>CM027123.1:18234507-18736314 GCA_015476505.1 Urochloa ruziziensis
GTAGGATCTGTTTTTCTTGTGTTTGCGCTAACCATGTCAGGAGACGACGACAAGATGGACTCCAAGTTGCATGCATGCGGGCCGACCTTGATGGACTTAAAGACGACATAAAGACGCTGCACGAGAAGGTTGATTCCGCACTCTCTTCATCCAACGAGCGTCTCGACCAGCAGGACCTTGCTCAGACAGCCGCCAAGTGTACATTTGACACCTTGACGGCCCGGCTTGATGCGATGAACACGACGCTCACGACGATGAACGCGACGCTCACGGAATTGCAGAAGGGCTATGGTGGTGACACAGAATATGAGGATGGAGACCGCCAACCTCGTGCCCGCCGTGTGGTACGTAATCCGGTTAATGACTCATTTGCGAAGATTAAATTTAAGATTCCTACTTTTAATGGCAAGTATGATCCTGCTGCATATCTTGATTGGGAGTTAGAGGTAGAACAAAAATTTTCATGTCATGATATCCCTGCTACGTCTCAAGTTAAGGCTGCTATTAGTGAATTTACTGAGTTTGCTTTAATTTGGTGGCGTGAATATAAACTCAAACATCCCACTGTTGTTCCATCTACTTGGGCTCAATTAAAAGCAGCTATGCGACATCGTTTTGTTCCTTCTTATTATGCCCGAGATTTGCTTAACACCATGCAGCGATTCCAGCAAGGCCAACGATCCGTTGAGGAGTATTCCCAAGAGTTACAAAAGGGTATGATTCGTTGTGGTTTATTTGAACAGGATGACGCTGCTATGGCACGATTTCGTGGTGGGTTGAACATGGAAATTCAGGATATACTTGATTATAAGGAGTATAATGATATGACCACGTTATTTGAATATGCTTGCAAAGCTAAATGTGAAGTGCAGGGACGCCGTTCGAAGACATATACTAACCCTTTTGCAGGAAGAAGCCCGTCGTCCAGTTCTACGTCTTCCACTCCAGTACCTTCTACACCTAGCACTACGCCGCGTGGGAAGACGACTTCTACACCTAGCACTACGCCGCGTGAGAAGACGACGAAACCTGCAGCACCCCTGCACCAGGCGCAGCTTCTTCCTCAGGACGTACACGAGATGTTCGGGTGTTTTCGTTGCCAAGGCTTTGGGCACATGATTCGGGACTGCCCCAACACCCGTGCTTTGATCATACGTGACGATGGTGAGTACTCACCCATACTATGATTGCCACTAACCATGCAGATAATGAGGCGGTCCATGCTACTCCTAGTGACGCAGATAGGTATGAAAGTCTTGTTGTGCAGCGTGTTCTTAGTACACAGGTCGCCCCGCCAGAGAAAAATCAGCGACACACTCTTTTCCATACAAAGGGTGTTGTGCAGGAGCGGTCGATTCGCATCATCATTGACAGTGGTAGCTGCAACAACTTGGCGAGTACAGCGCTGGTAGAGAAGTTGTCCTTATCCACCCGTAAGCATCCGCATCCCTATCATATTCAGTGGCTTAATGATGGTGGAAAGATTAAAGTAACACAGTCGGTACGTGTTCCGTTCTCCATAGGTGCCTATTATGATTTTATTGATTGTGATGTTATTCCTATGGAGGCATGTTCTATGTTACTTGGTAGACCTTGGCAATATGATACTGATAGCTTGCATCATGGTCGTTTGAATCATTATTCTCTCATGTTTAAAGGTCAGAAAATAATTATACATCCCATGACACCTGAACAAATTGTTAAAGATGACCTTGCTCGAGCCGCTAAAAATGCTAAACAACTTGTACCATCGCCTTCTGAAATCAAGTTGAATGCGCCTGTTTTATTTGCTACACGTGCTGATTTTGTTGATCTTTGTGTTGATGAGCTACCTTGTTATGCACTTGTATGTTCTAGTGTTCTCGTTTCACTTGATGATGTACCATCTTTGGCTGTTTCCCCTGCGGTTGCTAACATTTTGTAGGAGTACGCTGATGTTTTTCCAAAAGATTTACCATCGAGACTACCTCCACTTCGTGGCATTGAGCACCAGATCGACTTCATTCCCGGCGCACAGCTTCCGAATCGTGCCCCGTACCGCACAAATCCCGATGAGACGAAAGAGATTCAGCGCCAGGTCTAGGCGTTGCTTGACAAAGGGTACATTCGTGAGTCTCTTAGTCGTTGCTCCGTTCCAGTGTTACTTGTTCCAAAGAAGGATGGATCGTGGCGTATGTGTGTAGATTGTCGTGCTATTAATAACATCACCATTCGTTATCGATATCCTATACCACGCCTTGATGATATGCTAGATGAGCTTAGTGGTGCCATTATTTTTACTAAGATTGATTTGCGTAGTGGTTACCATCAGATTCGAATGAAATTGGGAGATGAATGGAAAACGGCTTTTAAAACTAAATTTGGCTTATATGAATGGTTGGTTATGCCGTTTGGTTTGACTAATGCTCCCAGCACTTTTATGCGTTTGATGAATGAAGTTCTCAGGCCTTTCATAGGTTTGTTTGTTGTTGTATATTTTGATGATATCTTGATTTGCAGCAAGTCTATGAAAGAGCATTGAGAACATTTGCGTGCTGTTTTTACTGCGTTGCGTGCTGCTCACTTGTTTGCTAACATGGAAAAATGCATCTTCTGCACACAACGTGTTTCGTTTCTTGGTTATGTTGTTACTCCACAGGGTATTGAGGTGGATAGCAGCAAGATTGATGCAATTCGGGAATGGCCTACATCGACGACGGTCACGCAGATTCGGAGTTTTCTTGGGCTTGCAGGTTTCTACCGTCGATTCGTACGAGATTTTAGCTCTATTGCAGCACCTCTACATGAGCTTACAAAGAAATGTGTGCCTTTTACTTGGACTGATTCCCAGGAGCTCGCCTTCACTACTTTGAAAGATAAGTTAACACATGCTCCTCTTTTGCAATTGCCTGATTTTGGTAAAATATTTGAGCTCGAATGTGATGCCAGTGGTATTGGGTTAGGTGCTGTTCTGTTACAAGAAGGAAAACCGGTTGCTTATTTCAGTGAAAAATTAAGCGGTGCTAGTTTAAAATATTCTACTTATATATCACTGGAACTTCACCTATGGTATAAGGTAGTATGGGTGCTGAAGGTTGCTCCATGACGAAGTTCTAGTGCTGAATGTGCACCGATATCCATGATCGCTCTTTGCCATGGCAGGGCTCTCTGATCTGGAGTTCACTCATGGGCATGGGATTCAACGCCTGGTGCAAGGATCATTTGGTACTTCGGTCAGTCCTTCACCTTCCTCTTCTTCTCCGGTCTTTTGGCTCGTGGCTTCTTTTGGGCGTTCAGCGATTCGTCTTAATGCCGATTCGGTTGGGCTCATCATCCAATCTTGCCTGGGTGGCAATGCTAAGGATTTTCAAGTTTTTCACCTCTCGGGCTGGATGTTCAGATTCTCCGTTGCTTCCAAGAATGTTGGTTTCTTGATTTATCGCCTGGCTCATTTCAAATGCAAGTTGTTTGAGATTTTCTTTGCCCTTTGGGGTAATGGGGGACCTAATTGGCAGTATCAGTATAAGCTTTGGCTGATTGAGCAGGAGGCTGAATGGTCTCACGTTTCACATAAATCTGCTAAACGTTCTTACGCAGAGGTTGCTCGTCTCAATTCTAGGCCAGCATCCGTTTTTCGTCGTCTCAAATATAGTTCCAATTACTTTCGGAATAATTTTGGTACTGAATCTTCGTTTGATCGGTCGGTTCCTGTTCGTAAATCGGTCTTTGATCGTCTGTCTCACCAGCACCCCGTGCCGAGTTCTTCGCCTCCAGTGCGTGATTCCCGGCAATCTTTTCCAAATTTCAAACAGTCGCCCGATGTTAAGGGCAAGTCCGTTTCCTTTCGAAATCAAGAGCCGAGGCGCTGTTTTAGGTGCTTATCCCCTAATCACGTGATTGCCGATTGCACAGCCGAGATTCGTTGTAAGCGTTGTTTTAAATATGGACATTTGAGTCGCGGCTGTCGCTCTCTGAACGCGTGGGGTCTACCGGGTCAAAGGGTCAAACAAGCAGAAGGACCAAAACGGAGGGGAGAGTATAAATGCTTCCCATCCGTCCTCATCCTGTTCCCCACCCCCACCCCCCGACGCATCGGCTTCTAAGAGAAGCCAAGAAAATCCATTTGCCACCACCTCTCCGCCGCCACCTCCACCTCCTTCGGTGGATATGGCGAACATCCCAGTAGATCCTCGCCCGCATGCGCCCAGGGGGTTCGATGTGATCCCCCATGACCCGACGGAGCCTCCGCGCCATCTCCGTGCCTACATTGTCAGCTGTATGGAGAAGAGCAATGAAGATGTGGCCATTGCCCTGCTGTACCCAAAGGTGGCAAAGCAGGACTTTGCACCTATGGCGCAAGAGATGAGGAACTACTTCGATCAGGTCCATCAGGTTCACAATCTTGAGATCCAATCCTGTCCTATTGGGGAAGCTTTTGTCACCTTTGCTAGTCCGCTTGAGCGTGAGCGCTTCCTGGGAAAGATTTTTCAGTTTGGGAATTATCAGATGCGCTTCATCAAGCATGATGAGGGGCCAAATGCTAGAGCTTATGATATGGATAGGGAGGTGTGGGTTATGCTTCTGAATTTTCCCCTTGATGAGCGCAACATCCCTACTCTGACAAAGGCAGTTGCTGGTTTTGGTATGATGATGGTGTGGCATGAAACAAACAACAAGGCCAGGGTTGTGGTCAAGGTCTATATGCATGATGATGCGGAGATCCCTCACTCTATGGTGGTTAGTTTTGGTAGTGCCCCCAAGATCAGGACTTTCACTATTCAGGTGTACAAGCTTAGTGTGCGCAGTGTAAATGAGCTTGCTGATGAAGATCCCATGCCTGAAGAGGGTCCCCTGCACCCTGTGCCTTTTGAAGCCCCTTGTTGGATGCCTCCAGTCCCTCCGGCACAGGCTTCTGATGATGATAGCAACTCGCAGACTGTAGAGGTGGTTCATGGTGTGCAGGTTGATGAGCAGATGCAGGATGCACAGGCCTCTGCAGAGAATGAGGTGGTTGATCATGGTGGTAATGTGGTGCAAGATGAGGAGTTTCAGGACCAGCCTGTCGTCTTTGGATGCCAGAACTTGGTTGGTCCATCCCTGCTGCGTCAACCTGAGTTCAATCATAATCCTAATCAGGTGAACTGGCTACCCTCTCTGTTATCCTTTATTCCTCGTCAGTTTTGCCCCATCTCTTTCATTGGCAATCTTGTGAGCCTGGAAATTAGCCCTGATACTCTGATTCCGCATTACATGGCTGATGCTGTTGTTTTGTTCAACCTGATCAAGGTCCTGGTGGACACAGAGAAGTTCCATGAACCAGCTTCTGCGGCTGTCCCTGTGATCCAGGAGATCCTTGAGGAGGAGGAGGATCTGCGCATCATCGAGGGGCCCATTGAAAGGGTCACTCCAAGGAAGCGCAGAGCTAGAAAGCTGAGGGAACCAATGGAGAAGCGCTTTGTCAGGCACATCCCGCGCTTAAAGGAGAAGCTCAAGGGCTTCAGGACGGAGTCTGCGGCCAAGTCTGCTATGGGCATGAAGCTTGCTGACAGCCAGGGGTTAGACATGACTGCTGCTGAGGTGGAAGGTGTCATCGTGCCATACAGTCCTGTCCCAATCGAGATCGAGATGGCCGCTCCTGCTCCTCATCTCTCGGTGGAAACCATCCAGGGGATCTCTACTGGGTTCCTCCAGATTCAGCCTGTGGCTGTTTCTGCTGATGTCCTGAATCAGCCTATCATAGATGATATCGATATGTAATAGTCCTAGGGAGAGAAGAGAGTCTCTCTGTCTTTTGTTCCAGCCTATGGCTGATGGGTTATGGTTTATGGCAGCTTGTTTCTTGAACCTTGTCAGGATTGGCCTAGGAGCCAAGTACTTTGCTATGGATATGCTTTATCTATCTGTGATGCTGCTCCTTTACATCCAGTCCTCTGCTGCTCCCTCTGTCATGGTTTGCTCTGTTCATCTTCTGGTGGATGAGCCTTTAATGATGTATGTTCACTCTCTGAATGATGTGTTTCTGGTGTTTCATGCTACCATTTTGAGTGATCTTATTCTGGTGATCCATGGTCACAGCTTGGACTGGACCTTTCTGATGCTTTTATACTGGTACTATGAATAACACACGATCATTGAATATACTGGTGTGGAATGTGAGGGGCATAAACTCTCAAGGTAAATGGGATGCTATACGTAACAAGATTTCTGAAAGCAATGCTTCTATTGTTTGTTTGCAAGAAACAAAGAGAGGTGATTTCAATCAGATCTATATTAGCAAATTCTGCCCTCGAAGCTTGAACAAGTTCATCGTTTCACCCTCTGATGGTGCTTCTAGGGGGACTCATTACTATATGGAATGGCAGCCTCTTTGTAGGGGAGGTGATCTTAGTAAATAATTTCTCTATCACTGTGAAGCTCACTTCTACAATGACAGGGAAAATTTTCTTCTGTACAAATGTTTATGGGCCGGTTACAGCTGAAGGGAAAATGGCTTTCATCAATTGGTTCTATAATTGGGAGACCTCTGACTTTGATGACTGGATATTGGCTGGTGATTTTAATTTTCTAAGAACGCCTGATGACAGAAATAAGCCGGGGGGGAATGTTGCTGATATGTTGGCCTTCAATGATTTAATTATCTATCTGGATCTTGTGGAGCTGCCCATTCAAGGTAGGCAGTATACATGGAGTAACATGCAAGAGGATCCGCTCTTGGAGAAGCTGGAAAGGGTTTTTACTTCTTCAGCATGCCCACCCTTCTTGTTTCTGTCACCAGCATTCCACAAAACGCTCTTTGTGAAGGAATTTCAGTAAAAGAGCCGTATTCTTGGTGGCCTGGGAAAATGCCTGTAAGCCTAAGGATCAAGGTGGTCTTGGCATTATTGATGTTAAGTCCCATAATACGGCTCTTTTACTGAAATTCCTTCACAAATTCTATAATAAGCTGGAACTCCCATGGGTACAGTTAACTTGGGATCACTTTTATAAAAGGGGTGCTCCTCCTCATGCTCGCCGTGGAGTGGGATCTTTCTGGTGGAGGGATATTATGTCTCTGACCCCGGTTTACTTTAAAATGGCAGTAGGAGCAGCCAGTCAGGGAGACTCCATTGTTTTCTGGTTGGATGAATGGAATTTTGGAGTGCTGATGAATAGGTTTCCTGAGCTGTTCTCTTTTGCAAGGAAGCCAAATTGCTCAGTAAGAGGTTTTCTGCAAGGAAACATGGGATCTAATTTCTGGTTACCTTTGTCTGATGAAGCTTTTGATCAACTGGGACAGCTGAATCAATTGATGGAAGGAGCTACCTTTTCCTTGGATGTTTCAGACTCTTGGTCTTATTCCTGGGGCTCGAGCTTTTTCACGTCAAAGAAGGCATATGTGTCGATTATTGGAAATCAGCCTTGTTCACCATTGTTTAAATGGATGTGGAAATCATGTGCCAGGGGCAAACATAAATTCTTCTTCTGGTTATTGCTGCGTGACCGGCTCAACACAAGAAATATCATTCGTCGGAAAAACAGGCATCTTGATGACTATTCTTGTGTTCTATGTAACTCTGGAGCTGAAGAGGATTTGATGCATCTTTTCTTCCGGTGTACCTTTAGTACAGCCTGCTGGGCGTCCTTGGGTATTCAGTGGGACTTGCAGCTCTCGCCGTTGGACATGATTTTGCAGGCTCATACGGTCTTTGCGAGAGTAGTTCTTTAGAGAGGTGGCTTTGGTGGCTAGTTGGACGATCTGGTGCCATCGCAACAGCATTATTTTCGATAATGGACGTCTCAGCCTTCGCCGTTGGAAGGTCTTGTTCATGGAAGAATTGGGCTTAGTTACGCTTCGCGCCAAACCAAGCGTAAAGCTTGCCATAGAAACGTGGATGAGTAGTATCGTTATGTAGCCCCTTTTTTCTTCCTTTTTTGGCTTGTAAGCCTTGTACAAACCATCTGTACATATCCACCCTTTTTACATATATGAAAAAATATAGGTAGGGGACTCCCCTGCCGATTCGCTCAAAAAAAAATATTCTACTTATAATAAAGAACTTTATGCTTTAGTGCGTACTTTGCAAACGTGGCAGCACTATCTCTGGCATCGTGAGTTTATAATCCATTCTGATCATGAGGCTTTAAAACATATTCGTACCCAAACTAATCTGAACCGTCGTCATGCTAATTGGGTAGAATTCATTGAGTCTTTTCCTTACATCATTAAACACAAGAACGGGAAGGACAATGTGATTGCTGATGCTTTGTCTCGCCGATATAATATGCTGTCACAATTGGATTTTAAAATTTTTGGTTTACACACTATGAAGGATGAATATGTCGATGATAATGATTTTAAAGATGCTTATAAACATTGTATGACTGGTAAACCATGGGGAAATTTCATATGCAGGATGGGTTCCTGTTTCGCGCTGACAAGCTGTGTATTCTAGCTAGCTCGGTTCGTCTTTTGTTGTTACAGGAAGCTCATGGAGGCGGACTAATGGGACATTTTGGCGTTTACAAAACGCTTGAGGTGCTGGCCGCCCACTTCTTTTGGCCTCGGATGCGTCCTGATGTTGAGCGCTTGGTTGCACGATACACTACATGTCAAAAGGCTAAGTCACGTTTGAACAACCATGGTTTGTATATGCCTTTGCCTGTCCCTACTTTACCTTGGCTTTATATTTCTATGGACTTTGTTTTGGGATTGCCTAGAACTAAGAAGGGGAGGGATAGCATTTTTGTGGTTGTTGATAGATTCTCTAAAATGGCTCATTTCATTCCTTGTCATAAAACTGATGATGCTAGTCATGTTGCTGAATTGTTCTTTAGGGAGATTATTCGTTTACATGGTGTTCCTAAAACAATTGTGTCTGATCGTGATGCTAAGTTTCTAAGTCACTTTTAGAGATCTCTTTGGAACAAATTAGGCACTAAATTGCTGTTTAGCACAACTTGTCACCCACAAACTGATGGACAAACTGAAGTGGTCAATAGAACTTTGTCAACCATGCTTAGGGCTGTTTTGGATAAAAATATGAACCGTTGGGAAGATTGTTTACCTCATGTTGAGTTTGCTTATAATCATGCAACACATTCTTCTACAAAGATGTGCCCTTTTCAGATTGTTTATGGTTATATTCCTCGGGCGCCTATTGATTTATTTTCGCTTGATGCTGTGGACGCCCCACATATTGATGCCGTTGAACATGTTGACCATATGATTAACCTACATGAACAAACACAACAAATCATTGCTGCTACTAATGCTAAGTATCAAGTTGCTGGTAGTAAAGGAAGAAAACATGTTACTTTTGAACCCGGTGATATGGTTTGGTTGCATTTGAGGAAGGATCGTTTTCCTACTTTGCGTCGTTCTAAATTAATGCCTTGTGCTGCTGGTCCTTTTAAAGTGCTAACCAAGATTAATGATAATGCTTATGTCCTTGACCTGCCTGCGGAGTTTGGTGTTTCCACTAGTTTTAATGTTGTAGATTTGAAACCATATGCAGGCGAGGATGAGGAGTTGCCGTCGAGGACGACTTCAGTTCAAGAAGGGGAGGATGATAAGGACATCACCGGTACATCTACACCAGCAGCACCTTCACCCCAAGCACCACCTTCAGGGCCAATCACTCGGGCTCGTGCAAAGAGTTGAACTACGTCATGGTGCTAAAGAATGAAGGATATGTGGCTGGATTCGGACTGCGCATGAACGTCAACTTGTGACGGCCGCCACGACTTCATCCAGACTCCGTTTTGGGCGATCAAGTACTTGATGGAAAGCTTATCAAGTCTACTTTCAGATGGATCTGGAATCACCTTCATATCTTCACCGAGGCGGCCGCAATCGTCATTTTGAGTCGGACTGTTTTCTGTCCAAGGTGCTGCGCCACCTTATTTTGGCCCAATGGGCCGTGTATCGAGCTGGGTCCATTAGGGACGCGTCCTAGGTTGTAGCACGACCCCAACTCCCTTGTGGCCGTGCTATTAAACCCTATAGCTGTCATTAGCATCCTTGAGTTTTGTTTTACATCTAGCTTTTAGCTATATTCATGGCCGCACAAATACGTGTTGTCCTCGTGATTCAGAACTCCACCTTCGAGTGATAATAAGATTGCTCGCCTCTCGTTCTTGTTCGTCTTCGATTGCGCACAGGAATTAATCTTCGTGATCAGGCTGATCTTGCTTCAACAGGGTCGGTAACCACAGGGAGTTGGTTCAGCGATTGCATTGGCGCTTCGGGTTCGCTCGTCGTAGTCGGATCGTGAGGGTCGACTTCCACCAAATCGAAATTATCTCCACACACCGAAAGATCGGGCATTCCAGCTCTATCATTAGTGATCTGCACTATTTCCTGGGTATTGAAGTTAGAAAAGAAAAGGATGGCATACTCTTGATACAAGAAAAATATGCACAAGAGATACTTGCTCGAGTAGGAATGACAAGTTGCAGGCCTTCTACTACTCCATTGTCGGCCTCAGAAAAGCTCTCAGCAGATGAGGGAGAAGCTCTTAAAGAAGAAGACAGCACACGGTATAGGAGTGTGGTTGGAGCTCTCCAGTATCTAACACTCATACGTCCTGATATTGCTTACTCGGTTAACAAGGTTTGTCAGTTCCTTCATTCACCCACTTCGATTCATTGGACTGCAGTTAAGAGGATACTTAGATATATCAGATTTACATCTAGTTTTGGGCTCAAAATACAGAAGTCTAGCTCCTTGCTTATTAGTGCCTTCTCTGATGCGGATTGGGCTGGCAGTGTTGATGATAGAAGATCGACAGGTGGGTTTGCCATATATTTTGGAACTAACCTTGTCTCTTGGAGTGCTAGAAAACAGGTTACCGTGTCAAGATCAAGTACTAAGGCAGAGTATAAATCAATGGCTAATGCAACTACTGAAGTTATATGGCTTCAATCTCTTTTAGCTGAATTGGGAGTCAAGATTAATCGTTTACCTTGTTTATGGTGTGATAATCTTGGAGCTACCTACTTATCTGCTAATCCAGTTTTTCATGCTCGGGCAAAACACATTGAAATAGACTTCCATTTTGTTAGAGAAAGAGTTGCTAAGAAACAATTGGAAATTCGTTTTATTCCTTCCCAGGATCAGCTTGCTGATGGATTCACTAAGGCCTTGCCGAATCAGAAGTTTGAAGAATTTCGTCGCAATCTAAATCTTGAGAAAACATAGAGTATAGATTGAGGGAGTGTTAAACATATTGTAATAGCACACAATGAGGTGCATAGACGTGTTGATCTCGGTCTGTAACAGTTAGGATCGGTAGAGATAGATTTCTTAGCTTGAGAATCAAGTTGTAATTCTTTTTTTTTTGTGAGGAAAATCAAGTTGTAATTCAAACCAATGTATATATTAACACGTAACCATGGTCGGCCAAGATAGGCAACCACGTTCCATCCGGCTTGTTATCGACCCCTATTTGTGAGTCAATATATGAACGGCGCTATTGCAGTCAGCAAGAGTCAATATATGAACGGCGCTGTTGCAGTCAGCAAAATGCCGTTGGGTATTGCAATTATTCAGAAAAAATCGTAACATAGATTAACAAATGCAAATTGCACATGACTGTATGAGGCTTTTCTTAATTTCCAACAGTTCAGCAACTCTCACGAGATGAATCAAATGCCATTACATTCACGAATCTTCTCAACTCATTCCAACCTCACAAAATTCAAGCTGACAAACAAAAATTCAAGCTGACAAAACAATGCCCACTTGCATCCACCACACAGGCACACACTAATAAAAGGCACAGAAGTCGGCAAGGACAATGGTATAGCCTTGTTGCAGCAGGACGACATTACAGGAATTCGAAGTCGCGAAACAATCAACTGGCTCAGTTTCAGAGGTACAGTATGTGAGGTCCGTGAGCATAGCTTATGGAAACTTGCTCAGTGCAAGACTAGACAATTTTAGATTGTTTTTAGGATTCTTAACTAGGGTGTGAATTGAGATTCGTTTGACCAAGGAAGTTCACAATTTTATTTATACAGGACCACAGAGGAATACAGTAGTGAGATACTAGACACATACAAACACACACATATACGAAGACACGTATAGCTCCTGCTTTTTATTCTTCGTCATTTTTGTCCTGTACTTTGCATGGCCCAAACTTTTGGCAGGGAGCTGGGGGAGGGGGAGCTGCTTAGTGCTGGCCAGGGAGCTTCTCCTTGACCTTCTCCATGAAACCCTTCTTCTCGTGCGTCCCCTGAGTAGTCGTCGTCCCGTATGTGTCGGTGGTTCCAGTACGGCCCGGCGCGTAACCGCTGGTCGCCGTAGTATGCGGCTGGTCATGGTCCTTGTGGCCGCCCGGGAGCTTCTCCTTGATCTTCTCCATCACGCCCTTCTTCTCGTGCGGTCCTCCGGTCGTCGGCGAGTAGGTCCCGCCAGTGGTGCCCGTGCCGGTCGTCCCAGTATACCCTGTCGTCCCACCATATGCTCCGGTGGCCGTCTGGCCCTGGTTCTCCGTGTGGCCTCCGGGCATTTTCTCCTTGATCTTCTCCTTAAGGCCTTTCTTCCTACGACCGCCCATGCCGTCGTCCTCGGATGACTGCAAAGATTTTTATGTTCGGTTAAAACTAAGACCACAACACAACTAGGTAAGATGTGCCATACGCGATGTTAATGCAAAGATCACCAAAAGGAAGCAAGAGACGCACCGAGCTAGATGAGCTGGAGCTGCCAGAGCGGCGGAGGATGCCGCCTGTCTTGTGCTCGCCGGCATGAGGGAACGCGGCACCGGTTGCGGCGCCGTGGGTTCCAGTAACACCGGTGGGGACATGACCCGTGGCACCGGGCACGCCGGCCTGCTGGCCGTAGCCACCGGCGCCGGCAGCGCCATACCCGCCAGCCTGCCCCTGAACGACGACGCCGCCAGGGATCGGGTTGCCGTACTCGTCGACGCGGGTGGCTGGTTGGCCGTGCTGCCCCTGCTGGTAGTGCGCCATTGTATTGCTCTTGCACTCTCCTGCTTCTGTGACGATTGTCTTGGCTAATTAACTTTGCTGAGCTCACTTGTCAATTCTCACAACTGAAGAAGCTAGGATGGGACCAAGACGAGGCCGTATGGGCGGTTTATTTATAGAGCCTCCGTCCGTGCAACGTGTTGGGGTTGGCAGTTGGACACGTCCTGAGCTACGTGTGCGCGCATACAAGGACTTGGGTGTCGAATGTCAGGATGCCGAGAGGACGCGTGGGCTGGCCGGCTGGCTGCGTTGTGACCGTATACGTTTTTGTTCTCGTATTCTATGTCGGGAAAGGGCTCTTCCCGTGGCCGGCGGCGGGCCAAGAGGTGCCACGCAATGAGTTTGGTGTTTCGAGCATCGAAACCAGCGAGCTGAGCATGCTTTGTCAGTACCTGAAGTAGGTAAAGCGATCTATGTGCACCTTTGTGCGGAAGGTTCTTTTCAGATCAAGTGTGGATACACTCTGGCCCTACTAAGTCATAGCATTAGTCTTTTATAATAAAGAATAATTAAAAAATGTTAACATCAGCCTTAGAAGGTAGAAATGGCAAGATTCCTTTTCTATGCCCCTACTCCACTTCCATCGTGGATTTGTTCCATGGTAGAGTCGCTGGGATTTTAATTTTGTAGATTAGAGTGCTCTCAAACAAACTATAAGCGCCCTACTAAACACCTCAATGGAAAGGTTTACACGGGTGAGAGGGTACTCAACAGAAAAGTATATGGGCAAACCAAAGCCTTCCGATAGCTATGGCATCCTTTTTCATTTGATTTGTATTAGAGCCCATGCAGAACATAAATTAAAATTTGTCATGTTGCCATATGAAAAAATATTGTCATGTTGGCATTTTATGATTTTTATACAAGTATTGATCTAAGCTTCATAACCTTTCAAAGTTCTAGTGGACTTCTGTTGATTGATGATCCAAATTCAGCCCATATCAAAAGGCCAACATCTAACAGAGCGTAGCGGAGGCCCGTCGCCGGAGGCTTGGGCCGGAGCAGAGTCTGACAACAAGTCTCGGCAACAAGTCTGTCGGTGATATTATCTCCGGCAGTCTTTCACGGGGTAGCCCACGGAAGTGATTTGTAATGCAGGGAAGATCGCAAAGATCGGAAGCAAGATGGTTAGGTTGGACAGACACGGGGGTTTAGACAGGTTCGGGCCGTCGACTCGACGTAATACCCTACGTCCTGTTTTGGGGTGTTGTATTGCGTGGATCTCGCTATGAATTGAGATGTGGTGAGTTGGATTGTTTTGGAGGGGGTCCCTGCCCGCCTTATATATCGGGGGCAGGGTTACAAGTCTGTTTGTATCCGATCCTATCTCTAAGAATATTTTCCTTCTTTACAATAATTCCTATTCCAACTGGGACTTCTCCTTCCAGATCCTTCCTCCGTGCGCCGACTTGTCCCGCACGTCTTCAGGTCCAGAACGGTGAGCTGGGCTGCCCCCTTTTGGTGGGCTGCCAGGCTTGCTCGTGAGGTACCCGGGTACTATATCCCCCACAAAGTCCGACAATGTAGCTGTTGGTTATGTGGACTTACGCGTCCTCTTGGCATCCTAACATTTGACACCCAAGTCCATGCATGCGCGCACACGTAGCTGTTGGTTATGCGGACTTATTGGTTTATGTGGACTCAGATTATGCTGGAATCCTGAAAGAGCTGAGAGAAGACATAGGGAAGGGAGAATTTAAACAAACGGTTCTGGAAGGCCAAGTAGAAACCTATGAGAAAATGCTTGAACACCAAGGTGAACGCTGTCGTCGCTACCAACATGAGCGAAATAACTTGACCGAAAAACTTAGAACCTTGCAAGCTGAGTATAAACAATAGCAAAACTCTTTCCATGAGCAGACCCATGCCCTACAAAGTGAAGTAGAATCTCTGGCCAATACCAACGCCGGAACCCAGGCTAGGAAAAATAAAGAACTACGATACCACCTAGGCCGTCAGCGTAGCCACTTGGCCAATAACCAGATCCATCTGATTACCTTAACCCAAAAAGTGATATACCTTCAGGATCGAGTGAAAAGAATGAAGGTAGGATGGCAGAACTCCGACAATAAAAGGCTCCAGGAAATAGAACAAATGCTCTATCAAGTACCTATGAAGCTCAGAAAGGGGATTAAACCCACAACCTACGAAGTCCCTAGTACCGCCCTAAATCTAGGGGCATGTGATGATGAAACCCACCCCGCACCTCCACTTACAACCGAGGCACAAACCGCAGCCACAATCGCCATCCGGATGTTCCCAGGTCACAAAAGTCTAGCAGAAAAGAGTCAAATAATTCGGGAAATCTACTGGGATCCAGCATAAGAGGAATATATGGAGGAAAATACCGAACCCCCGGAAGAAGATCAACTACCAGACGAAGATAATTTCTACTCCCCCTAGACAATGTATAGGAGAAAATTGGAATGTACAAATGTACATATCAAATAAATAGAATATAGGCTTGAGAAATGCTAGAATAATGTTTAGGTTTGGGTATGCCCCAAATGGACATACTGCTAGTATAGCAGTTTGTATGGAAGAAAATTGTCTATAGTGCAAAAATATTTTGTTCAATAAAAGTTGCTTGATGTTTGAACTATGGACCAACCCATGAAAACAAATTAATCTCCTCAAGATATATCAACTTTTCCGAAATACCAACTCTCACTCTTCCGACTAACCACTAAATCCAAACTCTCAAAAGTCACCATACCCCCCCCCCCCCCCTAGATAAGAAGATATATCTGGTCGCCCTAAGTGGGGTAGGAAAATTTCAGAAATCAGTAAGAATTCTTAAACATACACATATCAAGACCTCAAAATCTGCCAACTATAGACATCGAAAAACTCCACCATACCTACCAATACTCTATTCCAAAAAGATACCCTCCTGATCCGTGAAAATCCTACACGACCCACCTTAAACAAATCTGAGAGATAAACTCCAGTCGTCTAGATTCCAGGAAAGGAACACTTCTCAAAATACCTAGAAAAATCACCATACCAAATTAAAAGATGAGAAGTGGTCACCCAAGTTTCCCACCAAACCTTGCTGAGGACCCTGTGTGTCCGAGGACCGGTGGATGGTCGCTTCCTGGTGTGATGAGTGATTGACAACGTGGTGTGGATTGACGTTTCCCTTGGCTCAAGTATTGCAGGTGTAGAATGCGGCTTGGTTGCATTGGTGCAGGTGAAGAACAGGCGCGAAAGGTCTTAGCCATGGCGGCCTCCGAGGAGCGGAGAGACAAGTAGGCTTGGTTCGAGGGACCCGGTGGCCAGGTGGATCAAGTGCGGTTCACATGCTGGCAAGAACGAGCAAGGGGACGTGGTTCCGGTGCGAGGTAGCGGCTCACAACCGAAGCTCGTACGCGGACGTAGAAGCCGGCGCAAGGTAGGCGGCTAACAACCGAAGTTTGTGCGCGGGGTTTGGTGATTTGGCCACAAAATCATCGGTGGACGGTTTCCCTTGGTTTGGGCCTCAAAACCAAGGACCGAGGACTCGACGAGGCGAACTTGGGCAGCTGGGCCGAGTGGGCTGACAGGGGCGGTTTAACTGCCCCCCAGGGCCGGTTTAACCGCCCCCCTGGGCTGGCCCAAGAACGGCGTCGAGGAGCTTCGATCCGGAGGACACGCGGCGTGACTGCAAGGCTTGCGTCGGAGGGAAGCTAGCTTGCAGTGGAAGGTGCCCGAGCCGGAAAATATCTGAGATCAAAATGTCAAATTTGCCCCTGAGGGGTATGTATCACTTAGGGGTAGTTTAGTCTTTAGAGCACCACCACTTGGACTACTAATAGGCCCCTTCAGGGCTGGTGGCTGTCATCTCTCTAGTTATCTCTTTAGGTTTTACTTTGAACTTGTTTTCCCTTCATCCCCTCCACCTAGAACTACTTCGAATCATTCCTAGTTTGTATAGGTGAATTCATGGTTATGTGATTGAGTTTGTGCTGCTCATCTTTGTGCCATGATTTGATTTCCCGAGCTCCCTTTCCTTTTTCTATTTTCGTGGGTATTTTCGGAGCTATTTTTGGGGGATTTTCGTTCTTCTTGTTCTAGGGCGTTTTCTCTCGGATTTCTTTGGGGGATTCACGTATGAGTGCCTTGTGCCTCTTTTGCTGGTGATCCTTTGCCCCCAAACGCCGAGAATCGCTCTGGATTTGAGATTTTCGGGATGAACTCGAGGTCATGGTGTTCTTCGCGAGATCTGCGATTCCGGGAGTTGTACTGAGTTAGAGGCCGAGATCTTTTGGGAAAACACTCCACTGGAGGTCTAGATCATCTGACCAAAATCTCGCCTCAAGAGCTCAAGCGGTTTGGGAGATCCACTTTTGTTTTGACTTTTTCCCGAGCCACCCAGGCCCGGGCGGTTTAACCGCCCCCCTGGCCGGTTTAACCGCCCCCCCTGGGTGTGTTAGATCGAGCCGTGTTTCGGGTCGTTTTGGTGTTCGTTTCGATTGGTTCGAGTTCCGCTGCTCGTTTCTTGTTCCTAGGGTCAGTAGCTTGACAGTGGCTACGTGATCTTGGCAAGATTGCTCTCGGAGGTTTCGGAGTTGTTTGGGAGAATAGCCGGATCGGTTGGAAAGAATTTTTATCGGCTCCCATTCACTCCCCCCCTCTCTGGTCGCCGTTTCGGTCCTTCAATTGGTATCAGAGCCGGTTACGGGTCTTTGCGACTCTAACCAGTCTAAGATCCAAAGATGGCGTACCAAGATCGGGGTTCCGGGCCTCCGCACTTCGATGGGAAGAACTACCCGAACTGGGTTGCGCGTATGGGCGCTTTCTTGCGAGGCAAAGGAAAGTTGCTGTGGGATGTGACGAAAGATGAAAACTATGTCAATCCCACCAACTTAGATGCCCAGGATGCAAAGGATAGATTTGAGGCGAATGCCCGAGCTGTTGACTACTTGTTCCGTGCTTTGTCCGCCGAGGAGTTTGAGCGTGTTTTGGGCGAGGACCTAGCTTGCCAGATCTGGCAGAAGCTCAAGGTAGCCCACGGTGGTGATAGCCATGTCAAGGCTAGGCTTTTCTCGATGTACATGAGAGAATATGAGAATTTCGCTCATTTGCCTGGAGAGTCGGTTGATGCTTTGTTTCAGCGTTTCACTTCGATTGTCAACAACATGAAAGCCAACATTACCGTGCTCCCATACTCGGATCATGACCGAGCTATCAAGCTCCTGCAAGCACTTGATAGATCCGTGTGGGGTGCCAAGGTTGAGGCGATCATGGAGTCGGCAAACTATGAGACTCTTTCTGTTGATGAGCTTTTCTCGAAGCTTGAAGTCTTCTGAGGTGGACAGACAGTTGCTTGCCAAGGCTAAGAGTCCGACTGATCCCCATAGTCTGGCTCTAGTCGGTGGCTCTGGATATAGGACATGCTAACACTCCTAGACACTTTGCTTTGTCTTCTCTTGTGTCCCTTCCAGATGAAGAATATGAGGTGCTGAGCGAGGAGGATCTCGCGTTGCTCACGAGGAGGTTCGAGCGGATGTACCAGAACCGGAAGGGTTCGAGGCGTGCGGGAGTACGTGCTACAGATGCGGGAAGATGGGCCACTTCATCGCCGAGTGCCCCGAGGAGATCAAGAACGACTACAACCGCAAGCACCGCCCGCGAGACGACCACAAGCACCGTCCCAAGGACGAGTACCGCTCCAAGCAGAAGAACAAGGACGAGAGAGATCCAAGAACAAGCACGGTGGACACAAGAAGCACAGATCTCGAGCGATGGTGGCATGATGCGAGCGACATCGACACAAGCTCCACCAACACGTCGTCAAGCTCAAGCAGTGAAGATGAGGACCGCGGCCACCGCAAGGAGAAGAAGAGCTTGAACCGCAACTTCAACGGCATCTCCTTCGCCGCCGTCGACTACTGCACCATGGCGCACGACTCCGTGAAGAGCAAGGACGACTCCGACTCCGACTCCGACTCCGAGGATGAGGTATTGACAGATCCCACCTCTTTGCGTCAGGAGATTGCTAGATTAGAGCAGTTGGTCGATAACCGTGATGATGTGCTTAGAAAGACCAACAAGGAAAAGAGGGAGTTTAGGTCTTTGCTAGGAGAGTCCAAGGATAGAGTGGCTGAGCTTGAGACCTTGCTTTCTGAGACTGGAAAGAAGGCTATGGAGTTTGAGTCTTTGCTTTGCGAGTCTAGGGAGAGAGCAGCTAAGCTAGAGTCTGAGATTGCTGTTTTGAAAGATGCTCCTCTTGTGTCTGATGAGGTTGAATGCTCGTTCTGTGATGTGCATATTGCTGATCTTGTTGTGCTTAAGGAGAAACACATGACTTGCTTGGATGAACTAGAGGGTGCTAGGGTTGAGCTTGCTGAGTTGAAGTCTAGGTCATCCTTGCTAGGTGCTTGTACTTCTTGTCCTGCTTTGCATGCTCAGTTGCTTGAATCACGCACCATGATTAGTTCACTTGAAGCACAACTTAAATCTCCCATTGCGAATTCATGTTCTGCTTGTGATGTTGTTGCATTGAAAAATGTTGAGTTAGAGCAGTGTGTGAATCGCTTGCAAGATGAGAATGATGAGCTGAGACAGTGTTTGGGTTGGTTGTCTGGTCGCGAGCCTCAGCTCAAGATGTTGATTGCTAGTTTTAAGAGAGCTGATGGTTGTGGTACTTGGTTCTGAGAAGGTTGGTGAGAGTAGTGGTGAGAGAGAGAGAGATCCAGAGAGCTCCACCGCAAACATTCCCACAAACCCACCAAAAGCCATTCTCAAGAACACCTTCACACCCAAACCAAACCACCTGCTGAACAAGCTTGACACCACTCCAGATCCTCCCAAGTTTCCACCTAAGTCAGAGAACTTTCAGAGGAGAGTGACCTTTGTGAGGAGTGGGGTTTACCAGCCGAGAGAGAGGGCACAGCCGAGAGAAACCCCTAAGCCAAAGCCAGTCCGCTTCCATTGTGAGCATTGTGGAAGGGATGGACACCTTGAGGAGTTCTGTTGGAGGAAGAAGAGGGAGGTGAGAAGAGAGAAGGAGGTGGGGAACAGGGACAGGTACTACTCTTCTCGTAGTGTGCCTGTGTCTCGTTCACCCTGGCCGAGAGGCGACGCCTTTGTGCGCACAGTTCCTGTGGTTGCCAGTCGTGGTGTTTCAGCTGTTCGTGAGTTTGCTAGGCGGCCTCCGTTTCGTGGTCAGTTTAGTTCAGGGAGGTTCGACCGTAGCTTTGAGGCTAGGAGAGAGTCTAGGCCACGTTTTCCCCCGCGTGGTGCTAGAGGTCCGATGGTGAGAGACGAGAGGGTTTCACGTGGTAGAGTTGATTTTGCTAACCCCTCTTTTGAGCAGATGGCCCGACACTGGTTTGACTCGTTTTGTGCTAACCCCAGTGTCGAGTCATTCGCTCATTCTCGTTCTCGCTTTGATTGTGCAGGTGGGAGGCTTGGAGAACTTTTGGTTGATGGATTCTGGCTGCTCGAGACATATGACAGGTAATGGTAAGTGGTTCTCCAGTCTCACCCCGGTGGTGTCCAGGCAGTACATCACTTTCGGGGATAAGGGTAGAGGTAGAGTGTTGTCTGAGGGTGCTATTCAGGTGAGCGACAATTTCATGTTGAAGCGGGTTGCTCTTGTCAAGAATCTTGGTTTCAATTTGCTCTCAGTTTCTCAGCTTCTTGATGAGGGTTATGAGGTTCGTTTAAGCGTGGTGATTCGAAAATTCTTGATTCTCGAGGTGACCTTGTGTGTATGATCATTCCTGAGGGACAGATTTTTCGTGCTGATTTTTCTCGATCTTTTGGTCCTTCACGGTGTTTGATCGCTGGTACTTCTTCTGAGCTTTGGAAGTGGCATAGGAGATTGGGTCATGTGAGCTTTGATTTACTCACACGCTTGAGTGCTCTTGACCTTATCCGAGGATTGCCCAAGCTCAAGTTCGAGAAAGATTTGGTTTGCGACCTTGTAGGCATGGAAAAATGGTTGCTGCTTCCCACCCACCTTTGACAGATGTGATGACTGAGCGTCCAGGGGAGCTTTTGCACATGGATTTGGTTGGCCCCGCTCGAGTTCGTTCAGTTGGTGGGAAGTGGTATGTTCTTGTGGTTGTTGATGACTTTTCTCGGTATGCTTGGGTGTTCTTTCTGGCGTCGAA
Source organism: Urochloa ruziziensis (assembly GCA_015476505.1). Classification (NCBI taxonomy): domain Eukaryota; kingdom Viridiplantae; phylum Streptophyta; class Magnoliopsida; order Poales; family Poaceae; genus Urochloa; species Urochloa ruziziensis. The sequence continues at coordinate 18,255,564 of CM027123.1, forward strand.
GGATGAGACTTTTGATTTTGTTCGAGATCTGATTTTGAGGTTGAAAAACGAGAGTAATGGTGGTGCCATGAGAGCTATACATAGCGACAATGGTACGGAATTTAAGAACACTCGTTTTGATGCCTTCTGTCGTGATCTTGGTCTCGAACACCAATACTCTTCAGCCATATGTTGCTTGTCAGAATGGTGTTGTTGAGAGAAAGAATAGAACACTTTGTGAGATGGCTAGGACGATGCTAGATGAGCATAGGACTCCTAGGAAGTATTGGGCAGAAGCGGTGAACACAGCTTGCTATGTTTCAAATCGGATTTTCCTTCGTGCTTTCAAGAAGAAAACTTGCTATGAGCTTTTCCATGGTCGTTCCCCCCGTGTGAGTCACTTTCGGGTTTTTGGTTGCAAGTGTTTCATCTTGAAGAAAGGAAATTTGGACAAGTTTGAGTCTCGTTCGATGGATGGAATTTTTCTTGGTTATGCTAATCACTCTCGAGCATATCGTGTGCTCAATCTTGAAACTAACCAAATCATGGAGACTTGCGAAGTCACCTTCGACGAGACCATTCCGTGTAGCTCTTCTGTCTTTGAGTGTGCAGGTGATGATGATATGGGACAGCCCATCTTTGAGGAAGAACAGCCTGATGATGAAGATGATGAGGAAATTCAGGCACCGTGTGGAGATCGTGTACCTTCTACTTCCACTACTACCACGACGTTCGACGACGGCCCCTCTGCTACACCTTCGTCGAGTCGCGCTCCAGATCGAGTTCAAGTGGAAGCTGATGTTGAGGGGGAGGCAATCTCGAGGCGAGAAGCTCCCCGGCTGGTACAGAGGGATCATCCACCTTCGAAGATCATCGGGAACATGGATGAACGCACTACACGGTCGAGGTCACAGAACATCTCTCATTATGCTCATTCTGCTTTTGTCGCGTCTTTTGAGCCCAAAAATGTTGGACACGCTTTATCTGATTCTGATTGGGTCAATGCCATGCATGAAGAGCTTGAGAACTTTGAGAGAAATCAGGTGTGGAAGTTAGTAGAACCACCTCCAAATTGCCATCCCATAGGAACCAAGTGGGTGTTCAAGAACAAGAGGGATGAGAGTGGTGAGATTGTGAGAAACAAAGCGAGGTTGGTTGCTCAGGGGTTTTCGCAGCAGGAGGGGATAGATTATGAGGAGACATTTGCTCCTGTTGCCCGTTTGGAGGCAATTCGGATCCTTCTAGCATTTGCAGTTGCTAAAGGGTTCAAATTGTACCAAATGGATGTGAAGAGTGCCTTCTTGAATGGGGTGATCGAGGAAGAAGTGTATGTGAGGCAGCCCCCGGGTTTTGAGAGTGAGAGATACCCACACCGAGTGTACAAACTCCACCGAGCTTTATATGGCCTAAAGCAAGCACCCAGAGCATGGTATGGCAGGTTGAGAGGGTTCTTGCTTAGCAAGGGGTTTGTGATGGGGAAGGTTGATAAAACGCTCTTCTTGGTGAGAAATGGCAATGATCTCTTAATCGTTCAGATTTACGTGGATGATATCATTTTTGGTGGCTCTTCTCATGGTCTTGTTGCCAAGTTTGCAGACGATATGAGCAGGGAATTTGAGATGTCAATGATGGGAGAGTTGCAGTTCTTTCTCGGGCTGCAGATCAAGCAAACCAAGGATGGGACATTTGTGCACCAAAGCAAGTACACCAAGGACATTCTCAAGAAATTCGACATGAGCGACTCCAAGCAGATGACTACGCCGATGAGTATGACTACAGCTTTGGATGCGGATGAGGACGGAGAACCAGTGGACCAGAAGGAGTACCGGAGCATGATCGGCTCCCTCCTCTACCTGACGGCGACGAGGCCGGACATACAGTTCAGCGTGTGTCTGTGCGCTCGTTTTCAGGCTTCACCGAGGACTTCACATCGTCAGGCCGTCAAGAGGATTTTCAGGTATCTCAAGTTTACTCCTGAGCTGGGTCTTTGGTATTCTGCCGATTCCACTCTTGCACTTCATGGTTTTTCTGATGCGGATTTTGCTGGATGTCGTGTTGATCGCAAGTCTACCTCTAGTCAGTGTCAGTTTCTTGGTTCGTCTCTTGTGTCTTGGTCTTCTCGCAAGCAGTCTAGTGTAGCCCAATCCACCACAGAGGCCGAGTATGTTGCTGCTGCTAGCTGCTGTTCTCAGTTGCTTTGGATCACATACACCTTGAGAGATTTTGGCTTAGACATGTCCCATGTTCCACTTCTTTGTGATAGCACAAGTGCCATAAGCGTAGCCAAAAATCCCGTGCTTCATTCCAAAACCAAACACATAGAAGTGAGGTACCACTTTCTGAGAGATCATGTGGAGAAAGGAGATATCGAGCTTGCCCATGTTTCTACCCAAAACCAGCTTGCAGACATTTTCACTAAGCCACTTGACCAAGTTACCTTCACCCGCTTGCGAGGAGAACTTGGTGTGTGTGCGGTTTTCTGAGCTGAGTTTTGGAGGCTTCTCTTGTAGAATATGTATACTATTGTACCATCTTTGTATCTTGATGTACATTTTTCTTGCTTTTGTATCTTGATTTCATCTTTGTATCATATCTTAGGATGAGCTTCTCCTATATGCAGTGATTGGTGCAACTTGCTACATTTTAGAGTTTAGGCAGGCTGGCTAGGGATTGATTGTATGGATGGCTATGCTCTCGATGGTTTTGATATATATTCTGTTGAGATAGTCGCTTTTTGAATTAAAATGATAAACTGAACTTAAATCCTTCACCCATGAGTAAATGCCTTTGCATGTCTTGTTTGAGTCGAAATGGCTATATCTTGCTTAAGATCATGCTAGGGTGTGCTATTCTTTTCAATTGGGTCAAAGACCTGTGTCATTGTAAATGTTTAGCCCATGCTTTATCTTGTGGAGGAGCATAAGCTTCTTTTTGTCGCAAAGACATTTCATGTACCATGCTTAATTTGAAAAACTTGAAACACGAGATGTCTATGCATGAAAGAAAAAAAATGAGAAAAAGATATATTTACAGAAAATTATGCTCATGTCTTAGCCCATGCTTTATCTTGTGGAGGAGCATAAGCTTCTTTTTGTCGCAAAGACATTTCATGTACCATGCTTAATTTGAAAAACTTGAAACACGAGATGTCTATGCATGAAAGAAAAAAAATGAGAAAAAGATATATTTACAGAAAATTATGCTCATGTCTCTATGCTTTCACCATTGCACACACTTGCACATATGGGTGCTAAGCGGTTGCATGTTGTTTACCGGAGAAGTCTCTCATGAGAAGTGAACACATGGCTCCGTGCTTTGACATGACATGAGGTAGAACTTGGGCGTTTATGATGATCTTTTGTTAAGAATCCGTGTCCTTTCATGATTTTGGTGAGATGGAGTTCATTTTTGCTTGAACAATCCATGGTTAGGACTTTGCTCATGTGGTGACATTTTTGATAAAACTCCACAACTTGCTCATGGCTTTGTCAATTGGATATATATCTTCACCTTCTTGATGGCAATGCCCGTGTGACATGATGAACTATCTTGTTTGCCTCTTATCTAACTTGTAGCATTTTGTACTGCTCATTGTATATTTGAGAAGCTTGTAGTGGCATTTTGTACATTTTTCCTTGATTTGTGCATTGTCAACAAGGGGGAGAATTTCTGGAGCATTTGGCAAGGGGGAGATGTTGCTGGATCTTTGAGAAAGTTTTTGCTCTAGATTTTGCCGGATTTGTGTGAGAGATTGAAAGTTTTGCCCAATGAGGTTTTCTGAAAATTTGTGAAGTTTCTGAGAGTTTGATCATTGGAATATCTTGCTGGGCATATTTGGAAGGTTTTCAAGTTGGAACGGATCGTTGCGAGTTGGTTTGTGCAATTTTGGCATTTTCAACTTTGGTCATCTGCCAGGGGCGGTTTAACCGCCCACTGAGTGCACATAGTTTGTGGAGATTTGAGCCATTTTCGAGTGTCTTTCGCACGCACAAGTTCACTTGTTCAGGGGGAGTTGCATCTTTGCAGGGGGAGTGCTTTGAGTGTCCTGAAAAGTGAGTTGGAGATTTTGAAGTTTGTGATTTGTGCTTTGTGTTTTTGCTCTTTTGCCGATGGTGTTGAGCCCTTTCGCTTCTTCTTGAAGGGTCGGCGTTTCTGGAGCTTTCTCTTGCAGAGTGACTTTGTTCTCGGCTTGTTCTTAGCTTTTAGTCACTTGCTTGAGTCTTGTTTTCGATTTCTTTTATATTTTCTTCATATCAATGGTTACTATGTGTGTGTTGTCAATGCACTCATCAAGGGGGAGATTGAGGACCCTGTGTGTCCGAGGACCGGTGGATGGTCGCTTCCTGGTGTGATGAGTGATTGACAACGTGGTGTGGATTGACGTTTCCCTTGGCTCAAGTATTGCAGGTGTAGAATGCGGCTTGGTTGCATTGGTGCAGGTGAAGAACAGGCGCGAAAGGTCTTAGCCATGGCGGCCTCCGAGGAGCGGAGAGACAAGTAGGCTTGGTTCGAGGGACCCGATGGCCGGTGGATCAAGTGCGGTTCACATGCTGGCAAGAACGAGCAAGGGGACGTGGTTCCGGTGCGAGGTAGCGGCTCACAACCGAAGCTCGTACGCGGACGAGAAGCCGGCGCAAGGTGGCGGCTAACGACCGAAGTTTGCACGCGGGGTTTGGTGATTTGGCCACAAAATCATCGGTGGACGGTTTCCCTTGGTTTGGGCCTCAAAACCAAGGACCGAGGACTCGACGAGGCGAACTTGGGCAGCTGGGCCGAGTGGGCTGACAGGGGCGGTTTAACCGCCCCCTAGGGCCGGTTTAACCGCCCCCCTGGGCTGGCCCAAGAACGGCGTCGAGGAGCTTCGATCCGGATGACACGCGGCGTGACTGCAAGGCTTGCGTCGGAGGGAAGCTAGCTTGCAGTGGAAGGTGCCCGAGCCGGAAAATATCTGAGATCAAAATGTCAAATTTGCCCCTGAGGGGTATGTATCACTTAGGGGTAGTTTAGTCTTTAGAGCACCACCACTTGGACTACTAATAGGCCCCTTCAGGGCTGGTGGCTGTCATCTCTTCTAGTTATCCTTTTAGTTTTCCTTTGAACTAGTTTTCCCTTCATCCCCTCCACCTAGAACTACTTCGAATCATTCCTAGTTTGTATAGGTGAATTCATGGTTATGTGATTGAGTTTGTGCTGCTCATCTTTGTGCCATGATTTGATTTCCCGAGCTCCCTTTCCTTTTTCTATTTTCGTGGGTATTTTCGGAGCTATTTTTGGGGGATTTTCGTTCTTCTTGTTCTAGGGCGTTTTCTCTCGGATTTCTTTGGGGGATTCACGTATGAGTGCCTTGTGCCTCTTTTGCTGGTGATCCTTTGCCCCCAAACGCCAAGAATCGCTCTGGATTTGAGATTTTCGGGATGAATTCGAGTTCATGGTGTTCTTCGCGAGATCTGCGATTCCGGGAGTTGTACTGAGTTAGAGGCCGAGATCTTTTGGGAAAACACTCCACTGGAGGTCTAGATCATCTGACCAAAATCTCGCCTCAAGAGCTCAAGCCGTTTGGGAGATCCATTTTGTTTTGACTTTTTCCCGAGGCTCCCAGGCCCGGGCGGTTTAACCGCCCCCCCTGGCCGGTTTAACCGCCCCCCTGGGTGTGTTAGATCGAGCCGTGTTTCGGGTCGTTTTGGTGTTCGTTTCGATTGGTTCGAGTTCCACTGCTCGTTTCTTGTTCCTAGGGTCAGTAGCTTGACAGTGGCTACGTGATCTTGGTAAGATTGCTCTCAGAGGTTTCGGAGTTGTTTTGGGAAAATAGCCGGATCGGTTGGAAAGAATTTTTATCGGCTCCCATTCAATCCCCCCTCTCTGGTCGTCGTTTCGGTCCTTCACTTGCTCTTATCAAATAACCTATACCAACCTCCAATCACGAGGACGAGATTTATTTAAGTGGTGTAGATCTGTAACACCCTCAAAATTAAAAAGGTATTATTTAATTAATTATTGGATTTATTAAAGCCATTATAGGCTTAAACAGGATTTACTATGAATAATAGAATATAAAATAATTATAGGAAAAAGAAATAAAAATATTCTACAACATGTATGCTCTATAAGGACTAGAGTAGTCTTCAAAACCTTAGGATCAAACCATAAGAAGATTGGTTTAAATTCGAGTTTAAAAACTTCCTTAAAAACACTTTAAACAAAAGATAGGATGCACTATACACCTTGGGCCAAAGACTCGCAGCCCAAAACCTAGGAAGTCCGGCTATGGCCCCACAATTTCCGGCCCAACTCATCCCCGCACAGCCCAACCTCGCGTGTCACCCTCCCCTCGGCCTTTTCCCACAAAGTCTACTTCCAGCCCCTCAATTCTCGGCCTAGTCCACTCCGCCCCCTTCTTCTTCCTCCTCTCTCCTCCCCCGGTTTCTCCTCCCCTCTCATTTCTCCAGCGCCGACGCCGCCGCGCGCCCATACCGCCGCCTCGCCTTCCCTAGCCTCGTGGCGCCCCTAGACCAATGCCACGCCACCACCTCCACCCCCTGCACACGTCAGAAGCCCCGCTCCGGCACGGGAACCTCCTCCTCGCCATACTGTGGTGCTTGGAGCCCCGCCGTCGCCGCTCGATCCACGTCCTCCGGCCAGCATACGACCAACAAGGGCGCGCAAGACGTGTGTCGTCATCACGCCCGCCCATCGCACCAAGAGTGTGGGCGCCGACACCCCTCTCCCCGACCTTGCACACGACGAGTCGAGCGCACACGCGTCACGCGCCGGCGAGGCCGCCACGCCACGCGTCAAGGCTGCGCCGCTCCGTCAAGCCCCCGGGAGCTCCGCCGGGCTATAAATAGCCCTGCGCGCGTCCCGGATGGAGCTCACACCCACCGCCGCTGCAAGCTCGCGAGCACCGCCGCCCTGCTCCGGCGCTCTGGCTGCCTCAAGGCAGCCTGATCTAGCTTTGGCCACCGTAGAGCCGCACGGCGATCCACCGTCGCCCAGGGAGCGAAGCACGAGGAGCCCCGGCGCTTGGAGGAGTGCCGCCCGGGCCCCGCCGTGACCAAAGGCTGCCTTCGCTCGTCGGTGCACTACCCCGTCCATCCACCGTCTCCGTTACCTCGTCGTAAGCACCCTACTGCCCACCCCACTCTCCCCAACCCCTCTGCCCCCTCCCGTGACACCCGGCCAAGCCGCGGTCGGTTGCCACGCGCGCTGCCGAACCCCGACGAACCACCGGCCAAGCCCCGGGTGCCCAAGCACCGCACAGGTGTGCAGATGCAAGCGGCACAACACTAGGAGCATGCCCGTAGCCTTGCCCAAGCCCCAGGCTGAGCCTCGCTATTTTCCAACCTTCGTACCGCACTGCCACCCGAACTCCGGCGAGCTCCCGTCGCCGTGCTGGACCACAACCTTCGACGAGAACATCCCCAACTAGTCTGCCGTAATCCCCTGAACTCGTAGGTGCCCTCCTCGTCGTGAGAGCCGCCCTAATGTCGCCGACGATGAGCTCCCATGCTGCGCCGCCGCGCCGCCACCAAGTTCGGCACTCGCGTGGCGTGTGCGTGGTAGCCACACGAGCGCCGGCCCCACCTGCCAGCCATCCACGCGCCCCTTGTCAGCCGCCACCTCACCCCTCCTGCCCCGCGTGCACTTGGTCCAGTGGACCGTAGACACAGAGGCCGCCCGGTCCACGGACTCGTGAACCCAGTTCACAACACAGTGAATTGCGGGCTTGCGCCAGCACTGGCGTCAGCCCGACCCCACCTGTCAGCCACACAGACCGCAAGGAAAACGCTAGGTACACCCAGCTTAGTGGACACAAAAAGTTATTTCTCCACCTTAGAACCTTTCAAAAATTCCCAAAAAATACCGAAAAATACTAGATAAAATAATAGGCCAATTAGTGTTGTCCAAATAATTTATACATGTTTGTAGGGTCTAGAAATAGGTAGATTCATTTTTAGCCAATAAGAAGCCTTCATCGGAGTACCCTAAATTATACTAAACTCTAGTTAAAATTCCATAAATAGCCAATAAATTTCTAAAAATGCTAAGATATATTCTAAGCTTTTCCGTAAGATTAGATTCTTTAGAAGCCTTTCCTAACCCAGAATCAATTTTTTGCCATCCATCGATAATTCCTAAACCCCGTTAAACCCCTGTAAAAGCCCCAAACAACCCTTGGCAGAACCCCAAACACATCCACAAGACCCCGGTTAGCCTAAGACATGCACCATCGCGAACACCCTAATCCCTCTCTTTCCTTGAATAAAACCACTCGATGCGATGATTGATATAGTATTTATATTGGTGCTTGTGTAGATGATCCACCCGAACTTCAGGGATTAGCCCTCAGGCAAACTCTACCATAATACCAGGCAAGTCTTAAGAATCTCCTTGCTCATGTTGATCAATTGCATGAATATGTTCTTATCTTTCCCCAATGTCTGTAAATTACATTAAGATTATTCACCAAAATAACCTTTATATGCCAGGAACGTCCTTGCACGGACGGATATGTGACCCCTGCTTAGGCCCAGTAGCATCCGTGGGTAGAGCTAGAAGGAAGTTGTCCAGAGATGGACACCGGTGGGTACGAGTCCCGTAGGATGACCCTACTGTTGGCCACAGGAAGGTCATCTGACCGTGTAGTAATCAAGTACATGTCTCTGCAGAGTCATTCAATCTATCTGATAGCCGTGGCTCTTGGTCAAGTGCCCGTCTGGTAAAAGCTCCAATTGATTAGCCAGCAATAACCCATAGGGACTCTTGGATGAATTGTGATTGCAGGATCGGTAAGATCGCTGCGAGAATCACCGGGAACTGGTAGGGAGGATCTTGCCCCTCCAGGACCCAAAACTTCCATGCTATGCTTTAAGCCCCGCATACCGCAACAATTCATACCTGTTTCTTTGATTGTTAATCAATTGCTAGGTATGGTGGTACTCAGACTTGCTTGTGGAACTGTGCAGCTCCACCTGAAGACTCCCCTCTCCCCGCTGGTGTTTGCATGCTTGCCTGATCAGGTGCTAGCACCACTCCGTACTCATCTATTTCATTCAGCTTGATTACCAGCTCCAATGCAATTAATGCTTTTCGCCTTACCCAGGAAATGACACTAATACGTGTTAAGTGGAGACGTCGGGAGGCGGTCCCCACAAGGGTGAAGGTATTGATTTATGCTACAAGATAGAATTTGTCTCACGGTAGAGTTTGTTGATTGATGATCCAAATTCAGCCCATATCAAAAGGCTAACTTCTGACGGAGCGTAGTGGAGGCCCGTCACCGGAGGCTTGGGCCAGTACGGTAAGGGTCATATATCCCGTTTAGGGTTTTCCATTGGAGATAGATTCACTCATATTCTTGTAAGCCGCCGCCATTGGCGTTGTACTCGAACCCCGACATAGTGAAGTTCTTACTGGCTGGCGCCCGTGGATTTTCCCTCTCATATTGGGAGGGTTTCCACGTTAAATCTCATGTGCCTTTACTGCTTTAATCGTTTACTTAACCCTAAAAACCCTATAACAACTTCAAGTGATATGGTGTTTGAACTCTACGTGTCACCCATTCCTAGATTTTAAGAGAATATAAAAAAGTCTTATAAAACTCTTAAAGGGGGCTTGCCTGCTCCATTGTTCAAATGGCTTTGAAAATATTGAATTCAAAATAAACACAAATTCTTCTTCTGGCTCTTACTAAAGGATAGATTTAACATAAAAACCCCATTGAGGCAAAACATGTTCTTGGAATCCTATAACTGTGTTCAATGTGTGGAATACATTGAAGAATCTAGATGTCATCTCTTCTTCGAGTGCCCTTTCAGCCAGGCTTGTTGGCTTTTCTTGGGTATTAATTGGAACAGCAATATATCTTGAGCCATTGCAGATGATATTGGATGCTCGACAATCTTTCAACCCCATTTTCAGAGAAGTTGTTGTTGTGGCATGTTGGGCAATATGGTCACATCACAATGCTATTATACTTGACAGAGGTGTTGTCTCTTTAGCCTCCTGGAGAGCGACCTTTGAGGAGGAGATGAAACTGGTAACTTTGAGGGTAAAATCAGTGTTAGAGGATAAAATTAAATCTTTTTTGAATAATCTGTAACAATAACTCTCTCTTTTTATTTGGATCTAGGGCCTTGTTACCACCTGTACATATCCTCTTTAATATGTACAAAAAATAGGTAGGGGCTACCTGCTGAGCTTTTCAAAAAAAAAAAAACAAAATTACAATGAAGCATTGAATTGCGTAATCCGAAGAAATCTAAAATAGAATTTTTATCACAAGCACAAGATGACAAAATACATAACCAATTATTTCTTATTATTATATTGACCAATTGTAGAAACATACGATTTGTCACTTCCATTTTGACATTACACCCTCGTAGTACATTTGTTTACTTGGGTTTGTTGAAAAACAAAACGATCACACGCGTGTTCAGCAGCTTCCACCCATTTTTGCCATGTCATCAAGTCATTATAGGCAACCCTAGCCAATTGAACGTTGTTCCCGGTGCTTATAATATGCTAATTCATCGTGATGTCGATCCGTTCAACCCCGACATCCTTTTGTTTCCCCGGCGAAGAAGGAAGCCGATAGTAGATGAGCAGTTCGCTCCCTTCATGGAAGTGATCCAAAGGTACAAATCCATGTTTCGTTGCTTGAGGCTATGCAGGTACCTACACATGCAAGATATCTCAAGGACATCCAAAGCAACAAGCGACCAATGCCCACTACGGAGGTGGTAAAGCTCATAAAGGAGTGTAGCGCAGCTATACTCAACAGGCTTCCCGAGAAAAAGAAGAACCTAGGGTGTCCCACCATCACCTGCACAATCGGAGCACACCGCTTCGAGCATGCTCTCTACAACCTCAGGGCTAGCGTCAGCGTCATGCCCAAGGTAGTTTTCGATTGCCTTTACTATACAGACCTGTCTGCAACTCCAATGCAGTTGCAGTTGGCCGATTCATCCGTACGATACTCGGCGAGAATCTCTGAGGACATTCCGGTGTGAATCCGGGATTGCTTCATCCTCGTTGACTTTGTGGTACTCGATATGGATATTGACAAGGAGTCGCCTCTCATTCTGGGATGGCCATTCCTCAACATCGCAGATACACGCATCGATGTGGGTGCTAGAGAAATCCGACTCCACATCAATGGGAAGGAGGAGAACTTTGAATTTGAACCAAGGAAGGAGCGATGCTCCATGATCAAAGACATGCAGAAAGAAGGCACCTCCGCCAACCAAGTTGAAGCCGGGCCTTCAGGTATGGATAGTCTCATCTCATTCATGAGGAACTTTATGAACTTTGAACAGAAACGGATGGGTATGAGAAATGGACAGCAACATGTCGCACAACCATGGAAGTCCGAAAGACCACCATCCACATCCCGGCCACTTGGGACTGAGGAACAATGGAAGGATGGAGAACGATCGTCCCCCTCTACTTCTCCAACAATGGACGAATTAATAACACGCTGAACACGGGAGAAGAGTCTGGCCCGTCACACTTGAAACGGTAAGTTCTTCTTTGAAAGGTAAAATCAGTAGTTATCTTTTTTTTATTCTTTTCAATAATAAGATCCTGGTAGATCAAGAGTTTTTCAAAATAGTGTTTTGTGGAGCTTCACTTTTAAATCTAATACAACGCCCCTTGCATGATCTCATGTGAGTGCAAGAATGATCGTACCATGGTCGGAGCAGCTGTAAGACTCACTACGTGTAGCCGAATTCACGTTCGACTAATTTCATCACTCTTGAGTCTCATGCCTTCATGTAACTTTTAGTCACTACTCCCCATAGCACTCATCTCCCAGGTTCTGCAAAGAGTAGGGAAGAGTTGAAGGATAGCCCTCATAAGCATTCCTTCCACCGAAAGTTTAGCTCACATAGCTCTCTTTTTGGATTTTCGCTTGAGAAAGAGAAACAAGGAACTTTGTTGCTCCTCACTTGCTTGTTGTCATGAAAGAGTCGCTGGACGGGCCACTCCTTCACGTCACGTTTTAGCAACGCTTCAAGAGCGCGAAGATATATTGTTGTATGCAAAAGGATTCTGCAAGCGCACAGAATATATCTCGCTGTAGCACTTCACCTAGGGATCGAGTTATCCCAAGGTATCGTATTTATATTTCCACAGGGAAGCAGAGTGGTTAAAGTGTATTGAAGAATAAAATGATATGTCTTGCCAGAAATATCAAGCCACAAAACCCAGGGGCACAAACTCTAAGGTTTGGGGGTAATGGTCAAATAAAGGACCGGATAGAAGGTCTAAAAGACCAGCGACACAGGAGCACCTAATTCTAAAGAAAAGGAAAGACGTTGGGAGAGACCGGACCTAGACACTTCCTAACTCATAACAAAGGGCACTCTAACCTTAACTTAGACTCTAGCTTAGATACCGGGAACAGAGCCCGCTTCGACGGCAAGAATGGGAGAACCTCAGAATGGGGTGAGAGAGGGGGTTCTCCGGGCTCAGCACTACTCTTATGAGTACACCCGAACGTGGTGGACTACGAAGGACAGATAGGACTGTCACCACCTACTGCCTACAACTGCAGTTCCGTGGGGTGCAACACACTTCCTAGTTAATCAACAAGCCAAACACCACGTTGCACTCGATGATTATGATTTCTCTTGAGGCCTGTCAAGAGAAATCCCCGTTTCCCTAAGGCGTCTTATGGCCCGGTCAAGGTGAGCAAACCCGCGAGGTAAAGCCCGGTAGAGCTAAACTAAACTCTACACTAAGAGTAGAGGGATAGAACATTACTCTAAAGAGAGCAAGATTTTTACTCTTAAAAGAGCAAGAATAAAGAGACAAAAGATAAACTTAAGCTCTGAAATGATAAAGTAATTGTATTGATAAACTCTTCAAATGAAGGAAAGGATACAAGAGCTTTACCAGAACTCTGAAGACTCCGAAGATCCGAGCTAAGCTCGACTCGACTCTACTCCCAACTCTATCCTAATATAAGAAATGGAAAAGATACAAGAGCTCCCTTCAAGTATAAACTTGAGAATTGTGGTGTGTGTCTTCCAAGGTGGATGAGCTCTCCTTTTATAGCCTCCAGGGGGTGGATCCCAGCGTCATTAGCAAGCTAAGGACCTGCTTAGGCTTCACGCGAAGGTGGAGACGTGATGGCCACAGAAGGAGGTCGGTCGGCCTCATCTAGGCCGGCCGGCCTGGTCCTGGTGCCACCTGGCACCGACCTTTGCAGGAACGGTCCTGATGCTCTCCTGAAGTCGGTAGCAGTTGCGTTAAGTTGAAGCTATCCAAGAATCCTAGGTTGTGGGCCCTTCAATCCATGTGTCTCCCACTCTAGGCCTTTTCGGGTCCTTGGATCAAACCGACATCAGGTGCACGTCTTCTGATCATCTTGGATGCTTAACTTAGCTTGTGGATCAGTGACGTGGCCAGAAGTGGCCAGGGGAGGCCGGTCGACATGGGTTAGGTCGGTCGGCCTGGCTTTGTGCCAGGGTTGGCCCCTGTTTCTCCTGTTGTATCCTGCAATCACAACTCATCCAAAACTTGTGGAATTGGCCAGTAAAAACACTTTTATGTATGGAACATAGTATGATTATCCTCATTTTACCAAATGTTGACGGTCACTACAAGGTTATAATGGCCGTCAACATGCTCCCATGCTTAAACTCTTGCTCGTCCTCGAGCAAGGCTAAACTCTAGGTTCGGCGGGTCAGGAGTTACTTCAACGTGTATACCCTTTAGGTACCTTGTGCTTAAACCAAAACTCAACAAATCATTTGAATAAGTTGGCACAAAAGAGAACTCATACCATGGTTCAACATGGGGCTGCATAAGTTCACATCTTGGGCTGTTGAGAGCCTGAACGGTTATTTTCAAAGTATTTCCTGCAGCTTTGACGCTAGCAATGAGGTGGATGTATGATGGAAAGACCAGTAGACGACAAGTTCCTTCTGCAAGTGGACTTCACTATTCGACAAAACTCAAAGCAACTCAAGGTAGCATATGGTAGCTCATAAGATATAACTATTTAGGCTCTGGATAGGACTTTTTAACCATCGGGGAAGATTTACCATGTAACCTTTTATAAAAACTTCCGAGAGGTTCCTTACTAAGCATACAGTTATACTTTGAAGCAGACCATATCAAAGCTGACAACAACTTAAACAATGAACAAATGCTCTACTCCCACAGATTAATCATGAAGGATCCTTAAATGCCAACGAACTCAAATATTCAAGAGTAAAGGATTAAAAATGGGGCACTTAGAGGGCATAAACAGAGCAACTATTCATCATTTCCAAGGTTATCAACCATGCTTCCACACATAAAGAATTTTTTTTGGAGCTTTTATTCAACACATCTAGACTATATTTATTATTGTTTTTGCTTTTTATTTTATTTTATTTATTATTACTATTATTATTACGGCAAGGCAAGGCAAGGTGACACGGGTACTTCCGAACTTACCAGGGACTCCCCAAGCTTCGACGAAGCTCACTGGTAGTACCGGTTGGGGTTGTAATGCATGTAGTTGTAGAAGTCACTGAGGTCGGTCTGGAGGGCTGTGGTCATCCCCCAGTTATGCTGGGTGAGCTCAAGATTGTGGGTGAGGTTGTCGCTTATCTCTTGCTGTTGCAAGCTCACCGTGTCCAGCCTGGCACTGAGATCCAAGATTCCCCGAGCGACTGGGTTCTCGTAGTCATACCTGGCAGATACAGATGGTCCGACTTGCGATCCTGTCCCTTGGTAGTAATTGTATGTTTCCTCAAAGTTCATATGGGTAGTGGGATACTCGGTCTGCTGCGGGTGGTGGTACTCAGTCTGCTGCTGCTGCTGGTACTCGCGCTGAGGTGCGGTAGATGTTCCGGCTTTGTTGTCATGCCTGCTCGCCTGCCACGTGTCATGGGTCCTGCGACACTGTGGCGAGCGGGTTCCTTTCTCCTGAGCTGCAAGGTTACACTTTTCACCGATTTCAACGAAAGAGTCGGGCATGCAAGCTCGACTTTATCGATGAAACCGGGGTAGCACATAAAATGAGTATGGCCAGGGCCCTCGCGCATCAAGTGACCCTGGGTAAAATGGTCTAAACTGATGCAAGGTTGATACTCCTATGAAGTGGGTAGGAAGGAAACTTGAGCGCCCTGCAAAGCACCAACATGGGTGGCAATGCGGGTGACCAGCGAGGTTATGTCAACCGTGGCTCGGCCAGTGACTAACCTGTGCCAGTTATCGAGCATGCTCATGACAGGCGAGAAACGAATTTTCTTCACCATGGCATAGAGGCACTCCAAATCAGGCAAAAGGCAAAGACACAAATCAGCGCGCGGGTGAACCACCATGGCAATCCACTTTGCTGGAAAGCGAAGCATGGGGTTATGGATAGAAGTGATGATGTTTTCCCAGAGAGAGGCTCACTTGTGATGCTATCCCACCATTGGGCACGCGGTTGTACTGATGGTTAGTCACGAAAAGTTCAGCGTCAATGATGCATCTCTTATGGAAACCAAAAGCCTCACTGAGATGTTTCGGGCTTAAGATAAAATCCTCATTGAAAAAGCGAAAACGGATGTTCGTCTTAGTGGGAAGAACCTCAACTTTCAAACTCATCAGAAATCCCATAGTCAGAAAATGCGAACATGTTTATGAGATGGGGTAGAAATTTTGCCATCCGGCATTGTTGAAAGCCCGTTCCATGTCTCCCCAGAGACCGGTTTTGATTAGCAGCATGGCATCGAAGTACTTGGCATGACTTAAGATGCGGTTCTGGAGCTTGTCAAGCACCGCTCTCTCTTCTTTGGACCTAGCAGTGATGTGCTCGACCCGGGTCATGATCCGGATACGGAGCCTATTCTGGGGCACTTCTTGCCTCTCGCCCTCCTGGGACACTGTGTCCTGTTGAGCAGAGTCAACCGACATAGTGTCTCGGGATGCAAATGATCCTTGAGAGCGTCGGGAACTTGAGGAGCTGAGCTTGGTCATGACCCCACGTGCCGTCTGTCTTGCCTTAGTCCACATGATTCCTGCAAAGGTTTAGTTCTACAATACCCGAAGGACATCAAGGGTTAGGCAATTAGCAGTTAGGCATTCTTGTGGGAGATGAATCACCACAACTCGGTTAGTCGTTCTTGTGGGGAAAGAACCACCACAACCGTTCTTGTTCAACCGAAAGAGATTTGCTCACACAAGAATTTAAAGATGAATTTCAGCAGAATTTTCTTGTGGTTGCACTCTAATCTTGCTTAGAGATTTTCGAGATTTAGAGCAAAGGAAGAGTGTAGCACTACGGAAGCTTGCATACCTGCACTTGGGGCCGGTTGCTCGACGTGCTGAACTTTGGCTTTTATAGAGGGGTGCCGGGGGCAGGCCGGCCGGCCTAGATGGGGCCGATCGGCCCCCATCTGGCACGGCTGCTGCCCATCTCGTGCGTTGGTGGTCTCATTCCTGTGCAACGGCACTAGAAATGCTTGTTGACACTCCTTAGCGTCACGTTTTAGCAATTGAGGACCCGGTGTGTCCGAGGACCGGTGGATGGTCGCTTCCTGGTGTGATGAGTGATTGACAACGTGGTGTGGATTGACGTTTTCCTTGGCTCAAGTATTGCAGGTGTAGAATGCGGCTTGGTTGCATTGGTGCAGGTGAAGAACAGGTGCGAAAGGTCTTAGCCATGGCGGCCTCCGTGGAGCGGAGAGACAAGTAGGCTTGGTTTGAGGGACCCGGTGGCCAGATGGATCAAGTGCGGTTCACATGGTGCCAAGAACGAGCGAGGGGACGTGGTTCCGGTGCGAGGTAGCGGCTCACAACCGAAGCTCGTACGCGGATGAGAAGCCGGTGCAAGGTAGCGGCTCACAACCGAAGCTTGCGCGCGGGGTTTGATGGTTTGGCCACAAAATCATACAGTGGGCGGTTTCCCTTGGTTTGGGCCTCAAAACCAAGGCCGGGGACTCGACGTGGCGAAGATGTGCCACTGGTCTGTGGCATCAGCCAGGGGCGGTTTAACCGTCCCCCAAGGGCGGTTTAACAGCCTCTCCCTGGGCCGGACCAAAATTGGCGTCGAGGAGCTTCGGTCCGGAGGACACACGGCGTGACTGCAAGGCTTGCGTCGAAGGGAAGCTAGCTTGCAGTGGAAGGTGTCCCAGCCGGAAAACATCTAAACCAAATGTCAAATTTGCCCCTGAGGGGTATGTATCACTTAGGGGTAGTTTAGTCTTTAGAGCACCACCACTTGGACTACTAATAGGCCCCCTAGGGGTTGGTGGCTGCTGTTGGTGGTCGTTACGATACGATTTCGCCACCAACATTCCATCATATTTCAGACTCATCTTGCTCATAACAAAGTGAAATTGGTTATTTCTAATAAGTTTCACAAGTTTTGTATAATTTGTGAGTGCAAAAGCAAGCAAGCAAAAGATGAAGAACTTTGGACACAAAGCCAGGCCGGCCGGCCTAGCATAGGCCGACCGGCCCCTTCTGTGGCCCCTTGCCACGTCTTTGATTCAGAAGATCACAAACACAACACCAATGATCCTGAGACGTGCGATCAATGTCGGTTTGATCCAAGGACCCGAAAGGCCTAAGCTACACTTGCATGAATTGAAGGGCCCACCAACCTTGGATTCTCGGACAGCTTTGATCCAAAGCAACCGTTACCGACCCCTGGGAGCAATCCAGAGCGTCCCTGAAGAATGCGGTGCCACGGGGCAGCCAGGCCAGGCCGATCGGCCTAGCCTAGGCTGGCTGGCCTCCCCCAGAGGCCGCCACGTGCCCCACTTCGCGTGGCAGTTAAGCAGAGGGTTAGCTTAAGCTTGACGCCTGCAACCGCCCTTGAAGACTAAAAAAGGGACCCCCTTCACCTTGAGAAGGGCATCCATCAATCCATCCAAAGGAGAGAAGAGAAGTCTAGTGAAAAGATCTCATCTTTAGAGTTAGATTAGGGAGAGAGTGGGTGAGTTGCTTGTGTGACAGCCAAGCTTTGTAGAGAGAGTCCAGAATTTCCTCTCGGTCTCATCTCAACATTTCCACCCAGAGGAATATACTTCAGGAGTTATCTTCAGTAAGTCCTCGGTCCCTTGCCTTTAGTACCTCGCTAGTTTACGAATTACTTTCAGTAACCTATTTTATTTATATTTGATCTGCGGGTACCTGAGTCTGCACGAGTGACAGCGACTCTTGTTTGGGGTTTCCTCTATAGCCCTTCGCGTTGGGTGGAGGTCACCGGCATGGTGCCTGTGCTGGCTAGTCATCTCAGGTTGTGTTGCACCCCACGGAACTGCAGTGGTAGGCGGCAGGTGGTGACAGTCCTGTCCGTCCTTTGTACTCCACCACGTTCGGGTGTACTCATAATAGTAGCGCTGAGCCCGGAAGAACCCTCTCTCACCCCGTTCTGAGTTCTTCCTGTTCTAGCCGTCGAAGCAGATCAGATTAGATATAGATAGTTTTTCTGGGGTAACGTGTAGCTAACTAAAGTCAAGCTCTCTACCCGCTTACCCTGTGTTCCCTGGTGGGTCCGGTTAGAAAAGTTCTAGGCTAGTCGCGTCTACCGTTCCTTGGATTCGATATCCAGGTTCTTACTCCCCTGGTGAAAGGCTACATCGTACTCTGTGCGCTTGCGGATTTAGTTAGGTTAAGGAGTGCCAACAAGCTTTTTTGGCGCCGTTGCCGGGGAACGGTAGGAACACTAGTGTAGTATCTTTTTAGCCGTACACTTTACCCCCATAACAATCTACTACATGGAGTTTTCTCCTAGTTATCTGACGGTTCCATCTAGCGAGTATTTGGAACCGCCTTCATCTTGCCACCCCATACCACCTCATGGCTTCGAGATCCGTCCCAGTCTCGTTGCCATGGTTCGTGCATAATCTTTCGGTGGAACGAAAGACGAAAGTCCCTATGCTCACTTGCAGGTTTTTGAAGAGAATTGCTCTCTTCTTATTATACCTGGCGCCAACCAAGACACTATTCTATGGAAACTTTTCCTATGTTCTCTGATGGGAAAAGCAAAATCTTGGTACGACCAGACTGCAAGGAGATTTAGCGGAGATTGGATCAAATTGAAGGACGAGTTTTGTCTGTTCTTTTACCCTGTTTCCAAGATCTTAAAGCTCAGAGTCGAGCTGATGACATATCAGCAAGGTGATGAGTCACTTGGAGCCACGTGGGAGCGATTTATTCAGCTGGCCAACTCAGGGCCACCACATAACATTCCATAGGAAATGCTTATGCAGCATTTTGTTGGTGGATTAAAGCCGGAAAGTGCACAGTTCTTGAACATTACTTCCGCAGGGTCAGTGTTATACAAGACAGTGGATGAGGTACGAGAAATCTTGGAAAAGGTTCTCAGCTCTACCGAGTACACAGGAGTCTTTGACGACCCACCAACACCACCAACATCCCCCACAGACAAGCAGCCAATCCTTGCCCTTACATTTGATCCACCTCCTCCAATCCTAGAGGAAGTGCTCGAACACCACAAGTCTTCAGACCAAGAAACTATTCTCGACAATCTGCTGCACTTCATTCCTGAGCTCTTTACAGAAGAAGAGTACTTGGAGATTGGCAATACATCACGTATGCCTATGGAACAAGTGTGCGCAAGTTCAAGGTCTAAGGCATTCATTTCAGAAGCCGTACCGCAGATTGAGGGTTTATCTGCGAGCATGAGCAAGGAATGGATGGAGGAAATTGAAAGTTGCGAAGACATCATCCGAACCACCCGCAATTTCAGAGTACTCCATTGCGCTATTGAGGGAACTGACACTCAGGAAGTTGTCTACGACCCGAAGGTCAGGAGTAATATCATATCAAGTGCATTCGCAGCACGAGTGCAACCAGACGAACCCCGGTCCTTCTCCCGTAAGTACCTCAAGTGGATCGACGGCCAAATGATGGAATGTAAAGGAATTATCCGTGTTGTGCCCGTACACATGGGACGCAACAGGATTTTCCTAGACTTCCGCATTTTCCATGTCCGTAGAGGTGACAACTTCTTCCTGATTGGACAGCCAATAGAGACCTTGCCAACCCGAACCACGATCGAGCAACGATACAGTTCAGAGTTGGTAAAGAGATCATCCCGGTCAGTCTTGTGCGGGCAGTTGACACCATCGTAGAGGCTCGATCAGAGACAGACCTAGTGGAGGAAGCAGTTAGCTCAGCTCAAGCAGAGCAAGCTCAGTCATCACAGGCTGAAGATGCTAACCATTACATCCAAGAGGCAGAAACGAACAGCTTTATGAAACTCAATGAGGAAGAAAAGCCACAACACCCCCCTCCTGAGTTAAAGCCGCTGCCTCCTGGACTCAGATACGCTTTCCTCCACAACGACCGACTCTCGCCAGTCGTCATCAGTGACAAACTGACAAAGAATGAGACTCGGCAGCTTATCACAGTCCTAGAGAAACACCGGTCTGTCTTTGGGTATTCTCTATAGGACTTGAAGGGGATCAACCCCAGTTTATGCACCCATCGCATACCTATGGAGCCGGACCATACGCCATCTAGAGAACATCAATGACGGCTGAATGATGCGATGAGGGATGTAGTCAAGAAAGAAGTGTTGAAGCTTCTACACGCGGGTGTAATATATCCCGTGCAAGATAGTGAATGGGTCAGCCTAGTTCAAGTTGTGCCAAAGTAGGGTGGAATGATAGTTATCCAGAACGAGAAGAACGAGCTTATTCCTCAAAGGACCGTTACTTGATGGAGGATGTGTATCGATTAGAGGAAGCTCAATAAAGCAACCCGTAAAGATCACTTCCCTTCCCCCTTCATTGATGAGATGCTTGAGCGGCTGGCAAACCACTCATTTTTCTGCTTCCTTGATGGATACTCTGGTTATCATCAAATTCCTATCCATCCCGATGACCAGAGCAAGACTACCTTCACCTGCCCATACAGAACGTTCGCCTATCGGCGGATGTCTTTTGGCCTATGCAACGCACCTGCTTCATTCCAGCGGTGTATGATGGCGATATTCTCTGACCTGATTGAGCAAATCATGGAAGTATTCGTGGATGACTTCACCGTCTATGGCAAAACCTTCGACCATTGTCTCGGAAATCTGGAAAAGGTTCTCGAGAGGTGCGAAGAGCATCACCTCATCCTAAATTGGGAGAAGTGCCACTTCATGGTCACAGAAGGAATTGTGCTGGGGCACAAGGTGTCAGAAAAAGGGATAGAAGTTGACAAGGCAAAAAATAGAAGTTATTGAACAACTACCACCCCCGACGAATGTCAAGGGTGTGCGAAGTTTTCTGGGTCATGCTGGCTTCTATCGAAGATTCATCAAAGATTTCTCTCGGGTAGCCAGACCTCTTACAAGCCTATTGGCTAAAGAAGCACCCTTCAACTTCGACGATGATTGCCTTCTTGCCTTCTACACCCTCAAGAAGGCACTTATCTCAGCTCCCATCATACAACCACCCGACTGGAACCTTCCATTCGAGATAATGTGCGACGCTAGTGACTATACAGTCGGGGCAGTGCTCGGTCAATGCAAGGATAAACAGCATTACCCCATATCCTATGCCAGCAAGACATTGACCGGAGCTCAGTTAAACTACGCAACAACGGAGAAGGAACTCCTGGCAGTGGTGTTTGCCATGGATAAGTTCAGATCTTACTTGGTTGGTGCTAAGGTGATAGTATACATAGACCATGCTGCCCTGAAGTACCTCTTGACCAAGAAAGACGCTAAGCCACGACTCATCCGTTGGATTCTGCTCCTTCAAGAATTTGATTTAGAAATACGAGACAAGAAGGGGACAGATAATTGTGTGGTAGATCATCTCTCAAGAATGCAGGTTCAAGGGTCGGACCTTCCGATCAGTGATTACCTTAGAGCTGATACTCTCCTCAAGGTCACCACATCCAGTCCATGGTATGCAAATTTGGTAAATTTCATGGTGACTGGGTATGTGCGTCTGGGAGAAGACAAGAAGAAGCTAATCTACCTCAGCAGATTTCACCTATGGGATGACCCTTACCTATTCAAAGTATGTGCTGATGGATTACTCCGAAGATGCATCCCTCACGAGGAAACACACAAGGTTCTTGACCGCTGCCACTCATCACCGTACGGAGGGCATTACGGAACTTTCTGAACCCATGCAAAGGTCTGGCAAAGTGGATTCTTCTGGCCGACTATGTATGGAGATGCTAAGGAGTTTGTACAGAGATGTGCCAGGTGTTAGAAACACGGGAATATCAACGCCCGTGATGCTATGCCGCTGCAGAATAACCTCCAATTGGAGATTTTTGACGTATGGGGAATAGACTTTATGGGTCCCTTCCCCGTATCCGAGCAGTGTGAATATATCCTGGTGGCAGTCGACTATGTTTCCAAATGGGTGGAGGCACTTCCGTGCACGGCAGCCGACTCGAAGAATTCAAGAAAGATGTTCGAAGAAGTCATCTTTCCCCGTTTTGGAGTACCCCGAGTCGTGATCAGTAATGGAGGATCACACTTCATCGACAAGACGTTCCGGAAGTGCCTAAGCGACTTAGGAGTGAACCATCGAGTGGCTACACCTTATCACCCCCAGACCAGCGGGCAAGCAGAAACATCAAACAAACAAATCAAGAACATTCTGCAAAAAACGGTCAATGCAATGGGAACGGGGTGGAAGCGAAAGCTACCGGAAGCACTATGGGCATATAGAACAGCATTCAAGATACCAATAGGGACGACTCCCTACCAACTGGTATACGGCAAGGCATGCCACTTATCAGCTGAGCTCAAATTCAAATCCCATTGGGCGATCAAGAGGTGGAATATGGATCTCCAGACAGCCGGACTCAAAAGAAGAATGCAACTGGCTAAACTGGATGAATAGAGGGAGAAGGCCTACCACAATGCCAAGCTTTACAAGGAAAGGACAAAAAGATGGCACGACAAGCGCATCAAGATCAAGCATTTTAAAACGGGAGATCAGGTATTGCTCTTTAACTCCCGTATTCGTTTGTTTGGTCATGGTAAGCTTAGAAGTAAGTGGGAAGGCCCTTTTAAAGTTTTAGACGCCGCGGATCATGGTGCGATAACCCTCCAGGATAATGACGGAAATACTTTCAAGGCTAATGGCCAAAGATTGAAAATATTTCTCGAATCCGAAATGCCGGGGCTCAAAGAGATGGACGTCTAGGAGCTAACCGAGATACCTAGTCCAGGTCCGGGCAGGACCTAAAAATGACCCTTATCTAGGATAGATTTCCCTTTCCTATTTTCTTTTTCTTTTCTTTAAACTTTTTCTAGCCAAATCCTAAGAAACTTCTGGAAGAAGAGCAAGTGGAGCACACTTGAAAAATTTCAGAGGCTCCCGAGACAGGGCCAGGCCGGCCGGCCTACTCGAGGCCGATCGGCCCAGCCCGAGCTCGTCCCGGGATGCTCTTCGTTTGAAAGAGTCTGCCTGTTATCCCTTCCGAGAATCTGTGGGGTTTTGAAAGAGGAGCGTCATTTTAAATCGAAAGGCTCCCCTCTCTTCTTCCCCATCAAAACTCTCGAGCCTCCCTTCTCCAGAAACTCTCCCCCCTTTGAGAATTCGTGCCATGGCCTCCCAGTCCAGCCACCAAGACTCCAACTCGGTCTCCTGAAGCAGCCAATACAGAGGAAAGACATGAATTTGACACAATAAACATAAACAACAGTTAGAAATAGAATTAAATCATCAACAACAACAAACATAGACACACAACTATATTTTGAAGAAAATACATAACCGAGATGAATATAGAGGATGAAAATATATTTTAAAAACTGTCGGAGCAATTATTGTGAGGTCATTTATGGCTACTTTTTTATAGCTGGTCAACGTCTAACAAAAACCTGATCTGTACAAATTTTTTTTTCCAACTAAAGAAGATATGCTGGTTTTTATGTGGAGTGAAACAGAACTACCTAAATGGGATGAACTTGGAGCCGGATCCGAAAATTGGGGAATCCTGTGAAAATAACACCCACTCGGTTAAAAAGTGTAGAGATAAGGAGAAAAACAATTAATATATCACATGGTTCCTACTTTAGTATTCATTGGAGAAGTATACAAATTATATATAGATCAAAGTAGTTGGCGTTTGACGTCCAAACATACCAACCAATAATAGTACTAAACTAAAATTTAGGTTGTAACACAAATGTATATCAGTTATCAAGGTTGTGCACAAGCCTATGGTTTGATTTAATTTTTTGACCATAAAAGCCTCCTTGAGATATGACTTCGATTATTACTGGACATTAATATTAGTATAATTCTTATAAATATGAACACAATACGTGGGATTGGAAGCACTTCATTCCATGAGTGAAAATAAATTTCAACATTTCTACTTAAAAATTGTATCAAAATTCTACCATTAATTAATAAAGAATGACCTCACTTAAGATATATTTTGGCTGTGCGCCTATAACAGATACAAACATACTTTTTTGAACCTAAATGATTGTGCACACTGGGTTCTTTTTGATAATTGTCCAAAAATCCAGTACTATAAATCGTTCATATGCATTTCAAATATTTATCACAGTGATTCAAATTACAAAAACAGTACTGATGAAGACATATTTAAAGCATCAAATCCATTTTCTACTGTTAACCTTCTGCTTATGTTATGTTGGAAAAAGGCAGTAGAAAGCAAAAATATTATTATCCATAAAGGCTTCAAAGAGTTTTTGAAGAAAATATAGTCACATACTCTTCTTCAAAGAAGTCAGCCCTTCGTACGCTGAAGCTCAGATGGCTTGAATGCTTGCTAATGGTGTCCTTGAGTACAGATTCTGTCGCCATATTGTCGAATTCCTCCGCACCGGGAGCTACCCCAACTCGTACAATGATCTCTTGGAGGTTTAACAAGTGCTCAATTCCGGCAAGCATATCGCAGCACTGTTCTCCACTGTGAGCATTGAATTCTAGTTTGAGCCTTCGAAGGTTTGGAATGGCTTCTGCCTGAAAGGCAAGACGCAGAACGCCACATCTGAATTTGAGACGCTTTAGAACCGGGAATGCTGCTCTTTTGAAGATAACGCTTTCGGCAGTTGCTTGCCTGACATACAACGAGAGAACAGTGAGTTCTTGTAATTTAGCAATTCTGTAAATATCATCCCTCCTCAGTTCTTTAACAACAATCTTCAGAATGCATAGCTTTTGGAGCTGTCCAATCCATTCAGGAAGTCTTGCAAACATGCAAATGGGCGGCAACAATTTGAGTTTCTCAAGAAAAACGGGTGGAGAAGATAGTATAAGCGAGCAGTCTGTGTAAATGCTTGTGCATGAAACACCTGGAGCAAGGGTAAGTGATTTTAGGTTTCTGTGTTTCCCAATCGAAGAGGCTAGAGCTATCAAGTTTCTCTCCACATGGTCAGACAGTGCAGTAGAACAGGTAACATGCAGGTCATTCAGGTTGGTCATCTCACCAAGGCTCCTTACATTGTCTTCTGAGTTACTGCTCAGGTCAAAAGACTGCAATGTGCATAGGGATCTAAGTTGGCCAACATAATCAGGTAGTTTTATATCACCTTGAATGTGGAGGTGCAGCAGTTTCGGGAGATCAACAATATCGGATGGAACAGTCAATACACCTGCATATATTTCCAGTGTTTCCAAATATTTTAGTCCTCGCATCTTTACCGGTAGCTTTACAATGAAATCAGCTGTAACCCCGAAGTACCTCAGCTGCAACAATACGCGAATTCCACTTAGGTCGAACATTTCTCGATCACCCCAAAATTCAAGGATTAAAACTCGAAGTAGCCTAAACCCCAGAATGGAAGGCAGACACTCAACTAGTCCATAAAAAGTGAGTGATCGAACTGGCGATGGTGTGAAGCCTTCGGGCTTGGTTGCATATTTAGCATTGCTGAAGCTGAGAGACAGTCGACGGACCTTTGCAGATAGCTTTAGAATAGTTTCAGAGTAGTCTATTACCGTGGTGAAATTCTCTTCTATGGACTTATGCCTTATAACTTCAAATATAGTGGAGTGCACTGTATAGGACATCACTTCATCTGCAAGATTGATATGATTAGTCTGTACAAGGCCCCTGCTGACAAGCTCATCAAAATAGCACTCTGCAACTCCGTCGGTGCCTTTATCACCTGCCACTGCACTGATAAAACCTTCGGCAGTCCATTGCTTTACCATATCACTCTTCAAGAATGTATACCCTTCAGGATACAAACTAAAATATAGTAGGCATGTCTTCAATTGTGGAGAAAGACTATAGTAGCTCAGACGTATTATTTCTTTTAGCGTCTCTTCTGAAGAAAGATTATTTCTGGAAGACAAAGATTCAGTAACATGGCGCCAGAGCTCTGAATGGTCTGGTTGACATGCTAAAACACTAGCTATGACAATGGTTGCCAGTGGCAGACCACTGCATTTTATTGTAATTTCTTCTGAATATTTCTTATGTTGTTCAGAGAGTGGCTTGGAGCCAAACACTCTGTTGAAGAACAATTTCACGGAGTCATCTGTGCTCAGCGGCTCCATCTTAAAAATACCTACTTGGGCATGAAAATGGGAGTCCGAGTCCAACATGGAATCGGGTGTCCAAGTAACACTTGCATTAGATTGATAATCACAGCACTCCAGGGCAACCTCCTCAATATCTGTCGTTATTAATACTCTACTGCAATGAGCACCCTCCGGAATAGCACTTTTAATTACATCCCAAGTTGTTGTTTCCCATAAACCATCAATGACAATGAAATACCTGCAGAATACTACAAACATAATAAGAGCTATGTTGGGCAGGACCCACAAGTTCCACAATGGAGCGTGGCCAAAACAATATGAAAAATAAAGATGATGTTTTGCATTGGTTCCCCTCTGATTTAGTAATATGTTACTCAATAGAATCACAACCTTTTGGTGTGTGAATCTGACTAAAAACTTTGAGGTTTTCTTCGGTGCTCCATACTACCTTATACTGGTGTTCAAAAAGGACCAGTATAAAAGGATCTGACGGTTAAAATTAGTTGTATACTACTAGACCTTCACCTGTAGTATAAGGTAGTATAGGTCGAGTAGTATAGTAGTATAGGGGTATTATGGGAAAAATTATTTTTAACATGTGATATAATGTGGTATAGATCGAGTAATATAGTGGTATGGGGGTATTATGAGAAAAATTATTTTTATTTTTATACTCATTTGGTCCGATATATTTATTTCTTTTTACACATATGTTCATTTAGGTTAGGAGCTCCAGTAAAAAAATTATATTACAGTCTAATTACAAAATTGCCTATCCCTTCATACTCCATACTACCATAGGGTAGTATGGAGCACCGAAGAAGACCACAAAACTTTTGGATGCATAGTTTGTATGCTCCGAAGTTGATTTGGGCTCAAACCATTAGGTTGTCAAGTCCAAACAAATGGAGGCATTGTAAGACGCTTTAAACATTTCCATTGATGCACGAAGTTTTTTAGGAGAAAAAACATACTTTTCACTACGTTCATTTTTTCTTTACCTTTTATTTGTCTTTATGTTGTCAGAATTTCATATGCTGCTGCTGCTAGAATAAAATGAATCTGAACCTTGGTAGTTCTGTACATAATTCTAGTGGATTGAGATGAATTTGACTAGTGAACAGAGTCAATTGCTTGGTACTGAATTATTCATGCCCAAATTCATCATACATGTCAATTGGCTCGAGTCATTAAATAAATTCATCTCAATTCACTAAACATCTGAACGTACTCAGCGGCGGGGCATCGTCTTCCCTGCTCGGGGATTGCGGCGACCGGCGGCAGCTCCTCCCGTCGGTGGCCGGCACATTCTCGGCCCCCCACGGCCAGATCCGTGGGGCCGGTGGCCGGATCCGGCGAGCCTCCGGCTGGATCTGCTATGCTCGTGGCTGGAGGCGACCGAGGCGCGGCGGGGCTTGCAGAGGCGGCTATGGAGCGGCGCGGCCACGGCGACAGCGTGGCCGTGGCATCGATGCGCGCGGCGAGCTGCGCGGCGGCACGAGGTGATGGCCGCGGGTCGGAGTGGGGGCCAGCAGCGACGTCCTGCTGGGCGCGTCCGCGTGCGTCGGCGGCTGGAGGTGCGTCGACGGCGAGAGGCCCGGCGGCGGCGGCGAGACCGGGCGTAGCCCCGGCGGTCGCCCGTGGGCAGTTGGAGGAGCAGCGGCGGGCGCGGTGACTGCGTGTTGGCAGCCATGCACGGAGGCGGGCACCACCGACGGCGGGGCCTTGACTGGTCGGGAGGTGAGGTTGATGGTGGTGGCCATGGATGGCGGTGAGGTTGGGGCTGCTCGGTCGGGCGGGTGGACCGCTAGGAGAAATCCTTGCTGACAATATGTTGGGCTGACAACGGCGACGCTATGGGCATCGTTCCTCCTGCTGGGGACGTTGTTATGGCATCCTATTCGCTCCAATGGCGGAAGCTCCGGGTGAAAACTTTGCCCAAGCCGGGCAGGCGACGACGGCGCATCCTAGCGTCGTATCTCTTCTTGAAGACGTCGTCTTTGGAGCTTCTGTCCCGGGCAGCGCACTGCAACCTTCACTGGCTTGTTTGGCGGCGCTCGGCCACGCATAGCGTCGGCTGAGTCGGTGCTAGACTCCATCCTTTGGTCTGGGCATTGCGGGGAGGTGGTGGAGACCATGTCGAGGCCTCGCGTGAGGAGGTGCTAGACCCCATGTTGCGGTGTGTCAAGACGGCTTGGTGCAGATGGCAAGAAGGAAGGGGGTTGCCGAATCTCTCGTGAAGGTTACCGAAGCTATGGTGGTAGCCAGAGGTTGCCGCATGGGTGTCGGTTTTGGCTACTTGCAGCGGATCGCGGCGGCTGGCGTTGCTTTGCAACGGCCAGTGCGGTGCGGGACAACGTCGAAAGACGGCGCTTGCAGCGACGACATCGTGCGACGACTAGGCTTGCAGCGGACTACGGCGGGTTGATCAGCATTGCTGGGCAACTCTGGTGTGGTACATCGTCGGAAGATGGCACAAGCGACAACTTGGCTTTCCGGCATGGCGACAGTAACCTCGTGCGCGGGTGAAGCAACAAGTGGATGTCGGCATGTAGAGGCGACTCTGGTGTTGGATGGGGATCGTGGAAGACGGGGCAACACTACTCATCTTTCTGATGGCGACTCAATATACGGATTCGTGACCTGGAGTGGCGGATGTGGCGAGGCCCCCGCGTGCGGTGTTTGAGGCGACGAGGAGTCCAACGGCGGGCGAGGCGAGGCCCCCGCGCGTTGTGTTTTCGTGGTGGCGACTGCGAGGCGGCCTGTGAGAGGTCCGGATCTGGTGGTTTTCACTCCGTCAGAAGGTGGTGGTGCTGCAGCGATGCTTCGGCGATGGGTCCCGCATGGCGATGTCCTACTTGGTGCGGTGTGGTCTGTTTTTCTAGTTTCTCTATCGGCATGAGGGCGTCCTTTGGATGGTGGCTACATGGTTGGGCGGTTGCCGCCGCGCTCCGTTGTACAGTGGAGTTGTTTCGACCGTGTTGACGTCCCAATCCAACCGGTCGGAATTTGTTGTTTTTTCTTTTTTCTTTGTTTTCCTGGCTATAACCTTCCAGGGTTGTAGACTTGTATTTTTTCTGCTCTATCAATGAAACACGCACTATCTTGTGCGGTCCGTTCAAAAAAAATACTCTCTGCTCTATCAATGAAATTAGCACAACCTCATGCTGGTTTGTTAAAAAAAAAACATCTGAACGTACGCCCGCATTTGAAAGAACGAGTTAACACGCATACCTCTTCTGCTGAAGATGTTCTTTGAGGTTGTCAACGAGCTCTTGCACGGGTAGACCACAAGGGGGTCGTTGATGGCGCCGGACTTGAGAGATCATGCTCCGGATAAGCCTCCTTGCATCAGGTACCCTTGATGCCCGAACAAACGCTCGACGCTCGAACTGCGCTCCAATTTCACGATACACTTGTTGGGCAAGCGTAGTCTTACCAACACCCGCAGGTCCAAGAATGGATGCTACTTTCAGCTGCCCTCCGGCCTCATCGACGTTACTGAGCCACTTGACGAGCTCCCCTTTCGATTCACTGACACCAACCAGCTCTGTGGCCTTCCCCTTGACCCATGGAAGCTGGTCTTGCCCATCGACCCTACTGTCCATACAGCTAGGATAAGGATTGGATGCCCAACGCGAGAGCTCGTACCTCTCATGCCGTTCACGGGCCTGATTCACGAGATTCCTGAACTGTCTGACCACAGAGAGGATCTCTTTGTTCGTCTCGCGGCTAGCAGTCGTGCTGGAGCTCATCTTGCTGTCAATAAAATCCTCAATGTCGTAGGACAGTTCGCGCACCTCATTCATCCAGCGGTTGACCATCGCGTTGGGACCTCCCAACCTTGACAGATCCACCATGAAGCCATTTAGTTCTTCTAGATCTTGTTTCAGATTCACGATCCCGTCCTTCAGTGATTTGGGCAGCTCATGCTCCGGAGAGATAAGCTGTGTATGCAGCTTTCCAAGAAGGGAACCCATGGCTCCGAACGACGAGCTCATCATCTGAGCCTCCATGTCTACTTCGAAGAAAAACAGAGCATCAAGATTGGAGATCAGGAGGCCTAGTTACTTACCCACAGCATCTTGTCTTGGATTGGCACCACCACAGGTGCAGAGATCTAAGGGCTCGAAGCGAAATGATAGAAAAGCTGGGAGGGCAAGGCGAAAATAATTGGGGATTGTTGCTTCAAGCCTTGAACAAACGAATAGTAAGCCTCTGCTAACAATGGTTGGGAGTTAATTAAACATCACTATCTGGTTACGTATGTCAAGACAGGTGATACCAGCTGTGCTAACTTTTTTTTTATTGAGACGTGCCTAGTACGTTTTTCGCGGATGAACTTTAGAAGAACCCCAAAGCGCAGAATTACAACAACAAAAGCAAGAAAAGAAACCACACCACCACCCTGCCCTAACATAACAAGTACCGACCTAAGGAGATCAAACACGACCGAGACCCACGGGAGATAAAGGCACCATGAGAACACACACCACCGACTGATTAGCAACCCGGATGAAGGAGGCAGCGTGAGAGGGTCATGCAAGACGATGCCTTCAAGAAGGGAGCGACGCAGGCGCCGCCATCGT
Organism: Urochloa ruziziensis; assembly: GCA_015476505.1. Lineage (NCBI taxonomy): Eukaryota > Viridiplantae > Streptophyta > Magnoliopsida > Poales > Poaceae > Urochloa > Urochloa ruziziensis. Next base: position 18,286,576 of record CM027123.1, read on the forward strand.
CCGACTAGGGGGTTTGGACGCCACGACAACGCCCCCAACGAGGTAACTACGTTCAAGAATGTAGCCGTTGTCGGTTATGGCAAACACCGGCCGTAGCTTTCGCCAACGGCCCCTAAACAAACTCCATGCCGCACACTGCCGAGGAAAGGCTGAGAATCGAAACGATGCATGGCAGTGAGCACCCATGGTGACGACGATGACGAGGGAGACCCGCAAGCAAAGAAAGCAACGATATTGACGACCAAGTAAAAGAAGCGCAGCAAAATGACCATAACTATCATGACCCAAGATAACAACATGGGTGTAGGGGGCTGCCCAAGACCAACGGCTCCCACCAAGGCGTCGGTGAAGGCCGTAAGGTGGCGGCGCCCGCCAAGGCCAGTGCGCGTCCACCGGCACCTTGGCCCCCAGATCCAACACAAGGCCCAGAACACGCGGTGGTGGTCCACGAGAGGGAGGGGAGAATTGCCACCACAGCACACCAGGAGGAGGGCTTCCACCACCCGCCAGGTGCGTCGACAGCGCACGGGCGGTGGCAGCGGGACCTAGGGCGCGGCTCGGGCTAGGTCCGGTGGAGCCCAGGCCACCATGGCCCACCATAGTAGGAGGCAGCGATCCTGGTGGCCGAGAGGCCACAGGCCACGGATCCGGCCGTTCGGGTGGCGACAGCACCCACAGGCCCCGAATGCGGTCGTCGGGGAAGCGGCGACGCCCGCGGACCGAGATCCGACCGTCGGGGTGGCAGCAGCGCCCACCGGCCGCGGATCCGGTCGGTGGGAGGCTAGTGGCGCAGGGGGCCACGGCTCCAGGCTTCGGGTCGGCTGTCAGGGGAGCGATGGTCAGATCTAGGCCGGAGCCTAAGGGGCGGCGGCGGCCAAAGGAGGGCTGCCACCACCGCGGGACGGGCGGCGCAACGACGGTGACCCGCACCCCAGATCTGGCCGCACCGGCCGCGAGGGAGGGATCACAGCGGCTAGATCAGCGGCAGGGTGGAGGGGCCCATGGTCCAATTGGAAGGGAGGGGACGACGTCAGATACAGTGGAAAAGCCATGCCGACGGGAGAATTGACCAAAAAACTGATGACCTAGGGTTAGGGTTTGGGTGGTGGGCGACTGGGCAGGGAGGGAAAGAGAAGGGGGAGGAACACGGGGGCTAGCTTCAGCCTCAGCGCGGGCTGCCGCACGTCGGCGGCGATGGCGACCATCGGAGATGGTGGTGGGTGGGTGGGGGGCTCGGCCGGGGTCCGCCCGAGTCGCCCGGGGTCCGCCTGAGTCGCCCGGGAGAGCGACGCGAGCGGTCTTTGGGTTCCTCGCAGCATGCCCACCAGCTGTGTTAACACATATAGTAATAGGTTGTTTGTCGCGGATCACGCAAATCACTCAGCCCCCGCGTTGCCCTCCACGGGCGACACTAGCTGCTACACCTCCGGGATATCTTACTATTACTAATTGGAGGCTCCTTTTGAAGACTTCACATGAAGCCACGTAATATCCTAGGTGAACATTCCAAGAAAAAAGAAAAAATAAAGGAGTCTCCACATGAAACCACCTAGGATCCAAGGTGGGCTCTCTAGAGAAAAAGTGTAGAATTACCCACTTATGACATTATCAATACTTATTAAAATAACCTCCTATATCTATATTTAAATTACCAACATTTGCCACTATGAAAAGATAGACCCAACCTTATCTTGCTGACCATATATAATTACCATGTATCCCAAAATTAAAAAAAAAATCTATATATCTAAACCAAAAAAAGGTCGTTGTCTTCTTATTTTTCCATTATTTAAGACAAAATATTGTGTAAGCATAAAAAAATAAGCCCAAGACATGTATAAATTAAATGTGTTCTGACAGAGTAGTGATTTATGCAAAGTATTCCTTTCTTTGATATTAGAACTTGAATGCCCAGTTCTACTACACATCTAATATATAGATCTATTCATCTAGCCTTGTGCAGGCGCACAGGTTGATGGACTAGTTTAACTAATTAACATCCTTACGGAAGGCACTTTTCCATATTTGCCATTCTTACGGATCATCTTACATATCCCTTTATAGATGAACCAACATTTTTTATCATTTTTGCTAATGTGGCACGCTAAATCACTCGTGCCAGCGTGGATCGGGATGCGAAAAGACCAAAACACCCTCTTATCTATCTCTTTCCCTCTCTACGACGTTGGGCCCACATGTTAGGTTATCTTCAACCTCAAGATGGCTGGCCTTATCCTCTCTATCCTTCCCATTTCCGGCAAGCACCGCGGCGGCGAGCGGCCTCTATTGAGTGCCACAATGGCGGCGCCTTGCTGCCCACGGCGGACGCCGGCCATGAGGGATGCAACGGGCCTCCCATGGCTCGCGCTGGCCACGGGAGCGGTGGCGGCCCGGCCACGGGCGGAGGCGACGGCCCCAGCACGGCGCGCGCCGCCCATGGAGGCGGTGGCGACGGCTCGGCCACGACTCGTGTCCGGCAAGGAGGCGGTGACCCGCCTCGGGTGGGCAGCGGGCCTCCCATGGTGAGTGCGCCCATGGGTAGGATGGCACGGCGACTTGCCCCAACAAGCAACACCTCGTGTCTCGAGGTTGAAGATGACCTAACATGTGGTCCCCACATGTGTGTGGTAGGAGAGAGGGCAAGAGATAGAAAATGAAGGGGTATTTTGGTCTTTTTGCGTCCTAATCCAGGCTGGCACGAGTGAGTTGGCACGCCATGTCAGCAAAAAAATGACAAAAATGTTGCTTTGTTTATAGAGGGATGACAAATATGTAAGATCATCCGTAAAGATGGAAAACAGAGAGATACCTTCCATAAGGATGGCAATTAGTTAAATACCCCTCCATCGCCGGCACCACCAACCGCCACGCTCTGATAGTACTTTTGCCCTAATTGATGTGAGAATGGATCATTAGGAATCGACTTTACGAAACAAGCAACAAGGAACGAAGGATCACTACTTGAACTGCGATTTGGAGATATTCTTTTCTTTTCTTTTTATTTGAGCTACATGTCTCTTACACGTGCATTTGTGTTAACGTTGTAGCAGTGACTACCTTTTGTATTAACTCTAGTCTTATGCATCCTTTTTTGTCCTTGTCTGAAGCCGAATTTCATCTATTTTCTAAAGAAAAGGTTTTTGTGATGGGTAGGAGTTATATTCAATTCAATCACAAGTGGCATTTTCATATTGCAAGTCAGCTAACAAATTTTACTTTACTAGTACATCAATCACTGCTCCTACTAATTTTAAGAGACGATAGAAGGTTGCGATATGACTGACCTCTATTTTCTGGTTGGAAAATTACTTATATTTTCGTCCTCTAGTTAGTTGATTAGTTCATGTTCAAATATAATACTCATGTAGTAGATACTTTGTAATCTTTATTCGGTCCTGAGACTTTACTACTAGCTACTCTATATGATTTTTTTAATTCCAATTCATAGTCCCCTCTTTACATGGTACCTCCATGTGTGTTTGCATGTTTTTTAAAATTAGAACCGACCCGATAATGATTAGAGTGTATCCAATTGATAGTTGGATGTTTTTATGTGAATTTATGTAATTTATCTTTTTTCCTAACATGTCTTGGAGGATTAACATGGTCACTCCAGTGATTTCAAGAGACAGCTGTTAAAAGTTCAAATGAATATGGAGCCCCCAAGTGATTTGAAGCGGCAGCGGTGGGCGCGAAGATGACCCACCTAAACTCAATTAAACGGGGGCGCGAAGGGAGGTACAGCGGTGAAGAATAAGAGTTACTTTGATCATAAAATAGCAGAAGTGGGTAATTTGGGTATAAATTCAGGGGCCTACTTAAACTATTTTTATAATGCCATATGTGCGCATTTGTTTTGAAGAAAAAAGAACAGATCTAACAATTACTAGAGTTTCCTTACAGAATTTTGTTATAATTTATTTTTTTATAACTAAATTTAGTTATAACTAAATTTAAACCAAACCACCTTGCGAGTTTCGAGCCTCTTATTCACCCATAATCTCCATAATTAAGCTTGGAGCCGAACAAGTTAAATGAACTTTAAATGGCTTATGCACATAGAATAAATTGGTGTAAAATCTATTGAATCATATTTAAATAAAATGAAGTTGAACTACATGCACTTCACCCCGACGGCATATAAGTTCATTTATGTTTGTCTAAAATAAGGTTTTATTGACTTTTACCACTAGCATGTAATTTTTCAAATACAATAAAAACATAAATTAGCATTACTGAATTTATTTTAAAATACTTTCATATCATGTATACGTAACTCGTTCAATTTAAGACAATACATTTTTATAGATATTGCTAGTTAAAACATCATATTATAGCAAATATAATAAGGTGATGTAGTGGGGTTGAATGGTGTGCTAAATCACTTTTTGTGCTGAATTGGAAAAGAGAGAAGAAAGAGACATAAATGGGTTGCAAGCTTACATCCCTCTCAGCCGGCTGCAATACAACAACAATAACGACATAGCCTTTTGTCCCAAGCAAGTTGGGGTAGACTAGAGAGAATGAGAGAGGAGAGAGATATCCCAAGCACTAATATTGTAGTACACATATATGACCAACTATTATATGAGTGATCCATCAGGTTGGCATAGAATGGCATGTCATAATCATATAGTCGGGAGCCGGCTCAATTATTAACCTTGCTATTAGAGAATTAGAAAAGAGGAAGTAAGGGGGTGTTTAGTTCGGTGAAATTTTTTTCTGATTTTTTTCATAGAGATTCTTACCATTTAGAAGTAGTAAATGTAGACTAACAATAAAACTAATTGCATATCTCATATGAAACTGCGAAACGAATCTAATGAGGGTAATTAATTCATAATCATCGGATGATTACTAAATCAGCGATTAAAGTAGGCTCATTAGATTTATTTCACAATTTACAGGCCATCCGTGTAATATGTTATTTTTTGTTTATATTTAATACTTTATGTATATAAAATTGTCTTTGATACGATGGATATGATGGGTGAAATTTTTTTTAGGTAGAAGGCCTGCAATGTGGAAAGACCTGGCTGTTTGCTACTCCCTCCGTTCCAAAATAGATGACGTTATGGGATGCGTGCCGGTCAAACTTTCTCAACTTTGACTAGATTTGTAGAAAAAAACGTGCAACATTTTCATCTCCAAATAAATTTGTTAAAAAACTAGACTTAAAGATCTTTCCAATGATACTAATTACTTAGCATAAATATTTATATATTTTAATATATAATTACCGGTATTTTGAAAATGTTGACTTCTCGAGAAGCGAGAATGACATCTATTTTGGAACGGTGGGAGTACATCCGGAGTCCTGACATAAAAGTGCAGACAATAGCGCCATTTAATGCGTAACCAATGATAGGCCAAAGGCTAGCTGGCGTAGACCATAGACCTCGTCAAGTGTACCAATAATAAAATAAAAATAATTATTTAGAGAATAGAAAGGACAGAGAAAGCAAGGTTTGACCAAGCAATAAATAAGGAAAAAAAATAACATACGTATACTACAAGGAATGGAAAAGGACAAGAGGGCCTCAGTAAATGGTAGACACAAGACAGAGCAGAACCAAAGAGCTCTGACCTCTGCAGCTCTACTGTTCGAGTCGTCTCTTAAGTCTCCGTCGTGGTCTCCCAACCCCCGCGGTTTCAGCGGTGAGCTCCAGCATTCAGCTGATTGCGTCAGGCAGGTTCGTTCTTCCTTCTGCTTGCAATCGATTATGCTTGGTTAAACACTTAAACATGAGGCGTTGTCTAGCCGCCCTCTGCGGTGAATTAGTTCATATAACTGATTATTACTCTGCTTTGGCGTGTATTGGAAGTTACCTCTCTCTCTGTCCGTGACTCCATGTACATCAAGATTTCTAAGCGGACTCTATCTGCTCAGAATCTGATTTATCAGCTAACTGGGCAATTTTTGTGGGGTTCCATGCTTAGAGAGAATCCTTTCGGTTGGGTTCGCATCGATTAGAGAACTAATGTGTATTTTTTAAGCAAAAGAACGGAGGGAATAAGTCTTTCTGATTAGATTTGATTCTTTGGTCCCATCCGCTATATACATTCTTAAAGATCTCGTGAATTCCGTCAGTTGATTTGTATCGTAGTTACATTATCCATGCAACCATAGCAACAAGTTCATGCCAAATCAGTGTCCTTTTATTCATTATTCTGCGTGGAGCCGAGGAACTATTATGTTACCTCGCTCGATTGCAAGGTTAGATCTGAATTTCCATGGCCTTAAAAATAGAATGCATTAATGCAATCTCAAGTACGTAATGGTTTTATATATAAATACTCCTATAGAATTCAGCAATGCTATAATGGTGTTTTTATCTGATTTTTACATATTTCTTCCTCTCTTACTCATTCACAAAAGAGACTTCCACATAGAAATCATGATTAATTGCTATGTCGGTGCAATTTCCTTATTAGCATTTAGACTTTCGTTGTTCTCGATCTGTCTGTGTTTTTGTTTACTGTTCTGTTTTGCATCTTTTCCCTTAGGTACCTCTCTTACTATGGAAAGTATCAATTCAGTTAACATTACGTCTCATTCGCCTCCCGTTCAAATATACTATGGATTTAACCTGACCAATGACCTTGTTCAATGAGACATTAGAGCAACTCCAAGAGTTTCTCAAAAAATTCTTCCCCAAAACTATATATTGGGAGCTCTTTCAAAAAACTTTTTCCCAAAAAACATATTAACCTACAGCAGATCACTAATAATTAGTCCCCAATACTACAAAACAGGCCACACTATGATAATTAGGCTCATTAGTTGGGCTGATCACCTGGCCCATGCAGCACCTTGCCCTCACGCAGTCACGCAGCACCTTGCCCTCACGCACACCACCTCTCTCGTGAGTCCTGTGGTCTCAGCGTCGCCGCCCATGAGGTCACGTTGCCGGGATTTTTCACGCCGCCACGAGCTAGGGAAAAACAGTCCCTGTGATCTCCAACTTCAATTGGAGACAAGTAAAACGGATTCACTATGAGTCGACGAAGCCTTTCCATGCCATTTGCGCTGGATTCGTCGTAAGATGATAACGATGATGATTTCCTCCTCTCTGTCCCATCAATCCCGGATGAGTCCGACGGACAGCACACGCCGTTGGGGCAACCTGCCGCCGCGCCTTACTTGCCCATGACGGAGCCGGAGAGGAGCAGGTTGCGGCCGTGGTGGCTGCATGTGCCGCCGCCGCTCTGCAGCCGCTGCCGCCGCCGCGCAGAGGAAAAGCCTCTGCCACGAAGTGGCGCGCACGTCTAAAGGAGGCTGCGGAGCTATTGGGGGCGGACGTGCGTCGCGAAGATATGCGCGGCGAGATGGATCGGATTGGCATCGCGAAAACTTTGGGAAAGGTTTACGGGATCTGTTGGACTCCCTTTTTTTCTTTTTTCTCCCAAAAAAGGTTTTACGGGGTAGGATACACGCTCTTTTGGAGTTGCTCTTACTCGACCAAACTTTAGCATGTGGCAGGGCGGTCAGGCAACTTGAAGGAAATGAGATGCAAACTATCCAGGGAGCATTAGACAGTTATTTACAAGAAAAAATACACACACAAATTAGAGCTGAAGAGGACTAAAACGTTTAGTGGGGGAGCTGTGTACTGGAACCTCATCCTCCACCAACTGAGCTATTTGTCATCTCCTATTACTTCTAGTACAACATCTGGTAGCGTGGCCTCTTTGTTTTCCCGGCGTTAATAGTGGGAATTGCTTCAGATGCAAATTAGAACTTTACTAATCTATGTAGAACACAAAAAAATATGGATGATGGTAATATTAACTGAAAGTGGTCAGGTCGCTAACATTTCCCTTTTTGAAATTTTATCTGGCAAGTTTGCAGTAAACAGAAGCATATGTTCATGCTACCAGATCTGTGTGTTTTCTAGCTCGTTCACCCTCCCAACAGCCATCAGAGCTCTGGAACTTCTTGTTGAAAAAAGCCTAACAGGAGATCAATGGATGCCGGCCTGTTGAGTGCATTCATAAAGAAGCTCGTGGCAAGGTTGTTCGTGTTAGCAGAGGAGAAATACAAGCTGTACAAGGAATTTGAAGAGGATATTCATTTCCTGATGGAAGAGCTTCCTATGATCACTAGTGCCATTGACGAGCAGCTCTCAGGGAGGGATGGCCTCACATTGCATTTTAAGGTCAACGAATTGCATCAATTGGCTCAAGAAATGGAGGACTGCATAGACCGCATCATGTATCGCGCGACTAAGGAACAGCAACCTTGGTACCATATAAACCATACATCTGGGAACAAGATAAGATCCCGTTTGCAGTTGGCCAAGGAGATGAAGAGGCTCAAGAGGAGATTGCAGGAAGCCCACCAGCGCAAGGAGAGATACCTAGTGACCAGTCCATCCCATCCTGAGTTGCCTCCATCATCCTCAGATCGCCTCATTGCTCGAGAAGATCTGGTCGGCATTGATGCACCTCTGAAAGAGCTTCTGGATCACTTGGAAGAAGCAAAGGGGCAAGTGAACCAGCTGAATGTGATCTCCATTGTTGGGTTTTGTGGGTTGGGGAAGACTGTTCTTGCCCAAGAATTGTACGACAGTGAGGTCGGCAGGCAGTTTGAGAAAAGAGCGTGGGTTTCTGCAGGACAACGCAATCCGGAGATGATGTTAATGGAAATTCTCAGGCAAGTGCATGGGCCACCACCACTGGTTTACTCCAATGCCCGCCAGCTTAGCATTGATCTCAGAAACCATCTGAATAACAAGAGGTAACAAAATTTCTACTTATTTGCCTTATTATTTTAATTTTAGATTCACAGTGCCCTTTCCAAAAAAGATGCATATATCGAACCTCTGCCAATTTAGTTGGTGCAATGTGGTTAGTTCATTTACTCAGCAATGTATACAAATTTTACATGTAAACAGAAAAAAAATGAGTGTATCTACAATTATGTATAGAATTTTTTTACTTGAAATAAATAAAAAAGATACTTTTTACTTGAGAGGGTACATATCATATGTGTGATGAAGAATGTACTCCATTGAATACTTTATCTTCCGGTATGCATTCATTATTGTGGCTCTGGATTAGGAGACTAATATTATGTCTGTATCCACATTTCAAATTAATGTAGGTATTTCATTGTTATTGATGACATGCAATCAACGGATCAGTGGAATTGTATAAAATCTGCCTTTCCACGACTGCAAGATGTTAGTAGCAGAATACTGGTGACAACGAAATTCCAGTCAGTGGCTAATACCTGCAGCTCTACTAATGGCTATGTGCACAAAATGAGAAGACTTGATGAGGAATGCTCAAAGCAACTGTTGCTGAAGGAGTCGTGTCTGCATGAATATTGGGATTCCTCGCAGTCGGATTCGAAGGTAATACTGGATAAATGTGATGGTCAACCACTTGCTTTGACTGCCATAGGCCAATTTGTTCAAAGTAGAAATTCGGCAGAACAACCTGAATGGGAAGTTGTTTGCAAGGACGTACGTTGTCATTTGGACAGCGACAATACCTTAAAGAGAATGCATCAGGTGCTGACCCATGACTACACCAGCCTTCCAAGCCATGAACTCAAGGCTTGCTTACTATATTTTGCTATGTTCCCCAGTGACCATCGAGTCAGAACCAAAAGGCTAATGAGGCGATGGTTAGCTGAGGGATTTTTGGTACCGACAACTTTATGCAGTGATCCGGCAGCTGAAAGTTTCAAGGAGCTCATGGACCGCAACATCATCGAGTCCATCGATGTAAGCAACAACTTGAAGGTGAAAACATGCAAAACTTATGGCATGATGCATGAGTACATTATGCACAAGTCTATCTCTGAAAACATCATTGCTTTGTTTGATGATGGAAAGCTCCAACCCAAACATGCTCGCCGCCTTTCTCTCCATGACAACTGTACTAAAGATACCATTAATTTAGACATTGATCTATCCCTTGTCAGATCTCTGATAGTCATTGGGGAGGCAGGTAAAGCTATTTTGGATTTTAAAAAGTATCAGTTACTGAGGGTCTTGGACCTTGAACAATGTACCGACTTGCAAAATGACCAACTCAAAGAAATATGCAACCTGTTACTTATAAAATATCTAAGCCTAGGGGGAAAGGTTACATGCCTTCCAAAGGAGATAAAAAAACTAAAACTTTTGGAGACACTTGATCTAAGGAGAACAAATGTAAAAATCCTACCTCAAGAAGTTATCCAGCTGCCCAATTTGTATCATCTCTTTGGAAAGTTCAAGCTTCCAAATAAAGTCGTGCAAAGTAAACTGCAGAAGTTTCTTTCTTCAGGACCATTTAAGCTACAGACACTATCAGGATTTCTTGTTGATGAAAGTGAAGGATTTGCAGAACTTATAGTTCATATGAACAAATTGCGAAAGTTGAAGATCTGGTGTGAGTCATCCGCAACAAGTAGTAGCTTGACTAATGTTAAGAAGGCCATACAAAAGTTTATTCATGATGTAAAGGACCCATCGGATGACCCTCGTTCTTTGTCAGTCCATTTCCAAGGGTGCTCTGAAGACTTGCTAGAAGGCTTGGAAGCTCCCTGCTATCTTAGGTCGTTGAAATTACAGGGTAACTTACCGAAATTGCCTGAGTTTGTCACAGCACTTCGTCGACTCAGGGAATTGTGCCTTCAATCAACTAGACTGACAGCTGATCTTCTAACAGCTTTGAGTAATTTGAAACACCTGCTGTACCTGAAACTGATTGCAGATAAACTTGAAGAGATCGCCTTTAGAGACAGGGCATTGCCAAACCTACTCTGCCTGTGTTTTGTGGTGAAACATCCGACATTTCCAAAGATTGAAGATGGTGCTTTGCCACTTCTCATATCACTTCAGCTACTGTGTGCAAATATGGATGGCCAGTGTGGTGTCCAGATCAAAGGTTTTACACGCCTGAGGGAAGTAGTTCTTTGTGATGAAGTCAACACTGATATTAAAGCAATTTGGGTACGGGCGGTTAAAGAACATGAGAACAGGCCAAGAGTTCTTCTGCTCAAAAGGGCTGATCCACTCCAAGACGCAACTGGAGATGAAATCACAGAATGTTTCTTTCCATTAGAGGAACCAGTACAAGAAACTGACATCCAAGTGCCACCAGGCGAGCCAAAATTTGCTTCCAACAGTAGTAAGGGGCATCCAGTGGATTCTGTTCGTCTAACTGGTTTGCCCATTGCTGGTGTTGGCACAGTGTCTTCTTAGTCACAGACGAGCCAAGAGTTCTTCTGCTCAAAAGGGCTGATCCACTCCAAGACGCAACTGGAGATGAAATCACAGAATGTTTCTCTCCATTAGAGGAACCAGTACAAGAAACTGACATCCAAGTGCCACCAGGCGAGCCAAAATTTGCTTCCAACAGTTGTAAGGGGCATCCAGTGGATTCTGTTCGTCTAACTGGTTTGCCCATTGCTGGTGTTGGCACAGTGCCTTCTTAATCTTATGGGATAACTACATGCATGCCCTTGTTTTTATATTCTTAAGTACATGATTTTGCTCCCTGTGTGGCATGACAGTTGATGTGCCTTTTTAAAAAATATATATATATATTTTAGGCATCCAGTGCATGGGGCAGAGGCCAGCCGGGAATGTTGTTAGTGCAATTGTTTCACCTTGATGTATGCCTAAGATTAATACAGCTTCCCTTCTCGAGAAAAAAAATATCTCTGCCACTGTTTTCTCACTGATTGATTTTTCCCTGTTTTTCAAAATGAACTTGCCGTTTGTCACTGTTCAGATTGAAAATAGAGATACCTCTGGTATTGTCAAATAGGTCCAGTTGCAATTGAAGTGAAAAGGTAGTGGCAATGGAGCAAGGGTATTGTGCTCCACTTAACACCGTTAGACAGATGTATGTCTATATCATGGAAAGGTCAAGCCGATTCAAAATGGTGAGCTCCGTATTGAATTGGCTGATGAGCGATATATCTTCATCGAGGTCCTATAAATCGTTTGCCCCACCGATTTACATGCAATGATTGGGGGATTCAGTCACATCTCAATGAACTGGTCGACTTCTGGATGCATCATCCTCATGCCACATGCTACTCTTCTCAATGCCACAGTGCCAAAGCAATGCCCAAATAACTAAATCAGGGTTTAGAACTCACCTCCGGACTCAAGTCTATATTTGTGTTCTTCTGTGTTACAAGTAATTTAGCTCACACACAAGCCAGAATCTCCTATCGGTTTTCTTCACCCCTGTTGTCAACCAGGTCCGGCCAAAATAGCACCTTGCTGCATTATGTTCACACTGTCTTGCACTGATGTTGCTCTCCTGCAATATCAAGCGAATAGAACAGACAATCATACATAGTATACAAATAAGGGTGACAAAATACTAGGCAGTGCTCCGTGTTGTTACTGATGTTATTTTGGTGTAATCTTGTTTTATTTTATTCAGTTTCACCACCACATTGCTCATTGACATCCTTTGTTCAGGCAAGTCACCTTAACAGAGCAAGCCCATCTCAAATATTGACAACAGATAATCATTCAAGTCGCAGACAGAAGAAGCCTCCTGCATGAGCTGGTCATCCAGAACAGAGGCAAGTTCAGATGGAAACGCTTGATGAACCCACTGCCTGATGCTCAGTTCTTCATCGAACATCACATCTGTGGGTTTCTTTCCAGTGAAGACTTCAAGAAGCATGATTCCGTAGCTGAACACGTCACTCTCGCGTGATGCCTTTCCGAGAGATCCGTACACTGCTTGGAGCAGGTGTTTAGTATCTTTATCGGACTCCGCCGCCGAGCCATGTGAAGCACACGGCACTCAGTATCAAAGCTTCTAATTGCTTGTTCCAGCTGCATGTCTAGAACTTTTATTGCAACCACCAAACCAGTGCTTAGTTGGCCCTTGAAAACTTTTCTGAAGCTCCCAGTCCCCAACAGGTCCTTGATACTTTGATACGCATATGCTATACAGTTTGTTCTAGTTGTACCTTACTCTTTCTCTGTTTTTTCTTTTTTGGCTCTTGCAGACTGTAACTTTTACCTTACTGGCTACTATTGATGCAATGTAGCTGTTCTTCTATTTCTTGTACTTTTAGCATGCATATGGTTTACCTTTCGCAGGCTTTCTTCGACTTTTAGCTTGCATATGGTTTTCTGTAAGGACATCCGTCGCTGCTCAAGGGAATGAACCTCTTCTGAAAGGACATTTTCTCTCAATATTCTAAAATGTTTAAAGCTTTGGCAGTTTCCATCATCCCCTTTTTAAATGGGGAAAATAAATGATATCTTCAGGTAAAGAACATTGTAATTTGCAATGTTCACATGATACAACAGAGCAAGCTCAAGGGAGTGTTTGGCCAAGAAAGGCACACGTCCTTGCGGCTTCGCAAATTAGCATGCCCTCATATACGAAGTAAATTCATACTCATGGCCACTTAGTTTTTTTTTTTCGAATCATTCAGGGGGGCAACGCGCCACTTACATTGCTCGAAAGGCGCAAGAAGCGCAGTACATCAACAACCCTGACATACCAGGGGAAGGAGTACATGGGGGAGGAGTAGCAAAGGAAGTACAGGGGGGTGTGTAGAGAGAATTATAACCTTGCTTTGAGAAAATCTATCCATGCTTCCACAGCCGGTCTGTTTCTCTTGTATCTGTGTTTCCAAATGCCCAAATTTTGTATGGCGCCCCGCAAGGTATTCTCTGTGCTGTGATTTTGATTATCGAAGATGAGAGCGTATCCTTGACAACCAAATTTGCCGAAGAAGTACCAGAATGACATCAGGCCAAACTGTGGTAGGAAGGTCTGCAGGTGGCTGCGTTTTCCATGGAGAGCGTAGATCATTTTCATAGGATGCCGATGCGTAGTTTGTACCAGAAGGCAGTGCCGCTGGGCAAGAGAGGAATAAGTGTGTGTCCGTTTCAAGCACTGATGTGCATCTCTAGGCAGTTTGATTCTTCTCATGATTTGATATTTTTGTGGTGCAGGTTTGCCCTTGTTTGGAGTCTTTGGTTGTAGAGGAGCCAAGAGAAGAACTTGACATGGGAAGGCAGCCCTGTTGCCCAGATCACACACGCGACAGCGTCCCAGATGCCCGTGTTTTGCAGGATGGCATAGGCTGCCCTTGATGTGTAGCTGGCTGGTGGGTGTATTCGGAGGCGTCGAGTATCGAGGAGAGTAGTGGCAGAGAAGGATGATACAATCGCCTGGAGCGTGTGGAGCTTAGACCGAGCAGTATGTGTGAGGCGGTTGCGCAATGCGATGCCACCACTGATCACATCGTGCAAGGTACAGTGAGGGGCAGTGCTGTGTGAATAGAGCGCGGCAAAGCATTCTGCAAGTGGCATCGCCCCTGTCCAGTGGTCGAGCCAGAAAGAGGTAGATCGACCGTCTCCTGGAGTCACAGAGATGATGGAACGGTATCTCGGAAGTTCATCATGGATGATGCGGCTGAGGAAACTTTCTGGCCGTCGCCCCCCAAGTTCACAAGTGGTGGTGATGTGAATCCAGTCCTTCCAAGGGAGCTCGTCTGGGCCGAGGTAACGGTCAACAAACTTCATCAGGAGGCTGTGATTCTGGGTTCTAAGGTCTTTGATCCCAAGGCCTCCCTCTTGACGGGAGCGGCAAGCTTTGTCCCAGGCAACTAGGCATTGAGCACCAGAACATCGGTCGGTGCCTATCCAGAAGAATGCGCGGCGCCGCGCATCCAGAGCACTAAGAACTGTAGGTGGCAGGGGAAGAGAGCTCATGTGGTACACAGCAAGACTCCCGAGAACAGCATTTGTCAGTACTAAGCGCCCGCCGGCACTCAGTAGCCGAGCTCGCCAGCCAGCCAGGTAGCGGTCGAAAGAGGCAATGAGAGGGGCATAGTCAGAAAACCAGCAGTCGAGTTGGTGACAGTGGTAAGCCCAAGTATGTTTGGGGGAAAGATGAAACCGGACACCCTAGAATTGCTGCCATCCTAAGAGATGTTTCAGGTTCGATGTGCATGGGCACGAACGTAGACTTGTGAAAATTTATCATTAGCCCTGTAGCGTTGGAGAAAGAATCAAGCACAGATTTGAGAGCAGCAATCGATGCCACGTCTCCCGGGACCAAAATAAGAGTGTCGTCGGCGTATTGGAGGACAGGACAAGGAAGGGTAGGATCGACTGGGTGGCTTAGCCGTCCGTCGCTGCAGGCGCGTCGAATCAGTCTTTGGAGGACGTCTGCGACAATGATGAAAAGGAACGGCAAGAGAGGATCGCCCTGACGAAGCCCTCGGCGGCAGTGAAGCCAAGGACCTGGGAACACCATTCAGTAGCACGGAGGATTCTCCCGGTAGCAAGGATTTGGCTCATCCAGCCTCTCCAACGTTCATCGAAGCCTCGAGCAGCAAGAATGTCATCGAGGCTATCCCAAGATATTGAGTCGAAAGCTTTGTGGAAATCCATTTGAGGACAGCAGTGGGCAGTGCCTGCGGTGGCAGCAAGAAAGAAGATCGGCTGCATAAACGTAATTTTCGGCAATACAGCGCCCGTGAACGAAGCCAGTTTGGTCCAAATCCACAAGCGTTGGGATGCACGGTCGGACAAGATTCGCAAGCACTTTTGTGAAGAGCTTCATCGGGCAGTTTTGAAGGGAGATTGGTCGAAAGGCATCGGCAGTGCGAGCATCGTTTTTCTTGGGGAGGAGAATTAGGTGGGCTCGGTTCAAGGAATCAAGGTTTGCACTGGATTCATAGAACTGATCAAAGAGGCGTAGTAGACGAGGTTCCAATTGTGGCCACTTAGTCAGTATCTACTTTAACTAAAAAACACCAACAAATTCACTGGATCGTGGCACAGGTTACTGGAGCTTGTTCAGTACATACTGCATCAGCAGGAAGGAAGTGATTGTGGTTCTCAAAGTATGTACATTGGATGCTATTTGTGCTTTAAGAACTATTGGTTTAATTCATCGAAGTTGAAACATATCAGCTGTGGCATTTTGGTGTTCATGTCACACTGGCAAACTTTTTCTTTTCAATAATTAGCAGGACATACTGGCAAACCTATCCTCTGGTTTAGGCCATTTGTTAGCTACTTGGAAGGTCCTGCATTAGGTCATTTGTTCAGCAGAATTAGGCAAATTACGCATCTAGATAGAGGACTTCCCTTCATCTCCTCAATCAACTTTTCAATCTACCAATCCTTCCTCTTTGTGATCGTGGGAACAATTTCGCACAGCTATTCGTTCAAAAATTCCGCACAGCTAAAATCCAAAATAAGATTCAACAAAGAGAACGCTAACATACCTGATACCTCCATCGTCCATCCGTCGTGTTTCACCCCTGAGATACGGGTAACAGCAGGAGGATGGACGGGCCTCCCCTGCTCCGGCGCAGGGCGGCTACCCGGCCTTCTCGCCCTCCTCGCCGTCAGGCTCCATATGCAGTACAGCTCCGGCGAACCGGCGGCATCAGTGGGTGGCCACGCCGTCGACCCGCCAGAACTTGAAACGGGCGGCTGCTCGCTCGGCTCCACTCCTCCCTTGCTTCGGGATCCAGGGGAGTGGAGGGGACGGCGGCGGAAGCCCGACGCGAACCAGGGGGTTGTATGTAAATATTCGGATCGCGATTAATAATCGCGATCCAAACTAGGGGGTCAATTATAAAAATCCGGGGGTGTTTTGCAAATATTCAGATCGCGGTTATTAATCTCGTTCAAACTAAGGGTGTAATTGTAAGTTGTAGGGGGTTATATGAGAATATTTGGATTGCGACAGGGGGCATTCTGTAGATATCAAGCGCCGGCGACATGGGCCCTCGGCGGAGCCGCGCCGCTGCCGGCGACCTCCGCTAGCCCGCGGCGGCATCTTCTCGGCATCATCCCGGCCTTCACCTGCGCCGCCGATCCTTGAGCACCCGGATCCACGGCGCCGCTGGCGGTTCTCCCCGCAGCTAATTTTGTTGCTGGTGCAGCCACATGCTTGAGACGCTCGTCTGATCTGAAATTTCTTAGTTGTAGCCAACCTGGAGATCTTTGGATGATCATTTGCCGATAGATCAAATCAGGCACAGTGGGCGCAATTACTAATGCAAATGATTGCTTGTTTCAGATGTTGTCTGTAGTTCCAAATCCTGAAAGAATCGTTCAGATAGACACAGCAGAGCAGGAACAAATAGAGCGAAGGAATGCAGAGCGTTTCTGCCTCTAGCAGCTTCAGAATCAGCATGGCCCTCCAGTATAGTGAATGCATAACTATGGAAGTTTTCCATCAGCATCTAGTCTTTACCATGCTTATGGCAGCAATGCTATGGAATCTGCAGATAGTGAATTCACAGGATGCTTCATAATGTACATATAATTTTTTTTTGGGACTCATATAAAAAATTATTCAGAGACAATATTGAAGCAGAGTAAAAGGAACCGAGCAAATGACTTCGAGGTCGCAGAAGACTACAGTTTGAGCATTAATTTGGTATTTCTTTTGTTGTCATCTCTGCCTGTTGTGTGTTAACGACATGTCATGCCTGACTGTACCTCCCAACAAGGAAATGTTTCTGAACATTCGTTACTGTATCCTTTTTGATGGTTTAGTCTGTTGTACACATGTTTACTTAGATATCAAAAAATCTAAGAGCTACTTCTACTACAATTGCCAATGTAGTGCACTACATTCACGTACAATATCATTGTGTATGTTGTTCCAGTTAGCTGCCTACTTGGGTAAAAAGAAGCATGCATTCAGCAAAATAGGATACAAAAATGTCCATCTAGCAGACTTGCACCACATCTTCCCTGCAAATACTAGTTTCACGAGGTGCTTGAAAATTACTTTTGGGTGCATTTTCCTCATACCACAGTCCACAGGTTACTCCTCTCCATACTGCAGTGCCAAAGCAATGCCCATGTCAGGGACTCAGCGTTAAGAACTCGCCTCCGGAAGTCTGTACTTGGCTCCTCTGCGTTCCAACTGAGGACGATGTGTACAAGTAATTTAGTCCATACACAAGCCAGAATCTCCTATCAGTTTTCTTCATTTCAATTGTCGATCAGGTCCTTGGCTAACATATTGAAACTTGTAGCTAGTGTTCGCACTCAGCTTCCCATCCTGACTGTCTTGCGCTGAAGCTGATGTTGCTCTTCTACTGTCAAGGCAAGCGAACAGGACAGACAATCAGACCCAGTATACAAATAAGGGCGATCAGTTACCGAGCAGCGTTCTGCATTGTTATTGATGCCATTTTGGTGTAATCCTGTTTTATCTTCTTCAGTTTCACCACCACATTGCTCATTGATATCCTTTGATCAGGCGAATCACTTGAGCAGAGCAATCCCATCTCAAATATTGGCAAAAGAGAATCATTGAGGTCACAGACAGACGAAGCTTCCTGCAGGAGCTGGTCATCTAGAACAGAGGCAAGTTCAGATGGGAATGCTTGTTTAACCCACTGCCTGATGCTCAGTTCACCATCAAACATCAGATCTGTGGGTCTCTTTCCAGTGAAGACTTCAAGGAGCATGATTCCGTAGCTGAACACGTCACTCTCGCGTGATGCTTTTCCAAGAGATCCATACTCTGCTCAAGAGATTCCAAAACAGAGATTTAGCATGATTGATTGACACAATAAACAAATTATAAACTAGGATTAGCAAGAGTACAAAATCGTCTCGTACCTGGTGCCATGTACCCAAGTGTTCCAGGCATGGTTGCACTGATCATGAAATTGTCATCACACAATAGCAACTTTGCGATTCCAAAGTCCGCTACATGCGCTGTCATGTCATCGTCAAATAGCACGTTGGCAGGCTTCAAGTCACAGTGCAGGACCACCTCGCGGTGCTCATGGTGTAGATACTCCATCGCCATTGATACTTCCAGCATGATATCGAGCCTCTTGAGGAACCCCAAGTGCCTTCTTCGTCCAGCGTGTAGGAGAGTATCCATGCTTCCATTGGGCATGTACTCAAGCACCAATATTTTTAGATCTAGGTTGGAGCAGGTGTTTAGTATCTTTATCAGATTCCTGTGGCGAGCCATGCGAAGCACACGGCACTCAGTATCGAAGCTTCTAATTGCTTGTTCCAGCTGCATGTCTAGAACTTTTATCGCAACCACCAAACCAGTGCTCAGTTGGCCCTTGAAAACTTTTCCAAAGCTCCCAGTCCCCAAGAGGTTATTGTCACTAAAATTATCAGTGGCACGAACAAGATCATGGTAGGAGAGTAACCTATGGCTCATGACATCACTTGGGCCAACAGCAGAGGCACGGATCTTGTTTTTGAGTTTCCTTTTGATCATTAGGCAAATGCAAAGAACAATAAAACTAAATGCTATGGTGGCAGCAGGGAGTATAAATTTTAGCAAATGTCTGTCAGTTGAGTCAGACTTCTCAATACATGGTGAAAATCCTAGACGAGGAGCACCACATAGGCCAGCATTCCCAATCAAGGATGACAAGGTGATGTTTGAGAAAACGCCTCCCTCTGGTATCTTGCCCTCTAGCTTATTGAAAGAGAGATTCAAGGCTGTCAAGGAGGTGAAGTTGGCAAGGAACTTCGGAATGGTACCAGAGAGGTTGTTGGAGGATATACTCAGTGATGCTAAGTTGGTCAGCTTTTGAAACGATTCTGGGATCGTGCCCTCAAAGGAGTTGTGTGATAAGTCTAGCAGAGCGAGCATCCTAAGCTGTCCAAATGAATCGGGGATTTTTCCAATCAACATGTTGAAAGACATGTCGATATCATATACTAGTTTATCCCACTAACATCAGCTGGTACTGCACCAGAAAAATAATTGTTAGAAAGATATAGTTCGATAAGTTTATCTAGGTGGAATAAGCTAGCTGGTATTGTTGTGTTTAAGTTGTTATTGAAAACTGCCAACGTTTCTAGATTGGTAAGATTGCCAATGCTATCAGGCATAGAGCCAAACAATTTGTTTTGAAAAAGGTACAGCTTTTGTAAGCTTTTCATCGTACCAATTTCTGTTGGAATAGGGCCTGACATGTCATTGCTTGAGACATCAAGGTATTCAAGACTTTGCATCGATGTGATCCATTCTGGTATTTGTTCCGTGAGTAGGTTGTTGCGAAGCTCAATCACGTCAAGACTACTTAAGTTTGCCAAGCTTGATGGAAGCACACCTGTTATCTTATTGTAGCCCGCTTCAAACTGACGTAATTCTGTAGACAGGTTTCCCACATGGTCAGGGAGTCCCCCTGTGAAATAATTCCTCCATATGCCAAGCTCCTGGAGTTTTCTACAATTGGAAAGGGAGGACAGGAAGTCAAGGTTTCCGTTTAAATTATTATACGACAGTTCAAGTTTGTTCAGAGCTCGGGTATTCCCAAAAATGTCTGGTACTGGTCCAGACAATTGATTATTTTCCAGATATAGGTATTGCAGCTTAGATAAATTTGTGAGACTTGTTGGTATTGGACCTGTTAGTTGATTGGATCCGAGATGCAGGTATGAGAGTTCTCGCATTAGGCCTACTTCAGTTGGAATGTCTCCTGTCAGGTTGCAGAAAGAGAGGTCTAGTTGGGTAAGACCGGTGAGGTTGCTAAGAACAACTGGGATAGATCCCACAAGGTGATTTCTGCCCAAGGAAATATTTCTGAGTTGTGGCAGTTGATCCAACCATGTTGGCATAACATCAAAGAAAGAATTGAAGGCCAATGAGAGATGTTGTAGTTGCTGGCATCCTGAAAGCGCCAGTGGTATCCCACCTACAAAGTTGTTGTTAGGCAAGTACAACCCCTGCAACACCGGTAGGCTAAAACTTTGATTGCTAGGAATTGACCCAGTTAGATTGTTTTGTCTGAGTTCCATAACTTGCAGAAGTGACATGTTGAAAATGGTTGTGGGTACTATGCCAGAGAGCTGATTGAATTGCAGGTACAAGTACTGAAGCTGGGGTAGGGAGCCCACGCCATGTGGTATAGGACCTGATAGCCTGTTGTTTCCAAGGTTGATGTACCTCAGGGAAGGTGTGTTATTGAATAGATATGGTGGTATGTGGCCACTTAACTCGTTATCATTCAGAGCAAGGATCTGAATATTGGGTAGATTCTGTAGCATTTCTGGTAAAATCTGCTCGGAGAGGGTGTTGTAACTAAGGTTAAGAAGGTTCAGCTTTGAGAGATTGCCTATGGTACCAGGAATGGCGCCTGAGAGGCCATTAACAGGGAGACTTAGTTCCCTAAGCCGATGTAGGCTACCAAGATCATCAGGAATTGTGCCGGAGAGGCCGGTGTTTGTGAGGTTGAGCAGCATGAGGAAAGAGAGGTTACCGAGATGAGGGCTGAGCTCTCCTTGGAGGGGCACACCTGGCAACGACAGCGCGGTGACGCGCTGCTGACGGCGGCTGCATGAGACGCCGACCCAGAGACAGAAGGACACATTGGTTGTCCAGCTTCTGGCAAGGACTCCGAGAGGATCAGCGAGCTGGTCTTTGAAAGCCAGCAGTGCGGCGAGGTCGGTATCACTGCCACTGATGTTGGGAGTCAGGCTTGGGCCTGGGGAAGACAAAGAAGCAGAAGCGACACCAGTAACTAGAACTGAGAGTGAGATGGCCAACAATTGTACCAGAATGAACGAGTTGCTTGCAGGCGCCATTGGAGCGCGCCTGGCCTGTTTTTCTCTTCAGCGAGACACACGCAAAAGATTGCATGCAGAGATTGTGTTGTGGTTCGTATCTATGTGTAGCTCCGTAGCAAATGTTACCTGATTATATTATTTTCCCTAGTTAAGTGCCAAATGTCGGATTCCTGGCAAGAAGAGAGAAAAATAATGCCAGTTGACAATATTAGCTAATATGTTGACTAATTACCCGTTGCCGGCGCAAACCTGCTACAAAGGAATTAAGAATGAAAGACTTGTTCTGGTACAGCAGTACCTGCTGAAACCTAGCTACTCGTAATGCCTCTAGGTTTGTATCAATGTAGACATGCCCGTACTTAATTCCAGGTCAGTCAAAGTCCTCCAGGGTCCAAACAAAACCGGAAAAGATATCAGAGCCTTCAGATTCTCACCTAATGGGAGCAGCAGCATGAATGTGCACCTTGATAGGTTACTAAACTGTACTCTTGCCGGCCCCAACCTCTGATGGCATCACTAAAGATAAAAACTAACCAACACAATTTATATGAAAAAAAAACACCAGACGGGAAGAAAAATCAACATTAAGAGGCGTCGGTATATTCAACATCTTGGTGAATGGTGACAGCAAAACCATGCATCACTATTCAGTGATCACACTGGACAAGATATGGAAAGCCATTGCTAAGCTCCAGCAACAGCTGCAGATGCAAGGACATGAGCCTGGCCTTGTCATTGTGTCAAGGCTTCTCCGACATGTTTCCTGTAGCAAAATTGGGGCAATTACGCATCTAGAAGATTTCCCTTTGCTTGCTCAATCAATGATTATTGAACCTACGGATTCACCTTCCCACAACTTTAATTTGTGCCTGTGGGAGCAATGACCAAAGGAACCAGGCCGGGACGCGCGGTGCGTCGGTGTGCCGCTGCCCTCACGCTCCTCCGTACAGCTCCGGTGAACCGGCAGCATCAGTGGGACCCGCCGCCTCAGCTTCAGAACGCGCCGCCGCTAGTTCGGCACGTCAGATTCGTGGAATCCGATGCGCTACCTCCACCTCCTCGCTGCAGGATTCAGGGGAGTTGACGGGGACGGGACCACGGGATAGCAAATCATGTTTTGCGCCTCCGGCAACCGCCGGCGGCGGGGGGACCGACGTAGGCCAGGGGGTATACGAAAATATTCGGATCACGATTAATAATCGCGATCCGAATGAGGGGGCAAATTATAAATTATCTGGGGCTTTATACAAATATTCGGATCGCGGTTATTAATCGCGATCCAAACCAGTGGTCTATCTGTAAAGTATAGGGGTCTATGTGTAAATATTTGGGTCCAAATCAGGGGCGTTCGGCAAATCTTCAGTGCCGGCGGGAATGGCGCCCTCGGCGGGGCCGGAGCCGGAGTCGTGCCGCCGCCGCCGGCCTCCGCTAGTGGCGGCATATCCTCGGCTCGGCCAACGCAAGAGGCTGCACCTGGCCGCCGCCGGGAAGAGTGCGGAGTCGCTCGGAGATGCGATGTGATACAGAGCAGAGCAGTCGCCGTCGTTCATCTCTGCATCTCTGCAACTGACAGGGATCCAGTGACGGCAGTGACGGAGGGAAGAGGGGCTGAGGGGGCCCAGGCACCCCCCAATGCCCTACTAATCCTCCTACATTATATAGTTAATTCATCTATATTATATAGTTAATGTATGTATTTAGTGCTATTTTGTTTGGTAATTTATATTAAGAAGGAATTGGCTGCATCAATTAGTACCAGTGATATTATTATAGTCTATGATCTTGTTGCTAGCCATAGAGCTAAATTTAAATTGATAGGTATGTAACCTTTTTTTTAGCTGAGACATGTAAAACATGCTACAATTATGGCCCGGTTTGGTTCCTAGGGGCTAAATTTTGGTCCCATCACATCGGATGTTTGACCAATAATTAAGAGTATTAAACGTAAGTTAATTATAAAACCAATTGCACAGATAGAGGCTAATTTGCGAGACAACTCTTTTAAGCATAATTTGGCTATGATTTGATAATATGGTGCAATAAACATTTGTTACAATGAACGTAATTAAGCTTAAAGGCTTTGTTGTTGTTGTAACGTAATTAGGCTGAATAGATTAATCTCGCGAATTAACCTCCGTTTGTGTAATTAGTTTTATTATTAGCTCATGTTTAGTCCTCCAAATTAGCATTCGAAGATTTGATGTGACACCTACTAAACTTTAGCCCTTGTATCCAAACGCCCCCTATATGTGACTAAAACAAAGTAACGTAGGTATCGATCATACTTTTCTTTGTTCATTGCCCTCCACCTCAAATCCTGGCTCCGCCCCTGAGTGACGGTGACTTCATTGTTCGCCGGCGATCTCGATCTCCACCTCCTCCTGGGCCGCCGTCGATCAGGCAGCCGGCTCCACCGCCACCAGACAGCCCGCGAGCATCCCGATTTCAGTAAGCAGAGCAGGCAGGTGCTTTCCTCTGATTTGTGATCCACACGGGTCCTTGTTTTTCTCATTGTGGTAATCCTTTAATTTTTAGTATATGCAGCAACAGAACAACTGCAAGGCTTTGAAGCACACGTTGAAGCACAATTGATCGCTATCGTGCTGTTGGTTTTTTTTTTTCACCTACAGCTTCCGATCGCTGCTGGCTGGACCAAAGAACACTGCGGAATGATTGAACACAAGGTACTGCAAGTGTAATTTGTTTTATCATATGAGAACAGAGTCCACAAATAATAGTCTTAATAACATGCGCTAGAAAAAAAAACTTGTCATCAAATTTGGAGTCAAAAAAGTGAAACGACCTATATTTTAAAATGAAGGGATTCATTGGTATTCTGGTAATAAGTAGACTGTATAAGTATTTGTAGTTCGTCACACCTCTAGTCTTTATTTGAATACTGTGGCACGCGTTTACGCTTTAGAAATCAAGAGGCCGGCTTCTAAATCTTGCTCATGCGCAAGCTTGGCCATTTTCGCGCTGCTCTTTTCCTGAAGTAGTAAAGCGTTTTGTGACTCGTCAGGTGCGGTAGTAGCAGGCTTCTCTTGCTGGCGAGAGGCTAAAGTTGGAATAGTCGTCTCTGTAGAATCCCTGCAATTAGCAACAACCGGAACAGGAAAGCAGACTTGTCAATGTCCATCATCCTGATCTGATCAATCATACACCACAACTAGAAACAGAATACAGTTAAGCAGAGTTAAACGTTATGTTACCCTGTTCGTAAGTAGTCTTGGAGGCAGCACGCCAAGATCCCGGCGACGCACAGCGTCACGGGGTACATGAGCAGCATCGCCGCGACGGCGCTGACGGCCGTGTACGCGACGAGGGACGCGGCGACAGAGCCCACGATCCACGCCAGCACGCCGAGCAGCGCGCGCACGCCGAGGCGATCGTCCCTCGTCGTGACGAGGACCCGAGCGATGTAGACCACCCAGACGTAGAACAGCAAGCAGAGCCAGGTCGAGAGCTCCAGGACCAGCAGCGCCGGCTCGTCGCCGTGGTCGAGCACCGTCTGCACCACGTATTGCAGGAGCAGCAACGTGCTCACATAGACGCCAACTGACACCGCCAACTTCTTGCGCGCTTCTTTGCCGTCCTGATCCTGACTCTGCTCGGCCAAGCCGCCGGCGGCCGAGGCTGGCCAAACTTTGCCTCCCATCTCCGGTCGCGGTGCGAAATGGACGACTCAGCCGAGCATGCTTTCCGATGATCTCTTTATAGACATATATATATATATATATATATATATATATATATATATATATATATATATATATATATATATATATATATATATATATCTACTCCCTCTGGTCGTGAAAGAAGGACGTTACGAACGAGCACTACGTTCCGAATTGCATTTCCGCACGAAATTTCCTGTGGGTCTCTGCGGTTTCTTCTCAAAAGCTGCATCATATTGAGCGTGTCTTGTCGCCCCCGAGCCTGCTCCTAGTGCATCAAGATACAATATACTAGTATCGAATTGCTTTTGTCGGACGACAGAACCAACGTCGTCCAAGACAATAGCGATCAACGTACTGTTTTGGTGTTGGAATTAATAATAATAAAAAAAAGCCGCCATCAGGATGGAATTGTCCCGAGGCGGCGGAGATTAATAGTCAAGCGAGGGAAGCGTCAAGTTATGCCGTCCAAAAGTTAAGCATCTTGATGAAGTGGCCGTGCATCACTGATGACATTGGACAATATTTTGACAATCGTTCGGTCTCCGTAATCAGCTAATTAACGTGTACTCGTTGTGTACGTATGCTTTGCTTCACCGTTGTATTGTTCACCTCTGTGTATGTGTCTCGTGCACCCTAGCCGACTGACCTTATTATATGCCATTCGTTTTCGTAAAATCTAACGGGAGGCATATCGTGAGGCCCCCCTCCCCTTCTTCCTCCTCGAGTCGAGGCGGTGGCGGCGACCTGGGGAGGGGGGGCTTTAGGGCCCAGGGTTGCCGGGGGAGGGGGATCCAACACCGTCGGATCTAAAGGAGGGGGTTGGGGCGGCGGCCAGCCCGACGGTGGTGGCGGGCGAGACGGCGGCAGAGCGAAGGCGGTGCTCAGCGGGGGATCCCCGGTTGGGCGGTGGAGGAGGTGGGGGCATCGGCGCCAGAGACGAAGAAGACGACGAGCTCGCCGTTGGATCAAGGGTTAGGGTTGGAGGAGGATGGCGGGCGGGGCGGCGGCGGCGAGAGCCACCGGCCGCAGGCGAAGGAAGGCCGGCGGGGTTCGCGTTGGCCGCGTTGGCCGGAGGCGGCGGGAGCCGACGACGCCAGGGAGGGGAGGCTCGCGGGAGCGGCTGCAGCTTCGGGTTAGGGTTCCGGCGGGAAGGGGAGGAGGAGCGCGAGGGGGAAAGGATGGAGGAGGAGGAGCCGAGAAGAGTGGGTCTGGGGGTTGGAGAAGGAAGAGGGGATGTTTTAAAAAAGGAAAGTTTCCTTAAATAGAATGGTCCCAAATGAAAAAATTCCATTTTGGGAAGGGCCTCCCGCTAAGACTAAGTAGATGAGGGCCTCCCTTTAATCAAGTTATTTGGTTTTTATTCTTTTCATTTCCTTTGATATGTTGCGGGCAACTTGTAATAATGAATGATTATTAACTCAGTACTTACAAGGAAGTTGTGTCAGTGTTCTTTAAATTATCTAGCTCGAAAACTGCAAGGTAGGGAAAAGAGCTATCCGGATCGAGGGTATTTTCAAGGAAATTTATTTGCAATAGACCAATGCTGCTTCAAATTTGGTATTTATGCGTCTCTAGAACTCTTGGAATTTATTTGTATGTATTTTATATTTTAATGCTCAAATTGCAATTATTTTGTGCTCTATATTTTTTCAATCAAAGTTGCTTCTTAAAATATTTTATAAGTACGCATTGTAGATCAAATTGGGTGTGTTCATATTCTCACTCGATGGTTCTTAATATATTTGAATTTTTGGAGAGGATCTGGATTTCTTTTACATCTAAAATACAGCATATGCACAAAATTTTCTTGTGCAAATACGCATTACAAAATATATAGGGAATTGGCTTTGCCAAATATTATCACATATGGGGCTCCAAACATCACGCTTTGTGGTTTTTGTCATTCCTAACATTGACTTCGTAAAAAGTCTCCAAACGTTTGTCATTTTATTTTCATGCCATTAGGTGTATTTCCCACTTTTTTAATTATTTTCCTTATATTTTAGATATGAAATGACTGTTTTGCCCTTGCCTTTTCTAATAAAGCTGTCAGATAAGCTCCGCGGCGAGATGCTCGACCTGCAGCACGCGGTAGCGTTCCTGCCACGCACGCGCCTCGTCTCCGACACCGACATTGCCATTACCCTGGGCTCCCACCTTGTCACACCGGCGCGCAGCAGATCCCTCCCTGGCGAGACGCGTCTGAACCTTCTGCAGCGGAACGTCGCTGTTTTAGGGCTCATTCGGTTCCTCGGGAACCGTTCCACCTAGATTAGATAGCTAACAAGAAATTTGTGCTAGGTACAACGAGAGACCGGGATTTATTCCGGGTCGTGAACCAATTTGTTCATAATTGTTGCAAAAAAAGACAGGGAATCAATCCACTAGTCAAGAGGTGTGGAACCAATCCGGGTCTTTTGTTGTACCTATCATGAGCAAATTGGTTCACGACCCGAAACAAATCCCGGTCTCTTGCTGTACCTATTACAAATTTCTTGCTATATCTACCCCAGTCCGGGTGGAACGGTTCCAAAGGAACCGAATGAGGCCTTAAGGAAGATTGTGTCGGTGCTGGTTGAGCACTCGCCGGACAAGCCTTTAAAAAAAAAAAGCACTCGCCGGACGCCATCCTGCTCATCGTCTCCAACCCAGTCGGCATCCATGGCGTGGAAGCTGTCGGGGTTCCCGGTCAACAGCGTCATCGGATCTGGCACCAACCTTAATTCGTCGAGGTTCAGATTCCTCCTCGCTGAGCACCTCGAACTCAACGCACAAGACGTGCAGGTCGGTCGTCGTTGGTCACCACTGACTGAACATACATATACAATATTTTTCCTGTCTCTACTTAATTTCTGCTGTGATATTCATCAGTCAAAACTAAGGGCAAGTACAACCGTGACAACAACTTGCTGTCTTTTTACACTAACAGACAACTTAAACAGACAGTTTGTACAATGGATTGTCTGTTTGGCTGTCTGCAGGGTGTTTAATTCATTCTTTGACACACAAATCATGGTGATCTAGTGCGTACTTGATCTTTGTAGCAATTTTGATGCTACTTTGTAAGTTTCAGACTAAAATCAACAATACAACATTTTAAACTAATATTCTATTTAACAAAGACATAAAACAAATTTACACTAGCACCAAGACTAAACCTTATAAAATCACACTAGCATAAATTGAACCTAGAAAATTTACCAGGGCTATAACTAACTAAGACTAGATAACAAGCCAAATAACAACTTAAAAAGATCAACAAATATTGTTATAAAATTAGAGTTGATTTTAACTATTCTTATTTAAAAGGGCATGTTAGCAGTATCAAACAAAGCTCCACTATTTATCTCAAGCATAAAAAGTGATTATCAAGCCACTGAAATAAGTTGGGATATATTCACTGAACATATTAATTTACATAAATCTTAGATATAACAATGTGCAGACCGCAAGATTAATTTGTAACTCAAAACCTAGTGTGTAACTTTGTTCCATCTTTATACAGAAGTCTAGACATGTCATCAGCTACCACATATCCAAAGACCAAGTCAAACAAATTTGTATATATCAAATTGTGCACAACTTTATCCAAACTGAGATTTGATTTTATTTTAAATACTAAGCATCAAACATATTACATGCTTTCTATAAAAGATCACATTCTTCACAAGGATTCCAGAAAAATTTAGTTTACATTTTTTGGATATTTCTGTGATTTTTAACGGATTTATAAGTTGACAGATTTGGATCACACTTTAAGTTACGGATTTTCAGAACACACCCTGGAATGTTTCAAAGCCTTACGAACAGGTCCCTGCGTTTTACATGAACACCCCTGCCTTCTATCTAATTCTAACAGGGAGCCCTTGGGCGGGTGGCGATCTGGAGGGGCCGATTCCGGCTATGGGAGGCCTCGATTCGGCCGGGGAAGGGCATGATGTTGGAGAGGAGTTCACCGGGGTTCGATTTTATCACCAAGCCGCACAGGATCGAGCCTTGCCATCGTCAAGAGACGACGACCTGTACAACCGTCAACTTGTTCTTGGAGCACGAGCTCGAGTCGTAGACGAACGAGACGACGACCGGGCCAGGGGGAGGGGAGGGGGGGAGGGGGGCTTCTGCAAAATCTCATTGCATGGCGACGGCACACAATGGCCGTTGTACGTGCCCTAAAGAAGGAACAACACATACATACTGACTAGCTGATTAATTAATTAGTGCAAGAAGTGTAATTAATTAAACACATGCATCATGATGCTGCGTGCAGGCTTACATGGTGGGCGAGCCACGAGCATGACGATCTGGTCGACGGTGAGCGTGGCCTAGCGGTGGTGGAGGGTTGGGGGCGGCGAGGCCAGGCGGCGATGGCGCCACTGACCGGGTGGTGGAGGATCTCCGATGGACGGCGTCGACGGCGGGGTGAAGGGCGCCGACAGGTGCGGACGCTCTGGCCGGAGCGCGCCGAGGGCGTGCCGGCGGCAGGGTCAGAGGCGATGGGGGTGATGAAGGTGCCGTGATAGGTGGTGGCCAGACGGGCTGTGGCAGCAGTGGCGGGCCGACGAGCGACGACGACGGCAGTATGTGAAAGTTGATGACATGGCGGCCACGTCATGCTGACGTAATTAGGGGTGGATTTACGCGGGATCTAACACATCAGTGTCGGCCTTCTATGGCCGTCGGTCGTCTACAGTTCTCTTGGTGGAGGCGGCGATGGATATCGGAGACATCTCATATGCAAGAGCATGCACGGGACAAAAGGCCAAGAGGCAAAAACAGCCGACCACCACATCGTGCCCGCCGCCGCTACATCCCTGCGTTGTGCCGGACCAGCTCTGGCCATGCCACCGCGCCGGACCGCGCGCGCTTCCTGCCGGGTCCCATATGTCGCGCGCACCGCCGCCGCCATGGGCCGCTCACGACAACCTGGGGCGTCGCGAGCTCGCCGGGCGCCACCGGTGGCTCCTGTAGCCGCCACGTGCGCACTGCGCGATCCAGCGCTGCCCCCTTGTGCCACCACCACCTGCCAGCCGCGGGAGCTGGAGAAGAGGGCTGGCCGGCAGACTAGAAAAATGTATTGGCAATTTGTTTTGAAAAAAATGTTGATATCTTTTTTTAAATTGATGATATGATTTCTTTGGAAAAGTTCTTAGTCAACATTTTTTAGAGGCTCAACATTTTTAAAGATGTTGGTTAACATTTTTCCGAAAAATGTTGATGTTCAAGTTTTTTCTAAATGTTGTTAAACATTTTTAGAAAAACATATAGGTTCAACATTTTGAAAAACAGACGTTGGCGAAGAAAAGTTGACGCTAAACATTTTTTCAAAAATGTCGGCAAAAAAAAAGTTGAGCCTCAACATTTCTTGAAAATGTTGTCAACATTTTTTGAGTTCCAACTTTTTTTTAAAAAAAATCCTCATTGAAAAAATGTTGACCTTCAATGTTTTTAAAAAGGATGTTGGCGAAGAAAAGTGTAACACCCCGTCCTCCAAAGCCGCACCACCCATCCGTTCCAAAGGGCGGGCACACGTAAACATAGCACCATGTTTACACTTTTCGTTCTCGCTTTGTATGAAGGGGTTGACCCGAAGGTGCTAAAGCTGGAGGGCAAATGCTTATAAGTTGGCTCCACCCTTGCTCAACTAGCAATGTGGTACTAAACTCGCGCACACCGGGCTCATGGGCCACTACTGGGCCAAACAAACTACTAGGTCGGGTGTCACACGCACCTCTCAAACAACCCGACGTCCTCGCCAGCGCCAACTCACTCACACGGGCAAACATCCGAGACTGCCCCAAATGCTTATAAGTTGGCTTCACCCTTGCTCAAGTAGCAATGTGGTACCAAACTTGCGCACACCGCGCTCATGGGCCGCTACTGGGCCAAACAAACTAGGCCGGGTGTCACACATACGTCTCAAAGAACCCGACGTTCTCGTCGGCACCAACTCACCCACACGAGTAAATGTCCCAGACTGCCCCCTCTTGGCGCATGCTCCTACGTCAAGTACCGATGCCATATTGCCATGTCATGTGTCCCATCCGGGCCCACATGCGCAATTACGATGGTCCGCTCTAACACCACTTGTAACACCCCATCCTACAAAGCCGCACCGCCAACTACGTCCGAGGGGCGGGCACGCGTACATATAGCACCCTGCTTACACTTTCATTCTCGCTTCATTTTACAGGGTTAACCTGAAAAGTGCTATGGCTGGAGGGCAAAGGCTTATAAGTTGACTTCACTCTTACTCAACTAACAATGTGGTACTAAACTCGCGCACACCGCGCTCATGGGCCACTAATGGGCCAAACAAACCGGGCCTGGTGTCACAAAAAGTTGAAGCTCAACATTTTTCAGAAACGTTAGCAAAGAAAAGTGCTTGACATTTCTCAAAAATATTGGTCTGGAGCTTAACATTCTCGAAAAAGATAAAAAGTTGGTCAACATTTTATATCTAACGTTTTTAGTGAAATGTACGTTTTTTGTGAAATATTGAATGATTCAACTTCAATTGAGCCTTGATGGGCTTTATAGATGAGTTGTTAAAAATTTCTATAAATTATATTGAAGCCCCTTTTGGAGACACCTACTGATGAGTCCGGTCCAGGCAAGGATTGGATTATGGCAAGCCCGATGCACCGATTACGCAGTTTAGTATCGCACACCAGGTTAGACGACCCTTACGATCCGACTACGACGAGCAAGCCCGAAGCGCCAATGCAATCGCTGAACCGCAACTCTGGTGGCCCCCTTGGGGAAAGGCCCAATCACACCAAAAGACTAGTCCAATAGGGGAAGGGTGGCTCTCTCTTTTAAGGTGGCTTCCTCCTCCCAAGCTAAGCAAGGTGGGATTATTCAGAGGCCCACATGGTCGCCGCCCGACTACAACTGGGCCACTCGGCCCATTTTGTTACGTCTTTGCCAGCGGGTAATAGTGGAGGATGTCCTCATCATTCTCCCCTTCTTAACAAGGGCCCAGCTCTGATACCAAATGATGAGTCCGGTCCAGGCAAGGATTGGATTATGGCAAGCCCGATGCACCGATTACGCAGTTTAGTATCGCACACCAGGTTAGACGACCCTTACGATCCGACTACGACGAGCAAGCCCGAAGCACCAATGCAATCGCTGAACCGCAACTCTGGTGGCCCCCTTGGGGAAAGGCCCAATCACCCCAAAAGACTAGTCCAATAGGGGAAGGGTGGCTCTCCCTTTTAAGGTGGCTTCCTCCTCCCAAGCTAAGCAAGGTGGGATTATTCAGAGGCTCACGTGGTCGCCGCCCGACTACAACTGGGCCACTCGGCCCATCTTGTTGCGTCTTTGCCAGCGGGTAATAGTGAAGGATGTCCTCGTCACCTACCCACAGCCCCAGGTAGCCCATCTCGACATTCCCCCTGGCCGGCCCCGCACATTTTGCACATAAAGTATAGAACAACACAGGAGCCGGCCCCAAGTTAAATAGCGTAAATACTACGAAACTACGAATATGCAAAACTTTTTGGTAACCAAAACCAGCAGGCCACAAAAACATTCATCCGTTTAACAAACTGTAACACTACTCTATAAATCATGTGGATACAGCATTACATCCACTGTTCAGAGTTCTCACTTCAAATGAATTTCACGATCCTGCAGCAAAGACAGTGGCAACTTCCTCCTTCCATTTCGTGTAGAACATGTTCCCTTCGAAGTTTGAACCATTGGTTACCAGTAGCTGTTTGGACTCCACCTCAGCTATAGCTATCTAACTATTTTTTTTCTTCCGTTTAGGTGTTGTGCTCTATTTGAAGGGTCTGTCTCCTTGTCAGCCGACTTAGATTCTGCTTTCACATAAGTCACTTTTTTTTGCCATTGGATAGACATCCAATGCACACAATTTAAAACTGTTATGTGAATTAGATTTTGCTTTCACATAAGTCATCCTTGCGAGCTGATGTATCTATCCAGTTACAACCCGCCAAAACAAAATAAGGCCCACATTTTACTGTTCACTCACTAACGGTGTGTTGTTGTGTGTACATCTTCGGTTCGAGTCTGTAGTGAGACAACGGTTACTTTTTTAAAATTAAAAAAAGATAATAGACCGGCCCATTTACAAAACATGTAGCCCAATGTCAAATACACATAATTACAAGAAGATACACCATTGTCTTCATGTAACTACAATATTTTCCAAAATACACATATACATGTAGACAGTTCAGATGCCTGCACCACAACACCATCAACGCTTTTAGTCATCAACTGTTCGAGTTCAATGGCTTGTCTTGTCCAACAGCTCACCCGCCTCACAACATCATACCCGCTGACAAAGCAATGGCGCTGTGCGTGATGAACTTCTGCACTTCCAGCTTCCGTGCCCAAACAAAACAGAGTCATAGCACGAGCAGCAGATCTTTGGGGGGTTAGCAGTATCAGCAAAGGTCATCTAGCAAAGTATGCAGAGATGAGGTTGACTCTACTTTCTCACTTGTCTAGCATGCAGTAAGAATGTCATACAAAAAGTAAGGCAGATGAAAATAGTCTAGATAAATATCTAGTCAAGTAAAGTGCATTTTCATATTTTACACTGACAAACTAGAAAATTATAATATTAAATGAGGATATAATACTAGTATAAGTTACTTGTCATTTTGTAGCCACTGATCAGGAGTGCTAATTAATTGAGCAACAACACAAATTGACCATAATCTCAAAGCAAAAGTTAGCCGTCCACAAATCAAATTGAGCTTGCAGATGACAAATCACAGGCAGCAAGATGTTGAATAGGAAAAGGAAAAGTTGAACAGTAACATGCCATAAAATCAACAGGTGAATCCCATAATCAAACCTGGTAAACTGCACTGCTTTCTTGGAGTCCCACATCTGCTGGGTTAGCACTGGCACAATGAGGGCACAGTATTTATGGGGGGGCCCATGAGGTCAGTGGAGCAAAGCAACCATGAAGAAGTCAAGACGTGGGAAGGGGATCAGGTTGACTGCAAGCTTCCGAAGGTCAGAATTCAACTAACCCGAGAAGTGAAGCTAGCATGTAACACTACTCATAGTTGTAGAGATAAGGTGGTCGCCAACTACACAACAAAATACAAAGTTATAGAAAATGCCAAAATATATGCAGCTAGGTGAAAAAAAAACAATCAGATTAGTTCAGGCTTGTAAAATAACATCAGCTAGAAGACTAGCGAACATGAAGAAAATGTCAGTCCCCCTCCTATATACATACAATGGCGCCATTCAAGTTAAACATTTGCTAGTTGAGTGTCCTCGTAATATTTCTGTTGCTTGTCAAACAAAAACAGTTACAGTTAGTACCTCATACGAACAACAAGACCTAATTACATATTGTAGAACTCTAATCGAATTCCACAATTAACTGATACGGGCAACCGCCCCTAATATCACTCAACAGAACATATGATCTCTAAGCATGCAAATACACACAGTTATATAGTAATGTAATTCTGAAAAAATTGAGAAATAAGTCAATAGCACACAAAGCATCTAAACCTCCATAGGCAATGCACGAGCTAACACTGCAGAAATGTACAGGAGGACAAAGAATCCTTCTAAACCAGATACTTGTAAACCAAAACCTACTTATAAGGAATCTAAAGAAAGCTACTGTAAATATACAGACATGTTGTACACAATATGAGACTAGAAAATTACATCACTAATTCACCATGTAATTTTAGTATAAGTTACTTTGCATTTTTATAGCAACCGATCAGAAGTGCTAATTAAACAAAATCAAAAGTGACCGATCAGCAACCACAAATAACACTAGCGACCATTAGAACTAGTTGAATCCACTAGCCTCTCAAAGCTTAAATGGTAACCACAAGGAAAATATTCAGAAAACCAAAGTATGTTAAAGTTATTTTTTTGCAAATCACTGGAAGCAAATAGTCCTAGTTACAAATTGGCAGCTTACAGTTTACAAGGAACTGCTACACCATAAACTGAAACTCATTAGCATTTTTGTTTTTCTAAACAAAAATGGATAAGGGATTGCAAGATGATCCAAACATACCTTTGAAATTGGAACCTTTTCCATTCACAAAGAAAA
Source organism: Urochloa ruziziensis (assembly GCA_015476505.1). Classification (NCBI taxonomy): domain Eukaryota; kingdom Viridiplantae; phylum Streptophyta; class Magnoliopsida; order Poales; family Poaceae; genus Urochloa; species Urochloa ruziziensis. The sequence goes on from CM027123.1 coordinate 18,321,849, forward strand.
GGAACCTTTCTGTGTCAATCTACCAACGCCAGAAATGGGATAAAGCTTATCCTACATAGCAGTGAGCATCGTCAGACTAATCTTATCCACTCTAGACATTAAACCATATACTAGCTGACTGAGTTGGATTTTAAAATCCCACATGCTTCTGTGTAACAATGTGTGGAAAGAGAAGTCAGATTGTTAAATAGGACAAATCATATTTAGCCACTGAAAATAAACAACGCTGATGAGACAAACATCAGTATTATAATTATAATATTTTATAGTAATAATCTGGAAAATTACAATGCTAAATTAGTGTTCAATTCTAGCATAAATTATTTGTAATTAGATAGATACCATGTGCCTTTTTTATGTACACCTAATACACAGCTGAAAACTCAATTGTAAAAGAAGAAACAATATTACCTGGTCAGCAAGAGTCATGGTCTCTGTTTCCAGATAAGCATGCCAAGTAAACAGAACACCTCAAAGTTACTATCACATAACATAAGAAAAAATATTTTTCAACATAAACCAGAAATCAGAAGCTAACAGTGGCATCCATGCAAGTAAAATTTTCTCCAAAATACAAGTTCACTATGACAAGAAAGCATGCTTTGTATTGACATCTCAGTACTTAGTACTATCCATCAAAAGTGTACTCACCGAAACTGAATGCAATATGGAATGCAAATTTCTGATATTGGCCAATATATTAAAAAGAAACATTTGCTCAAACCAATCTTGGCAGTAAGAAGTAAAAAATCTTACCTCAGTTTAGGCTGTCAAACCATCGAACACTTGGGTGCTGCACAAAATCAAAATGAATCAATTGCCAATTTATGAGGGAGCTTGACTGCAAGGTTTGAAGTTTGAACTATATTTCAATTTTTATTCTTGATCTCCAAGTCCTGAAATGCAAATGATTAAAAGTGCATGATTCTTAATTTAACAAATTAACAAAAGAGAGCAGGCAAAGGAGTGAACTGCATTAAACATGGTAATAGAATTATTAAATTACACAGTAAAATTACTAAATTACATCATTGCCTACTGGTATAATTCCTAAGTTGGAGCATGACATATCATGGTATGTATACTCCAGTGCACAAGGAGACATACTATCATGGTTAAAAGGTAGGTCTAAGCCTAAAAAATTATCTTGTCACGGAATAAAAATCATGTTAAGATTAAAAAGTTGATACGTACGACTGCAAGAAGACCTTTAAGTTGGGAGGCAAGCTCCTTAATAAAGTTACAGTACTAAATGAGAGCGTAATTGTAGTATAAGTTACTTGTATCTTTCTAGCCATTGATGAGGAGTGCTAATTAACTAAAAACAAAGTGACCAATCAACACTAATTAACAAAAAAGTGACCGATAGAAGTAATAATCCACTAGCCTCTAAATGCTTCTATGGAACCCAAAACATTTTATCTGCTAATGGGAACCAAAACATACAGTATGCTCTAGCACAAAAGGCATTTAGGCGATTAAAAATGCATTGATATATCTCTAGAAAATGCCTCTTCCCCTTTCTTGTGTGCTCGCATTAATCTCACACACAACATTTCTATCCTACATTGTTCATCGCCAATTTGTTATGTAAAATTACATGTTTACATGGTCTCGCAGAAATGTTTTTTATGCTCAGATAACTCAATAACTGCAGATGGAGAAATGTTGATCCAAACAACATAAAAACATGTAAAATGTAAACTAGGAACATACTTCAAGTTTCTAGAGACAACAAAATGGTCCCTAACAGGAACACAAATCGTCCAAACAAGTTGGGTATAATTTTATCAAATAGACAGGTAAAGTAGCACACATGGCAACAATCTACTATAAATGTAGACCACTACAGAGAACTACAGGTAACAAAGCTATGGCAGACCAAGCAAGCGAAGGACAACAAAGCAAGGAGCACTAACGATAGAACAGGAATGCTTCCCTAAGCTTCTTCGCCATCATCAAGAACCAGTCATCAATCATGGCATCACGCGGCAAAGTATCGCACATGAACATATCCTCTAGAACCCACCCGACGGATCCCGATCCCAATCCCACACCAATCTACGCGGGAACCACGGCCCACGGGAAGCAGGCGGAGGAGAGTGTGCGCTTACCCCTGGCGGCGGCGAAGAAGGGGAGACGAAGGAGAACCGCGGCTGGCTCCGGGCCGGGGACACCAGCGCCGGCGATTGGGACCCTGGATCCCTACGCGTCCGCGTCCGCGTCCGCCCCTAGCCAGGCGAGACCCACCCCCCTGGCCCCTGCGCCGATGGGGAGCGGCGTCGCTAGGTCTCTGGCCGGCGCCGCCGACGAGCCCGGCAGACGGGGTCCTCCACCTCCGCCGTAGAGACTCGAACAGGAGAAAAGAAGAGGCACGGAGGAGACAGAGACAGAGTTAGAGAGCCAGAACAAACGGGTTATGTTACAGCCACAACCCGTTAAAACAGTGACGGGCTTTCATCATGAGAAAAAAACAGCGACCGCGTCCGCCGCCGATCGGACGGCTCGCCACTTGGCTGCAGGAATGGAGTGGGCTCAGGAGATCGTGGCAGAAGAAAAAGAAGTATCCAAAGGAGGGAAGAAGGAGAAGGTTTGCGGCCGCTGCACACAAAAAGGCCACCTAGCGACTGAGTGCACCAACAAGGTGTATTGTGTGATTTGCGATGGCCATGATCACGTCAACCACCGCTGCCATCTTCTCAAGCAACCACGCCCGATGGCACATGCTGTCGGGTATGCGGTGACGGGCATGGGTTTCTATCATATACCACATGCTCCGTTATCCCGGAAGAAGGACTCCAAGACATCACTTGTCAAAGTGGTGGGAGGTACGCTTTCCACTGATCAAATGGTAGCACAGCTACAACGTGTCATCCCCGGCAAGTGGAATTGGGAGCCCGTCGCACACGAGAAGGATTCGTTCATTGTCCCATTCCCTTCTAAGAATGAGTTGCAGAGGGCTATTGCTTTCGGGGGGGCGGATGTTCGTGAAAATGGTGTGTCCAAGGGGATGCGGATACAGTTTGAAGAGTGGCATGAGGAGGAAGAAGGTTATTTGTTACCCAAAGTTTGGGTTCGGGTCACAGGCATCAGGAGAAAGCTAAGGGAATTTCTGAATCTTTGGGCTATTGGCACTCTATTGGGTTCCACCCAAACGGTGGACATGGAAACTACTCGCAAAAATAACTTTGGCCGCATTTTAGTGGCGGTTTTGGATCCCAAGTTGCTGCCAACTAAGCTTGATGTTGTGATTGGGGATCATTATTTTGATCTCAAGTTTGAGATGGAGCCGGTTGGTTTTGATGACAATGGAGACGAAGTTCATTTCAGTTTTGGGAATAATGATGAAAGTCGTGACATGGAGGAGGATGCTCCCAATGGGGAAGAAAACTTGGACAGGGAGGGGAAACGTTCTAGGAATGAACCTTCCGATGCTAGTGGCGGAAAGGATGCTGCTGAAAAAAATGGTGTTGATCCTAGCAAAACCAAGGGGATGTCTATGGAACAACAAGAAGAGATGGAGGTGGAAATCAAAAGAATGGCGTCTGAAATCATTGACATGGCTGTTGAGAAGACGCTGAATTTTTGTGCAGACACAATCCTTGCGGAGGAGGATGATATACAAGGGGATGGCATGCTGGATGAGGCATATTCTGACGATGAGAATAATCTACTTGAAATGCCAAGGGTGGAAGTGCAAGGAAAAGACATGGCTCAACCTGAGCCGGCCGCGGATCATGTTGACATTGCTGTGGGTGTCTTGCCGGCATACAAACCGGTGGCCTCGGACGATGTCGTCGCTGCTATGGATGGCTTGCCGGTCTCTGATGGACACCTTGACATTGGACGTGACAAGGCGGGGGTGGGACATGCTGTGGGCGTGCTGGCTCCGGCGGGCAGAGCTGGCCGTGCGCGTGCATGCCCGGGTGCTGGGGTGCTTGCACGCCGTGTGGCTGGCTCCGCCCCGCCTCGCTTCAGGACTGAGCGCCCCCACGTCCCCAGGCAGGGGCCGGACGTGCTGCAGCAGCGGCTGCGGAACGGCCCGGCGATGGTTGCGGACGTTGTGGCCGCAGCAAGGATAAAGGAGGCGGTGGTGTCACCGGCGCGCAGCAGTCCAAGGCTGATGGGCATGATTGACCAGCACGCCTTGGAGAAAGCCAAGAAGCGCGCAGCCTGGAGGAACTTGGAAACTGAAGGTAACACTTTGCCCCCCCACGTTTTTTCAGATAATGTTGTCTCTACAAAGGTTAGTAGTATAGGTGTATCTCTAGGTGTTAGTCCCAAACAAATTTCAGATTCGGTTCTTGTGTTAAAACAAGTAGAACTGCAGCAAGCAGATTCGACCCCACCTAGTGTTCATGATGATTATGATGAAAATAATGAGGATGAGGATCAGGACTTTGAAAATCTTACTCTTGGTCACTTATGTGGTGATCTTATGGAGGAGATTATGGATGAGAACAGTGATCACCTAAGTTGTGATTTCCAAACTGTTTTCAAGAGAAACAAGTCAAAATGTTCCTCCAGAAAGAAAGGTAATGCTAAAATTAGGATAGTTAAAAAATACACAAATGGTGCAAAATGAAAGGAATCTTTTGGAACAGCAGAGGTCTTAGCGACTTGGCTAAATTTAGGTTCCTTTCCGATATAAGTAGAGAAGAGAAGCTAGACTTCATCGCTCTACTAGAGACCGGGAAAAAAGATTTCCCGCAAAGTACCTTAAATAATATCTGTGCCGGACAAGACTTCCTATGGCATTGGTCTGAACCGCATGGAAGATCCGGCGGTATACTCCTAGGAATTAATTTGGAGGTCCTTGATATTGGAAGCATTGACGAAGGTGATTTCTATGTGAAGTTCCATCTTCGAAACAAGGACCATGGTTTCCGATGGGTTCTAGTGGCGGTTTATGGGGCTGCCCAAGATGAACTTAAAGAACCATTCCTAGCTGAACTAGTGCAAACTTGTGCAAAAGAAAACTTGCCCCTTCTTGTTGGAGGTGATTTCAATATCATCAGAAGTCCACAAGAAAAAAATAATGATCGGTACAATGATAGATGGCCTTTCCTTTTAACGCTGTCATAGACAGCTTGGACTTGAGGGAATTGGAGCTATCAAATCGAAAATTTACATGGGCAAATTCTAGGACCGTACCCACATATGAAACTCTCTGATCGGATTTTGGTTACCACCGAATGGGAGGCAAAATTTCCTTTGGCTACGGTCCGAGCTTTAAATAGAGACATTTCCGACCATACACCGCTACTTATGAGTACGGGGAATGGAACCCACCATAATAAGCAACCGTTATTCAAATTTGAACTCGGATGGCTGCTAAGAGAGGGTTTCTCGGAGATGGTGGCACAAGTATGGAATGAGGAGATACGAGGGCAAACACCATTGCAACGTTGGCAATTTAAAGTCCAGCGATTACGCCAATTCCTAAGAGGATGGGCAAAAAATATCAGTGGCACATACAAAAAGGAAAAAGAGGAGATTATCAAGAAAGCTGATGAACTCGATAAAAAGGCTGAAACACATATGCTTAGCACGCAAGAGATTGACCTAAAGCAATGTCTCAAACAGCGTTTGGCTCAATTGCTACGGGAGGAAGAAATAAAATGGTATCAACGGGCCAAAACAACTAAGTTGTTACAAGGCGATTGCAATACCAAATACTTCCAACTTGTCGCAAATGGGAAGGCATAGGAGGACAAGGATTTTTCAGCTAGAACAAGAAACAGGTTTAATAAAGGGTGACAAAATCTCAAGCGCTTCATCACAAGCTACTATAAGGGCCTCTTTGGAGCATCGGAAAGGAATAATTTCACAATGGTGGAGTCACTTCGAGATGATATTCCACAAGTAACCGAGTTGGAAAATGAAATTCTTACTTCACCCTTTATAGAGGAGGAGGTCAAGAAGGCAATTTTCCAAATGGAACATAATAAAGCTCCGGGGCCTGAAGGTTTTCCAGTTGAATTTTACCAAGCTTTTTGGGGAATAATCAAAGGTGACCTACTACCACTATTTGCTGAATTCCATAAAGGGCACCTTCCTTTGTATAGCCTCAATTTTGGCATCATCACCCTACTCCCCAAACAAAAGGAGGCCAAACAAATTCAACAATTTAGACCTATATGCTTACTCAATGTAAGCTTTAAAATCTTCACTAAGGTAATGACAAATCGGATAGCTCTAGTAGCACAAAAAGTCATTATACCTTCTCAAACGGCCTTTATGTCCGGAAGGAATATTATGGAGGGCGTAGTAATCTTGCATGAAACCATACATGAGATGCATAGGAAGAAGCTAGATGGTGTTATCTTAAAGCTAGACTTTGAGAAAGCATATGACAAGGTTAATTGGTCCTTCCTCCAACAAACTTTGCGAATGAAAGGTTTTTCTTCCATTTGGTGTAAGTGGATTGACCAAATTGTCAAAGGCGGAAGTGTGGCCATAAAAGTCAATGACGATATTGGACATTTCTTTCAAACTAAGAAAGGCCTTAGACAAGGTGATCCTTTGTCTCCACTCCTCTTCAATTTAGTTGCCGATATGTTGGCCATTCTTATTGAGAGAGCGAAAAATAATGAAGAATTCAATGGCGTCATTCCACATTTGGTAGATGGGGGACTCTCAATCCTTCAATACGCTGATGACACCATTCTCTTTATGGAACATAGTCTTACGGATGCCAAAAATATTAGACTAGTGTTAAGTACTTTTGAGCAATTATCCGGACTTAAAATAAACTTCCATAAGAGTGAGCTATATTGTTACGGGGCAGCAAAGGAATGTGAGCAAGACTATGCACAAATCTTTGGATGCAACACGGGATCCACTCCTTTCAAATACCTCGGCATTCCTATGATTCATAGAAAATTATCAAATAGCGATTGGATGATAATAGAGGAAAAAATTCAGAAAAAACTTAGTAGTTGGAAAGGAAAATTACTGTCGGTAGGCGGAAGACTAGTCTTAATTAATTCTGTCCTAACAAGCCTAGCAATGTATATGCTTTCCTTTTTTGAGGTCCCTAAAGGGATCCTTAAAAAATTGTATTACTATCATTCGAGATTTTACTGGCAACTGTGATGAACACAAGAAAAAATATAGACTCACTAAGTGGAGCATCTTGTGTAGACCGAAGGATTGTGGAGGGCTAGGTATCCAAAACCTAGAGGTTCAAAACAAGTGCCTCTTAAGCAAATGGCTTTTCAAACTAATTAATGAGGAAGGAATTTGGCAAACCCTCCTAAGGAGAAAATACTTGTCAAATAAAACTCTAACCCAAGTCAAAGGACAGCCGGGAGACTCTCATTTCTGGGCAGGACTTATGAAAATAAAAGACCAGTTTCTACAATGTGGTCATTTCACAGTTCATAGTGGAACAGGAAATTCGATTTTGGGAAGACACATGGGTTGGATATAGAACTCTGAAAGAAGAATATCCAAACCTTTTTCGTATAGTGAGGAAAAAAATCAACAACGGTAGCTGAGGTGCTAAGCACCACCCCGCTGAATGTGTCTTTCCGAAGAGCATTAACTAGCCATAACTTAGAAGCATGGTACAGCCTAGTAGCAAAAGTTTTAACAACTAATCTAACTAGTGCTAGAGATGTTTTCATTTGGGATTTGCATAAGAATGGTGTTTATTCGACACGATCTATGTACAAGGGCCATCATCAACAATGGCACTATCCCTCGGAAATGTCCAATTTGGAAACTCAAAATACCTCTCAAGATCAAAATCTTTCTATGGTACATCAAAACGGAGTTACCCTCACTAAAGATAACTTGGCCAAAAGGAAGTGGAAAGGAAACTTGAGTTGTTGTTCTTGTAGTTCATTAGAGACTATAGAACACCTTTTCATACAATGTCACTTTACTCGGCTGATTTGGAATACAATACATATCGCTTTTGGCATTCAACCCCCATCTAGCATTTCAAACATGTTTGGTTCTTGGCTAAATGGCATCCGGCCAGCGCTTAGAGATCAAGTTTATGTGGGTTTGATAGCTGTATGTTGGGCAATTTGGTTGAATAGAAATAATATGGTTTTCCATCGTTCTAAAGCTAACACTACAATGCAGGTAATTTTCAGAGCTACATATTGGGCCCGCACATGGTCGCTGCTGCTTAAAGATGAAGAAGCAAGATCAAGCTTGAAGCACGCCTGCAGTATCTTAGAAACGGTGGTCATGCAAGTGTTTGCTAATTTCGGTTGGAAGTTCTCCAATAGAATTACGGCCTAGCTGTCTTGTTTTGATTCGAAACATCTTCTGTATCTTCCTGTCCACTCTATGGAGTGATTTGTGAGCCTAAGTGCTCCCCTTCTTTTTGTAATGAACTGCTGTGTACATCATTCTTGATGGTGTAGAGGCAGGAACAATTGTTCCATTATCTAAAAACTAGTCCCCCGAACTGTACAAAACTTTGTTGAATTAGGGCCGTCCCAACCCTCCAACTAGGATAGTTTCCATAGCATTAACTAGATTGCCACGTATGACTTTTAGCTTATGTGGCACTGTATTAAATAAGAAAGAGAGTAGAGAGAGGAAGAAACTGGGTCTTGCATGAGACCTAATGTCTACACGAGAACCTATGCACTAGACACTACCAAACATTGCATTGGGGAGATGATGGTTTCTTCATGATAGATAAAGAGTAAATATGATTGGTAGAGAGGAGAGATGATGCATTTATCAACAATCCACATCAAGAAATCATGGGTTGGGGAGTGTAGTTTCTATAGTGATTTCTTGCTTATGTGGTGACATAGAAACTACCCGTAGACTCTAACTGCCCTTAAAACTTACTCCGTAACAAGGGTGGCAGTCTCCCGGAGCTCTGCCGCAATCCCAAGTTGCTCTAGAACACGCCATCCATTGGCTTGGATAGAAATGGACCCGCCATCCGTTCTCGTAAAGTGTCGGACTTCTCTAGCACGAGGCTAGGAATCCTTTTTCCTGGATGCAAAATCAGCAACGGATTGTTTTGTTGTTGACAGTCACTTAAGAAATCAAAAACTCAAAACCTTCAGCACAAATGGGCTTATAGCATATCGTCCAGATTAAAAGGAAAACAACGCATTGCTTCGCGGGGTGGTACTTATAGCATCACCAGCGGGGCCCCATATCCCTTGTTTTTGTCTCCCAAGTGAAAAAAAAACAACTTCAATTAGGCCTTTAAATGAGCTACCATTTTGTGGAAGCCATCAAATTTTGATTCAGGGCCCATAGATCTGGAGGTCATCTATTTCTACCCGACACGTGGGCCCCCTTCGTTTTTTCACCTCTTTTTCCTCGGTTCCTGTCGCGCCGCCGACGCCGTCCTCCCGCAACGCGTCCTCGAAGTTGAGCAGCAAGCCCTTGCACTCGCCGGCGGCTACCGCCGCAGCGGCGGGAAGCTGCAGCGGAAAGTGCTTCTCCGCGTGCTGCGGTTCAGCTTCCCCACGTCGCTCGGCGTCACCGTCTTGTCGAACAGGTGCTCGCGCGCCACCGCTGCCGCGGGCGGCGACGTCGATGAGGCGGGGATCTTGGGCGTCGGCGAGGGCGATGCGGCGGCGAAGGCACGGCGGTTCTGGGCGAGCTCCTCCGGGTAGGTGTGCTTGCGGAGCATGTCGACGACCTCGGCCTTGGAGCGGGAGGCGAGGAACCGGAGCTCGGCGGCGGCGTCCGGGTCGGACTCGGAGAGGGGGCGGAAGTTGGTGACAGCGTCGCGCCCCCTAGAAGTGCTGCGCGGCGACATCGTAGGCGCGCGCCACGTCGGACTCGCTCGTGAAGGTGCCAAGCCACACGCGCTGGTGCCGCTCGTAGATCTGCGCGCCCCACCGTCCGTTGGGCTGCGCACCACGCCCCTGTACTTAGAAGACGGCAACATCCCGTTCCCGGCTGCGGCGAGGGAGGTCGGCGGCGGCGAGTGCGAGCCGGGCATGGCGGCGAGGGAGGTCGCCAGCGGCGAGCGTGCGGGGGAGGAGTTGACTTCCTCTTTTTCGCTGACAGGTGAGTTCCACTAGGCAGACTGATTTAGGGGCCATCATTTGATCGGGTTGGCTAGGAGTCCGTAGAGAATTTCAAGCCCCTAAAATTTTATAGGCCGACCCAAATAGCAAAATAAGGGCTCATTTTTAGAGGGCCGGTTGGAGTTGCTCTTAATCACGCCGAGTTGCTTGGCATGATAAAGCGTTCAGTCACTCCCGGCGTGACCAAACTGTTGCTTGCTAGATAAGTTTGTGCAAGCAGTGGCATAAGTGCACAAAATTCCAGTTCATTTAGCTACCTTTCCTCCTATCTTTTAATTAGCTAATGAGCTCTTCAAACTTGATAGGTAATATATAGAGTGTACATGTTTGGTTTTAATTGTTTACTCTCCAAAAATATGCTGTCCAAAAGGGGAAAAAATTAAAGAGACAAAGTATATTGCTAGGAGCTTGTCCAGCGGCAGCATACACGGTTCTCCAATCAAAGCTGCATATGGATTTGTTGAAACCTGAGCTAGAGTGATTATTGGCGCTATATACACAATAGGTCGTTGGGAATACTAAATTACACTTAAAAAACTTTGCTTGGTAATTTTCTTTGCTATGAGGTTTATCGTAACGTGACTGAAGCCGAAGAAAACCGATTATAAGATCCATATGATTGTAACCCAAAGTCCAACGTACAAGCTGCATTTGCATGTCACAAAAGGCACATCAATAGATAGCGGCAGCAGAGTTCTAGGAGTGAACGAGTAAACTGTATGGCCTATAAAATCGTTTAGTCTTTATTGTTTCGAAGGCTTGACAAATACAAGTCGACAATAAACCCACACTCATGTAATCTAGTAGGATTTGCCCTGGGAACTTTGCCTGATGGCAGATTGCAGAGAATCAATCTAAGAGTGGTTCCTTGAAATGTTTTGAAATGGACTACGATGCTTAGAGCTACAAAAACAAATAACTTGCCATGATTTACGTCAGCCACATAATCACTTCCCCTCGCATATCACACTATTCATCAGCAATTTTCTTTATTTCCTTTCAATTTCTCCGTCCAAGTGCTATATGGCAATAAGGAAAAAAATTATGAAGAAAACGTGGGTTGGATTACCAAATTACAAAAGCACATGGCAAACTAAATACGAGTATTTGACATGTGACTATTGTTGGCAATTGGCACACAAATTCAAGCTTTATAGATGTAGATGATGTGGTTATTTATTTCGTTGGTACACACGTGCTGTCTAGCTTGCGCCCACCAGAACTTGAATTTCTGTGAATTTTGAGATGAAATAAGTATAACTTTCTGTCTCTACATGCCTGAACTCGATTTTTTGTGAATTAGCCTCTTGTCTCTATATCAACTGTCAATGCATATAGTATGACCATTAAAGTTCACATACATCTAAACAGAATAACAGATACACACTAGGATTTGTACCCGATGGGTGGAGCCATGGATCATAAACCCATGAGTCCACCACCACACTAATGAAATTAATTCTTTTTTTATTTTAAAAACATATTTACTCCTCAGGAACTTTTAAAAGAAAACTTCAGAAATCTCAGAACTGCAGCCGCTAGAGCCGACCACAGTCGTAGTTTGCATGCTTGTTTGACTTGGTGCCCAATACAGCGACGATGGCGAGGCAGGCGAGCTTTATGAGTAGTGACTTGGTTGCCAGCATCGTCCTCAGAGCAAAGGATTCCAGCGAAAGTCTCACCAATCTCATCCTCCGCTCCCTGACATACTCCCCCATTGCCACGCTGATCTTCTTCTCACAGAGCTCACGCCCACCTGACCCGGCAGCGGCTCGTGATAGCGACCGAGCGAGCACGATGCTGTCCTCTAGCGCCGCCGAGCCCCCCTGGCCGATATAGAACCCCATGACATGCATTGCATCACCAGCGACTGTTGTCGTGCCCTTCCGGAAGCTGCTAAACATGACCTGCCATGGCGGCCGGTACCAGATCTTGGTTTGGAGGATCAACGACTTGGGGTCTAGATCCCTAACCATCTCAATGATATCTTCGGAGCAATGGTCCTTCAACTTTTCAAGCACGAAATCCTTCCTGGTGTGGATGTGGACATCTTTGGTGGCATCTACACTAGGATGCCAAATGGCTACAAAGAAATTGACTAGATTGTTAGTCACGGGTGCGCTCCCAAGAAAGAAATCTTTATATTTTAAGCGTTGGAAACAGGTTCCAAATGGATGCCCATGTGGATATCTCGTTAATCCACGAAGTAACATGCAAGGGGCTGGTTTTGATGGTGACAAGCCTAAATACTTGGCTACCATTGAGTTTGAGCCATCACATCCGATCAGGGCCTGACAATGGGAACGGAAATAAAAGTTATGTGAGGGGACTGGACTAGTAGAGATTAGAACAGAACAAATAAATAAGCTCTTTCAGGCTTCAGCCATTATGAGGCATCCAAATTCAAGTAATGGTGCCCTGTTTTTTGGTTTTTTTTTCTTTTTTTAGAGATACCAAGATATATACACATGGCATGTCTTCGTACTTATATAGACTATAAAACTCTAACAATTAAAGGAAATTACTCCCCTAAAATATATTTAAAGTCCAAATAACTTTTAAGTATTTTTTATTTAACTTACCCCCCACAGCTATGATAATTTGTTCTTTTGTTTTGTTTTTCGCTGCTCATGCACAGGTGAAATCTTAAGTTCAAATTTTGCATGGCGATTGTAAACATCATAGCATAGTTATAAATACAATATTTTTTTTTGTTATTGTGTTTACATGTTAGAATATTTCATTATAAATTGATCCATGGGATGTATAATTGTAATATAATTTGAAGGAGCCCAAGATTTTTTTTTGGGGGGGGGGGGGGGGGGGGGGGGCGGCGCTGATTTGGGGCAGTAGATCGATGCCGCTGGCCGGTCGCGTTACCTTGGCTCTGACGATAGTGTCGTCCAGTGTTGTAAGAACCGCACCTTGGTTCCCAGGATTTGCTGGATGTATGGCAGTTACGTGACAGCTGAAGCGGATTGCTCCTGGAGGTATGTTGTTGGCCATTGTCTCGATCAGATCCTTCCTTTTCAACCATCGGAGCTCCCCCCTGGGCAAATGACGGAGCGAAAGTTGCTCTGTTTTAGTGCCTTATTTTCACGGAATTGCAAGGGCGTGGGCTCCTTCATGGATAACGATATAGAACAGGCTAAAAACATGAACTTTTGCTATGTGTATTTGAGCAATTGTCCAGCCTCAAGATCAATTTCTATAAAAGTGAAATGTTCTGCTATGGTGAAGCCTATAATCTAAGAAGGGAATATTAACAAATCTTTAGATGTGAAATGGGAATCCTTCTGTTTAGATATCTGGGCATTCCGATGCATAAAGCTTAGAAATGCTGATTGGAAGGAAGTGGAAGAAAGGTTTCAAAAGAAACTAAGTGAGTGGAAAAGCAAAATGCTTTCGGTAGGTGGTCGGTTGGTTTTTATTAACTCTGTTCTTAGTAATTTGTCAATGCTTATGCTCCTTTTCTTTGAAGTTCCTCAAGGGGTACTTAAGAGACTAACTATTACAGGCCTAGGTTCTTTTGGCGAAATGATGGACATAAGAAAAAGTATAGATCGACAAAGTGGAGTATACTATGTACACCAAAAGATCTAGGAGGTTTAGGAATCTTAGATCTTGATCTATAGAACAAGTGTCTGCTTAGCAAGTGGATCTTTAGAATCATTAATGAGGATGGAATCTGGCAAAGACACCTTAGAAACAATACTTGAGACATAAACCATTATGCAAGTAGAACACATGCCCGGTGACTCTCATTTTTGGTCTGGATTGATGAAAGTCAAGAATGAGGTCTTGAGACTGGGTAGATTCAATTTCGGCAATGATACTCAAGTTAGGTTTTGGGAGGATGCTTGACTAGACTCCACACCTTTTAAGCAACAATATCGAGATCTTTTTAACATTGTTCGGAAAAAGAGCGCAACCGTGGCGACGGTTCTAAGATCAAACCCCTTAAATGTTGCATTTAGAAGGTCGCTAGTAGGAAATAATATACAATAATGGCGTCGTTTGGTCGCCAAGATTGTAAATGTCCAACTAACTTACCAAAAAGACATCTTTGTGTGGTCTTTACAACAAAATGGCCAATTTACAGTCAGATCAATGTATAAGTCGCTTGTTGTGCATACTAATATGTCGTACAATAATATAATTTGGAAGCTAAAATTGCCTTTAAGAATTAAAATTTCATCTGATATCTAATTAAAGGAGTTGTTCTAATCAAAGATAATCTAGCGAAACGGCAATGACAAGGAAGTATAAAGTGTTGTTTTTGTCATTTGAATGAATCTATCCAACATCTTTTCTTCGACTATCATGTAGCTAGATTTATTTGGAGAGTAGTACATGTTTCGTTTAACATTACTCCGCCACAAAGTATTCGTCACATGTATAATTGGTGGCTACAAGGGGTTAACATGAAACTTAAGTATAATATTTTGGTTGGAGCAACTGCTTTATGTTGGGCGATTTGGTTAAGCAGAAATTACATGATTTTTAACAACACTCGAGCAGTTACTCCTATGTAGATTATCTACAGAGGGTCACACTGGATCCGGAGCTGCACTTTACTACTAAAGGAAGAAGAGCGACCCCAAGTTATCTGGGGTGTCGTGTACTTGAAACATCTGTCATGGAGATTTTTGCATCTAATGGATGGTCTTTTAGTAATAGTATTGGTTTTGGTTATGGCTAGTTGTCCGTCTTTATTTGTCCGGCTTGTGCATGTAATTAAGAACAGCTTTATGCATTGTTGATGCAGCGGTTGGAATATTGAATGTATTTCTGTTTCTAAAAAATGGGCTCCTTATGACAGTTGGTACCTGACGGGCACCACGACGCTCTTGTTTCCTTGCTCGTGCTGCAACACGTCATGAATTCTGAAATGGCAGACACGAACCTTATGAGAATCAAAGACAACAATTGAGATAGGATTCTGCACGTCATACTAAGTATTGGGAGCTAACTAGTTCCCCGAACTGAACAAAATTTTGTCAAACTAGAAACTTACTGCGTAACATGGGTGGCAGTTTCCCGGAGCTCTGCAGCAATCCCAAGCTGCTCTAGAACACGCCATCCATTGGCTTGGACAGAAATGGACCCGACACCGGTTCGTAAAGTCTCGGACTTCTCTAGCACGAGGCTAGGAATCCCTTTCCTGGATGCAAAATCAGCAGCGGATTTGTTTTGTTGGTCACAACTACTTCAGAAACCAAAACCTTCAACGCGAGTGGAGATTATGGCATTTGGTCCAGAATAAGAGGGAAAATTTATCTTGATAAGACATCATCGAAACTTAAGGCGCAATACGTGTTACCGGTGAAGAGCGAGAGCAGTGGCGAGGCCACAGATGCCAGCACCGACGATGACGATGCCATGGACTTCCTCCTCCATGTCTCCTTTTTTTTGGAGGTAATCCTCCTAGTTGATGTTGGTGCCCGGAGAATGGTGCGTGCATCTTCATAGGCTGCCGCTGCTGCATTTAACTTAAGTTCTCAATCAATGAGCTCTAGCAAAAGGTAGAAATTTTGTCAAGTAATTTGAAAATTCGCATGCGTCCTTCGCCCATAATAATGATAATAATAAGGACAGGAAAATAAATTTAGGCACGTGCAAGTACAAGAGGCTAATCCCAGTGCATAGTATCATTGCGCTGTTTCTAATAGTGTCATGTCATCTAAACATATTTAAGTTTATGAATGAAATGGTATCTCCCAATGCAAAGTTTCATGTCACGGTTTTATAGGCTAGCCAAAACATTTAATTGTGAGGCATATGACTGGATACAATTGGATGAAATGAAACTATTTAGCCCCCAGTGCAAGTTTCATTATATTTCATAGTCTTGAAAACAGTGTATACACAGTTCCATCCTGATGAGACTCCATCCCTCTCTCTCTTCGTAATTATCTTGTCATGTTATCACAAATGCGATGTGTCACTGTATTTAATGTGCATGAAACGTCTATGAAACTTGCATTGGGACCTCCTCCAACAATAAGGCCTCCTTCAATGGTAAGAGTTAGTACCTAGCTCTAAGTACTCTAAGAGACAACCCTTCCAATGGTCTAACTCTTAGCACATAGCTCATAATATAAATGACCTCACACGTTTTCATCACATAATCTCGAAGTGCGTGTATGAGACTATCTCTTGGTTAAGAGATAGCTCTTCTCTCTCTTCTATTAAACTATGAAAAAATATATTCTATAAGCTAGAGCTAACCATTGGAGGAGGCCTAAGTAAGAGTTAGTATGTACTCTGTATATGTGGCATGCTTCACATAATCAATAATTAATATAAGAGATAGCTCCTCCAATGATCAAACTCTTAGGTACATATTTCAATATGAGATGGTCCCAAGCATCATCCTTACATAACATAGAGATGCGTGCATGAGACTATCTCTAGCCCTTCTCTATTTTGCGCCAGCTAGACAAAAAAGACGATGTAGCAATCCTTTGAGCTAGTTGATCATTGGAGGAGCACGCACCGATCGATTACCATGGAACACAAGCTTTGTGCGGATGGCAGCTACCGGCTGCACAATCAACGAGCCCCAAGTTGGCGTGATGGGAAGGACGACGCCTCCGTGGATAGTATAGGACTTGTGCCAAAATGGTGGGCGAACGCGTCGTGGCTGGGACCCAACGTCGAGCACTTCTCGTGCGTTCCTCCGGGAAATTCTATGGTGGCGATGGAGGATCCACGCGAGTACGCGGCAATCCTTGGTATACTGACTAGTGTCCATTGTCATCTTCTTGTTCATACAGTATACCTGTCGGAGAATTGGACAATGGACCAGGTCATAAAGAAATGAACCCGATTTGGTGATCGCCCGACGTAACAATTTTGGGATTTTACGGTTCCGAATGGATGTCCATGAGATGTCTCAAAAGAAAAAAGATGTCCATGAGGATATCTCGTGAATCCACGCAGAACCGCGCGAGGGATGGTTTGGGCGCTGATAGTCCTAGGTGTACTTGCTACCATGCTGAATTTGAACCATCGCATCCGATCGGGATCTGAATATTGAGATCAGTGGTACATATTTATTCAGAATTTCAGGCAAACAAAAAAAAGAATCAAACTCTGAAATCAGTTTTATTACTAATACACGTAATTAAGTTAGACCTAATAAAACTGAAGAAATTTGTGCAATACTAAGTACAGTAACTTACGCACAGCGATAAGACTTGCAGTCTCCCTGAGCTCTGCAACAACTCCAAGCTGCTCCACGACCGCCATCCTCGTTGTTCTGTCAAGTCCCCAAACTCTAATGTCCAATCTGCCAATTTCGGGGTTAGCAGTGGCATCTTTAGTGTTGCGGTGGTGCAGCTACAACATGGCGTTGGACCTTCGCATGACGCTAGGTCAGATGACAATCTCCTCCATGTCAACGACTTGTGGAGGCTAACAACAGATATGAGGCCGTCAAGGAAGACATCCCCTTCATTATAGCTCAACAAGTGTAAGTATTGCATTGTTTGTTTGAGCTTTCGACACTACTGCTAGCTTTTGGGATGTCTGAAAGCTAAATGACCCCAAGAGCCAGAAGCTGAAAAGCTCATGGCAGGATGCCTCCTACTTCTGGCTTTTAAGGTTATTGGGCTTTTGAAAACCCCAAAAGCTATGATCGGTTGGACAATTGATCGATGCCATTGTGCAGGAGGGCGAGCTCTGGACCAAGGCGGGAGCAAAATACATGGCTGCTGTCGGGTGGCCATCTTCGTCAGTAGGAGTCGTAGGCACAGCTTGAGCTTTAGGCCATGTCCATGCCTGTACCTCGGTTGCTAAAATCCCTGTATAATCACCTAGAATTAAATTAGCTGCTATTGCGTGCGCCCGAGAGGCCCGCATTGTAACAATCCAAACCACTTTGTTCTTCTTAATGTAAATATGTGCAGCTCTCCTATGTGTCCTTGAAAAAAATTGGTCCACAAGTGCCTAGAAGTTCAAATAAACATGACCTAAGAATCTAAGATCGAAATCGGATAGACCATTACAATTGACACTTTGTTCGGTTGACAGGATGCGGCCGATACTATGGCGGTCTCTAAGGCGCAGGTGGAGTACTGATCTAAAAAAATCTACTAGTGCGTACTAGTAAATAATAATTGACAGTTTGGACATATAAAATTGAGTGATTCACCTATCAATCTATCATAATCAAAATAGTGCGATCATCCCAATTGAATGACAATATAACCATATCTGGCTAATTCATGAGTTTTTGAAGTTGTAGAGTTACTGTAGTTTTGTGAAACGGCCACATAAATTGTATCGCAAAATTAATACGTCAGTGAAAAATAAAACCATTTTCAAAGTCAACACATGAAAATAATTTATAAAAAAGTTGAAATGGTTATCTAAGACATCCAAAACGTCATTCAGCTATGGTTGGAAGTAATGTAAAAAGGAATCATATTTTGACTAACTTATATAATATATGCATGAGAGGAGGGCGTATGTAACTAATAATAAAAAACGTTCAGGTCTGATTGGTTGGCTACCAAAAGGTGCAAGTCAAAATGCGAGCAAGACTATAAATTTTTGGCATTCAATTGGTTGAAAGCCATTTTCTTTTTACCAAAGTTCTTAGCAAAGTGACAATGTTAAACTCGTTCATATTTTGGCACCTAATCAATTCTTCACATGTCTACATAGACATTAGCATTAGTATTTGCATCAAAGTTATTGATGACATAATTTAATCTATTATATTTTGACATTAAATTGAATGCTACTCTAAAATTCTAACCCAAGTTTTGGCCAAACAATTTGGCATGTCAACATTTTGGCTTGCAAGCATTTTGGTTTGGTACTTTTTGTAACCAACCAAATCATGCCCTTCGTTTCCCAGAAACTCCCGAAACTACAACTACTAGGTAGGATTGCGCGCTAACGCCGCACCTATTATAGATTACATATATATATAATTACTTGTCATTATATGGGTGGATCTAAATTCTCTATATTATTTAGTTTTGGTGATCAGCTGCAACATACACGAAAGAACCTCAGGCTGCATATAGGTAATGTGCATATAAAGTAGGCACACAATAATGATCATGGATAGTGATGGTTCATTCTGGCATGACCCCTTGATAAGTTCATATGGCGGCAACGCAAATGTTCTCGATCATAAACAGTGTGGCCGTGTTGACACAAAGTACGCACCTATCAGAGCCTTCTTTTATTGTTGCGCTAGAGTTCCTAGAAATAGAGGACCGGAACGACGCGTTGTGACATTGGTGGCCTGTTAGCCAACGACAACAAAGAGAACGGAGAGGATAACCTGAGAGAAGGAACTACCGAACTACGGTCTAGCGAGCGCATCCTCCCTAAAAACGGTGGCAGTGTGCTTCACACGTGAAGTTAATGAGCACGATGAGGGTGGTGCCTCATTCCACGGCAACAACACCACCTCTGATCCGAGAAGGGGCTCGAGCGGAGGATAGAGAAGGCGAGTTGACACATGAGGAAGAATTTGGGTGGTAGCTGAGGAGCGCAATGTTAGCACAACGCTAGGAAGCCTGAAACAACGTGGTAAGCGAGGACACATCGACTTTTAGTGGGCTCGCTTTCTTTCGGTGACATAGATGTACCTATTTCTTTTGAAGGCAATGCCGAAATACCAGCACGCGTAACACTCGTATGCAAAGTGAAACGTTGAAAGTCTGGAACGACGTGGCAAGTGAGGATGCACCAACTTAGATAGGCACGTTTTTAGTGACATTGTTGTACTTATTTTTTTAGACAAAATCGAAATAGTGCTCATTAAAAAAACAAAAAAAAATAAAAACAAAAAAATTTAAACAAATAAGCAAAAAAATAAAAAGAAAAAACTACAGTACCAGAAACGCGGGGAGGCACCAAACCTCCCCGCGTTATAGAGTAGTGTATGTATATATGTATATGTATGTATGTATATGTATGTATATATATGTGTGTATGTATATATGTATATATATGTATGTATGTGTATGTATATATATATGTGTATGTATATATGTATATATATATGTGCATATATATATATATATGTATATGTATATATACATATACATATATATATATACGTACATATATATACATATACATATATATATATACGTACATATATATATACATATACACATATATATATGTATATATATATGTGTGTATATATACCTATGGGCTATTCTGTACCCAGGGCGTTGAATAGTATTTAACGCACCGGCGGAGCACCGCCCACTGCCGGCGAACTATTTACTCGTCCGCGAGGGTAAAAGGTTAAAAAAAACGTAAACATCCACAAGAAGCAACGACAGCAAGCATTTATTGCTTTGCTTTCCATACGCCTCCTTAATTGGAGGGATTAATTATCTATTACCTTTAATACTCTACTCGTCCCCATCCTCCTCTCCCTCTCAAACACCGAGCGACAGTGCAGCTCATGGCTTCGTCCCTCGCTGTCACACCCATCAACGATGGCTCGGCTGGGGATGGCGACGCGGCTCCGGTGATCCGGACCCGGCAATGCGCGATGAGTCGTCGGCTGCGTGGCAGGCTCTCGTCCGGCGACCCAGCGGAGGCGGCGGCGAGCATGACGGCGATGACGACGACCTCAGTTGCGCCCCACGACTGATCCGCCAGGACCTTTGTTCCTGTGTTCCAGATCATGCTCTGGCAAGTATTATGCGCATATATCCTTTTTCTGATTATTGCAACTAAAATTGATCTCGTATTGCAGATCCGGTGGGCACAGGAGCTCTTGATCCCCATAGGAATAATTCGTTGCTTGGAGCTCCGCTCATGTGCAGATGTGGGAGATTATTCTTTTGTCAGTAATGCTTATTAATCCAATTACCAGTTACAGTTGCCATTGATTTGTTTTTCTCGAACTAGTCTTCTGTCGCCCGAACATATGTTACTGATTTTTCGTCAACTGATTTTTTGACAGGGACAATCTGGTTGACGGAAGCCGATTAATGTGCATTGGCCATGACTCACTATGTACAACAAGTTATGTTAAAATTTTAGAATTACAAATAACGGATATTACACCTTGTTAGGTGACACAGTTGTAGTTTAAAAGATTATTACGGTCATGTTGTTAACAAAATACTTCCTCAAATTCTACAATTACTTCTTTCCTATTATTGTGAATATTATTACTTCTTTGTGTCAAAATTACTTCTCGTGATTCATGCGTGGCTATGTCTTTATATTGAAACAGAAATGCACGCGTACTTTTTTCAATAGTAGAGGAGTAATTTTTCAAGGTTTTCAACGGTGTTATTGCAACTGATGGAGTAACTGCTCCTTGTTTCTGTGACAAATTACTCCCAATTGCGGGAGAAACAAATCTCATAGAAAATTACGCAAGTATATGATATGTGTTACTGTTTGATGGACTGCAAGAATATTTTTTTGCTGTATCACGTTTAAAGTAAAGATGGAAATTCAGAGTAGTACTACTGTGGTACTAACTATTACTCAGAAATTAGAAAATTAAAATAGATACACAGGAAGATCATTTCTACTGTATGGGAAAATACGTCTCTAGTTTTAATCTACTGTATGGGAAGATCATTTCTACTTGTATTTGGAAAATTACAACTAAAAAATTAGGCAAATTGGCAAAATTACTTTTTGGTAGGAAAATAATTACTCATTCGTAGGAAAATTACTGCCCGCCATATACTTTTGAAATAAACTGAAATGATTTCTAGAACTATAGCAGCAGCGAAATAATGTAACCAAATGGCAACTACTTGGCACATACACATATACAAAAGCAAAAACATTTGTGTGTATGTGCAGCCGACCTGCAGAAGCAACTCCTATGGGACCAATCGTCCATGGCGCCAAAACATAAGCAGGATAATTTTTACTACTTTGTGTGAAAACCGGCGCACGTAATCCATCATGTTGTGTTGGATTTAATTGGGCTTAGCCCATTTCCAAACAATTAAATCAATAATATTTAAGGCCCACAATTAATGCTAAGAGTTACCAAATGGTGGTTAAGGTAGTTAATCCCATATGGTTAATTGAGAAGGAATGTAACCAACTTAAATGGTGGACTATCTGTGCACACCTTGTGAAGTTGAAATGGGAGCACCGGGTTGCCACACGCGCGCGCGCGCTCGCTCGCTCGGCTCGGCCGGACGTGCCGTGCCGTGCCGTGCCGTGCGCCGTGCTGCGGAGCGTAGCCAGGTTTTGCACCTCTTGACATTGACTGCGAGACAATTATTAGTGCTAATGGCTGAGCATTAGTGAGTCAGTTACTAGTGCTAATGGCTGGGCAGTTACTAGTGTTAATGTGCAATTGTGCTTCCGTTACTAGTGCTAATAGCTGAGCGTCAGTTACTAGTGCTAATGGCATTCCTACCTCTCCCTCTCCTATTTTAACTGCGTCCGCTGCTCTCTGAACCATCCCCATTCCACTTCGTGCGCGCACACGCTGCTGGAAGAGCAGAGCCTCCGAAACCTGCCGCGCTTGAGTTCCTGCTCGGGATAGCGAGGCAATCAGGTTTTTTGGTAGCGCAACAAGTGCGCGACTGCTCAACGATCGTCCACCTGCTGCTGTGATCGACTACTTCCCGGCGACCGTCCCTGTGTTCCCCAAGTGAACAGCGCGACTACATCCCGACGGCCGTCTGCACTGCACCAACGACTTCGCTGCATCAACCTGTTCGGCTACTTCAATTGAGGGTAGCCCACGATCAACATGGTTGATCCAGCTGCTAACGGCGCATCCGGTTCCTCCGGAAACGGACCCGCCCCAGGGTACATTCTGAAACTTACTCTGTTCTGTATCTTGTTCCTGTTATATATTGCCTTAATCATGAACACAAGCACATGCTATGTTATCACTGTTTCACTCGTTTTAATCATGAATTACCTGCTGAAATTTGGAATTAAAATATATCGAAAATTGCCTAGATTCCTAACAATCCAAAAACCTGATATTGCTAGGCTTTCGGTTACTGGTTTTGCTGCATCAATTAGACCCAATGTTTTTGATGGTTCAAATTACAAGCGTTGGTACAATAAGATGGTTCTCTGGTTGACTGCCATGAACGTTATTCACGTCGTGCAGGGGAAGCCCGAAGAGCTTACTCCAGAGGGGGAGCAAGCTTTCGAGGCTGCCGATAACCTGTTTCGTGGCGCCGTGATTTCCATTCTTGCAGATCATCTGGTAGATTTCTATTTGTCCAAAACAACTGGCAAAGATCTGTGGGATGCGCTTGAGGCCAATTTCGGTGCTTCCGATGCTGGGAGCGAATTGTATGTCATGGAGAAGTTCAATGACTACAAGATGATTGATGATCGTCCTGTAGTAGAACAAGCCCATGAGATACATACGCTTGCAAAGGAACTCGAAGGTTTTAAGTGTGAGTTGCCCGACAAGTTTGTGGATGGAAGTATCATTTCCAAGCTACCACCTTCTTGGAGGGATTTTGCCACTTCTCTAAAACATAAGAGACAATTGTTCAGCGTTGCTGATCTGATTGGCTCTTTGGATGTTGAAGAGAAGGCAAGGGCAAAAGATACTCGCAACAAAGGAATTGTTGGAGCTTCTAGCGCAAATTTTGTGCAGAAGAAGAATAATTTCTCCCATGGCAAGAAGAAGAACAACAAGCCTGAAAATGGTGCAAAGACTAAGCAGACAACCACTTTTAAGAAGAAGAAAGATGATGGTCACTGCTATGTGTGCGGTGAGCCTGGACACTTTGCTGGAAAGTGCCCACAGCGCAAGGGCGCTGCAAAGACAGCGAACGTGGTTATTGGCGAGACATCTGCGGGAACATCGGGGTATGGTAATCATTTACCTACAGTTCTTTCAGTTTGTGATTCACCTGAATGGTGGATTGATACAGGTGCTAATATTCATGTGTGTGCTGATATTTCTTTATTTTCTTCTTATCAGGCCAGTGGGACTACCTCCTTGTTGATGGGAAACGGGTCACATGCGCGTGTTCTTGGTGCTGGTACGGTCGTTCTGAAGCTTACTTCGGGAAAGATCGTGCAATTGAAGAACGTGCAGCATGTCCCTACAATCAAGAAGAATTTAGTCAGCGGGTCTCTACTGTGTAGAGACGGTTTTAAATTAGTTTTTGAATCCAATAAATGTGTGCTTTCAAAGTATGGAACTTTTGTTGGTAAAGGATATGACAGCGGAGGCTTGTTCCGCTTTTCTTTGTCTGATGGTTGTAATAACATTGTGAATCATGTGGTTAATGTTGACGATGAGTCTAATGTTTGGCATTCTCGACTTTGTCATGTTAACTTTGGGTGTATGATGCGACTAGCAAATCTGAGTTTAATTCCTAAATTCACTCTAGTCAAAGGTTCAAAGTGCCATGTATGTGTTGAATCTAAACAAACTCGCAAGCCTCACATGGCTGCCGAGGCGAGAAACCTGGCACCTCTAGAACTCATTTATTCTGATTTATGCGAGATGAATGGTGTGTTGACGAAAGGTGGTAAAAGTATTTCATGACTTTGATAGATGATTGCACTAGATTTTGCTATATTTACTTGTTAAAATCAAAAGACGAAGCATTACATTATTTTCAAGTCTATAAAGCTGAGGTAGAAAATCAACTTGAGAGAAAGATCAAACGGTTAAGGTCAGATCGTGGTGGAGAATACTTTTCTAATGCCTTTACTTCGTTCTGTGAGGAACATGGAATAATTCATGAGAGGACGCCTCCCTACTCACCTCAATCAAATGGGGTGGCCGAAAGAAAGAACCGCACTCTAACTGATTTGGTTAACGCCATGTTAGATACAGCGGGACTTTCCAAGGAATGGTGGGGTGAGGCTATATTGACGGCATGTCATGTCCTGAATCGTGTTCCTACTAAGAACAAAGAAAAGACACCATTTGAGGAATGGGAAAAGAAAAGATTATCACTTTCTTATTTACGGACTTGGGGTTGTTTGGCAAAGGTGAATGTGCCAATCATCAAGAAACGTAAACTCGGACCAAAGACTGTGGATTGTGTCTTTCTTGGTTATGCTCTTCACAGCGTGGGCTATAGATTTTTAATAGTGAAATCTGGAGTACCTGACATGCATGTTGGTACAATCATGGAGTCCAGAGATGCTACTTTCTTTGAAAATATGTTTCCTATGAGAGAGGAAGCTAGCACATCTAGTCAAGACATGTCTATTGATAAAGAACCTGCTGTTTTGATAGAACACACTGAACACACTGAGGAGGATAACAATGAAGCTCCTAGAAAGAGCAAGAGACAAAGGACTGCAAAATCTTTTGGTGATGACTTCATTGTATACCTCATGGAAGACACACCTAAGACCATTGAAGAGGCATATTAATCTCCTGATGCTGACTATTGGAAGGAAGCAGTAAGGAGCGAGATGGATTCTATCATGTCTAATGGCACTTGGGAAGTCGTTGAACGTCCTTATGGGTGCAAACCTGTAGGGTGCAAGTGGGTGTTTAAGAAGAAGCTTAGGCCAGATGGTACTATTGAAAAGTACAAGGCAAGGCTTGTGGCTAAAGGCTACACTCAAAAGGAAGGAGAAGATTTCTTTGATACATACTCACCAGTTGCTCGATTGACCACAATTCGAGTGTTACTTTCTTTGGCTGCCTCTCATGGTCTTCTCGTTCATCAGATGGACGTTAAGACAGCTTTCCTAAATGGAGAGTTGGAAGAGGAGATCTATATGGATCAGCCTGATGGATTTGTAACAAAAGGTCAAGAGGGAATGGTGTGTAAGTTAGTGAAGTTTTTATATGGCCTCAAGCAAGCGCCCAAGCAATGGCATGAAAAGTTTGATCAAACTTTGACATCTGCTGGCTTTGTTGTGAATGAAGCTGACAAGTGTGTGTACTATCGATATGGCAACGGTGAAGGAGTGATTTTGTGTTTGTATGTGGATGACATACTGATCTTTGGGACAAACCTTAATGTGATTAAGGAAGTCAAAGACTTTTTATCTCAAAAGTTTGAGATGAAAGATTTGGGAGAAGCTGATGTTATCCTTAACATTAAGCTAGTTAGAGAAGGCAATGGTGGGGTGACTCTTACACAGTCTCACTATGTGGAGAAGATCTTGAGTCGCTTTGGTTATAGTGATTCTAAACCTGCTTCAACGCCTTATGACGCTAGCATGATTCTGAAAAAGAATAAAAGGATAATGAGAGATCAGTTGAGATACTCTCAGATAATTGGTTCATTGATGTATTTAGCTAGTGCCACGAGGCCTGACATCTCATATGCCGTGAGCAAATTGAGCCGGTTTGTTTCAAATCCGGGAGATGAACACTGGTATGCTCTTGGAAGAGTAATGCGCTATCTAGCAGGCACAATGGACTATGGGATTCACTATTTCGGTTATCCTAGGGTACTGGAGGGATATAGTGACTCAAACTGGATCTCTGATGCTGATGAAATTAAAGCCACAAGTGGATATGTGTTCACACTTGGAGGTGGCGCTGTTTCTTGGAAGTCTTGCAAGCAGACCATCTTAACGAGGTCAACAATGGAAGCAGAACTCACAGCATTAGATACCGCCACTGTTGAGGCTGAGTGGCTTCGAGAGCTCCTTATGGATTTACCAGTAGTTGAGAAACCAATACCGGCCATTCTCATGAACTGTGACAATCAGACAGTGATTGTTAAGGTAAACAATTCTAAGGATAACTTGAAGTCTTCAAGGCATGTAAAGAGGCGGTTGAAGTCTGTCAGAAAACTGAGAAACTCCGGAGTGATAGCCTTGGACTATGTTCAAACGGCTAAAAATCTGGCAGATCAATTCACAAAGGGTCTTTCACGCAATGTGATAGACAATGCATTTATGGAATTGGGCTTGAGACCCATGAAAGTTGATCAGTAGTGGTAACCTGTTCTATGTGATCGGAGATCCCGTGAAGTAAGAACGGTGAAACAAGCTATTGGTCAACTATGAGAAGAGAACCTTTGTATAAGGCTCATTCTAGAGAAGGTGCATTTCTCTTCTATTCTGTATGGCAGGTTGGGTAAAACCTTAATGTGATCCGAGTGATTCTTTTGAATAAAGATGTTGGCCTACAGAACATCTTTAAGGGTTGCACCTATATGAGTTGACTGCTAGTCACAGTCTATGAGATCGGGGTAATCTCTAGATACTCATGAAAAGCTCGAAGTACGACTTATAAGCTCCAAACCGCGGGGATGCATATAGCAGCCTAGTACTAACAAGGAATTTTGGTCAAGCTTGTTCGCACAAAACTGTCAATTCAAGGCATAGTCCATTGATTAGTTGTGGATAAGTGTAGCCACTACTCCAGGTGGAAGTTCAACTTAACAGTCTCCACTAAAGTTAGTATATCAAAACAGCAGTAAATTTGAGAGCATTTATCGTGAGCCGTGAAATATTGGTGGGGATTGTTGGATTTAATTGGGCTTAGCCCATTTCCAAACAATTAAATCAATAATATTTAAGGCCCACAATTAATGCTAAGAGTTACCAAATGGTGGTTAAGATAGTTAATCCCATATGGTTAATTGAGAAGGAATGTAACCAACTTAAATGGTGGACTATCTGTGCACACCTTGTGAAGTTGAAATGGGAGCACCGGGTTGCCACACGCGCGCGCGCTCGTTCGCTCGGCTCGGCCGGCCGGCCGGCCGGACGTGACGTGACGTGCCAAGCCGCGCCGCGCCGCGCCGCGCTGTGCTGTGCTGCGGAGCGTTGCCAGGTTTTGCACCTCTTGACATTGACTGCGAGACAATTATTAGTGCTAATGGCTGAGCATTAGTGAGTCAGTTACTAGTGCTAATGGCTGGGCAGTTACTAGTGTTAATGTGCAATTGTGCTTCCGTTACTAGTGCTAATGGCTGAGCGTCAGTTACTAGTGCTAATGGCATTCCTACCTCTCCCTCTCCTATTTTAACTGCGTCCGCTGCTCTCTGAACCATCCCCATTCCACTTCGTGCGCGCACACGCTGCTGGAAGAGCAGAGCCTCCGAAACCTGCCGCGCTTGAGTTCCTGCTCGGGATAGCGAGGCAATCGGGTTTTTGGGTAGCGCAACAAGTGCGCGACTGCTCAACGATCGTCCACCTGCTGCTGTGATCGACTACTTCCCGGCGACCGTCCCTGTGTTCCCCAAGTGAACAGCGCGACTACATCCCGACGGCCGTCTGCACTGCACCAACGACTTCGCTGCATCTACCTGTTCGGCTACTTCGATTGAGGGTAGCCCACGATCAACATGGTTGATCCAGCTGCTAACGGCGCATCCGGTTCCTCCGGAAACGGACCCGCCCCAGGGTACATTCTGAAACTTACTCTGTTCTGTATCTTGTTCCTGTTATATATTGCCTTAATCATGAACACAAGCACATGCTATGTTATCACTGTTTCACTCGTTTTAATCATGAATTACCTGCTGAAATTTGGAATTAAAATATATCGAAAATTGCCTAGATTCTTAACACGTTGCACTCCATGTATTTACTGCTCGAGGAAACAATTTTGGTCAGATTGATTCTGAACCAGAAACGCGTTAACGCTGGCAGGACGAAAAGTTGACACGTAGCAAATCGCTTGTCAATCAGACAACACGCGGCAGATACAAGCCACTACAACCCACTGCACTAGAATCATTACGTGATTGATGGCCAATAAACAAACGCACAATTAAAATAGACGCGTGATGCAACCGACCAATAATTATTACGCTCTAGCGATTTTTACTTCCCGTACAAACAGCACCGTAAACCAGAGGCTCGCCGGAGACCCGCCAGGGTGCTGAATAATATTCAACGCCCAGGGTGCTAAATAGCCCAGTCCTATATGTATATATATATATATATATATATGTATATATACATGCATGTGTGTAGAACGACCCTAAAATGCACCTTGTTGCATTCTGTATAGTGAATGCACAGACCCTACGGACCCTACGAGTTGCAGCAGCGGAGCTAATCCAGTTGCAACTACGACACTTAACAAATTGCAACTTGACGGAACTAATTGCAACAGATCTGGTATAGTTGCAACCAGACACGAACTTTGTACCAGTTGCAATTACGACACTTGACAAATTGCAACTTGGCGGAACTAAATGCAACAGATCCGGTCCATGTTTTTAGAAAGCAGATCTGTTCCAGTTGCAACTAAACGCGAACACGCTACGAATTGCAACCGGATGACTAGACCAATTGCAACTACGACACTTGACCATTTGCAACTTGACGAAAATAAATTGCAATAGATCTCGGTTAGTTGCAACTGGATACGACCCAGTTGCAACCTAACGCGTTGCGCACTAAGTAGTTGCAATTGGGTGCAGTACAGTTGCAGTTATGCGATTAGACAGTTGCAACTAGGGTGGGTGCATTCTCTACAGTAAATGCAACAAGATGCATTATAAAATTTCTGTGTATATATATATATAATATAATATAGAAAACCTATTGTCCGTAGCCGCACGAGATGTTGTGACAAGGGTCCATAAAAAATTCGAGTGAATGACAGTTGGGCCATATCCGGCTAATTCACGGTATTTTGAAAAAGGAGCGTCTCCTCCACGTTCGATATTTGTGTACAGTATCCATCAATCACCACGTTGCACCATTGATTTCCCATCCAACGGTCAGAATCGGCCCCCTCTTTTCCTATCTCTTTGACTCGAGCACGGAGGTCGGGGAAGCTGTCGTCCGCGCTTCGTCTTCTTCTCGCCGTCTCGCCCGTCGCCCGCCGCCGGATGCGCCTCACCCCCGCCGCCGGCACCACCAGCCCGGCTCCGGCGGCCTCCGCCGCCGACGCTAACCAGTCCGGGCCCGCGCCCCCGCCGCCTGCACCGCCCACTGGGCTCCTCCGCCGCCCGGCCCCGGCGGCGCTCCGCCGTATCTCCCGCCTCCACCGCCGGCCGGCGAACTTCCTCGGAGCTCCCTCTAGATCCGAAGGCCACAGGTAACTCCAAATCCCCAAACCCTAATCCGGAATCTCAATCCCAATTTCTTGCTGCGTGAACTGAGAACCCCAAACCCTAGCATAAGCTATTTGTATTCGGATCTGACCCATTATCTTGGCGGTGGTTGCTGCAGATTCGACCCGGAATGTGAATACGTAGTGTGATTGCCCAGCGAAAAGATGGCATCAGACGAGTTCATCAGCCTTGAGGCACCTTGCGAGGCTGATGCGAAAGATGAAGAAGGGGGAGACCTTCAGGTTGAAGCTCCTGACGTGAATGAGGCGGAGCCTCTGGCATCTGAACTCCAACCAGAAGGGGAGGCTTGTACTGTGGGTAGTAATCCGAAGCCGTCTGATGGGAACATAGATCTTGAAGAGGGGCAAGTGGAAGATATGGACCTCGCAGATGATGATGTGGTTGTAAATGATGGGCTATTAGATGCTTCCGTCCAGCCCGAGGTCAGTGTTGCAGCTGTGCAGACTGTAGTCGGTTTTGAGGTCAAGGTGGACAAGGGTGGTGGGGTTGAAAATGCATCAGTTTATGAGTCAAACAGCATCTCTGTTGAAGAAAGCCGTATCCTCTCAAATGGAATGTTTATATGTTTCTGCTAACATACTTCCGCAACTGCAAGCCTGTCTATGTTTTCTGAAGATTCATCTATTTCCATTGAATCCTTGGAACTGTGCTCCCATAAGAAGTGTCGACTATTATTTGTCTTCCTGGGACCCCAAATACTGCGATTTGGGCAATATATTGCTGTTGTTCCTTGATATCACATTTTAGCAGCAAGAGGAGTCAAAAGAGCTCGTGTGGAATCAAAGGAGCCTTCAGTTCGTGTCATCTACAGTGACTTGACAAGGTTAATTAAAGATGTTTTCCATTCTCACTAACATTGATTGTGGCGCATGAGATTTCGTGGTAGCCACTTTCATGCTCCAAAAAGGTTTTTAAAACCATTTGGTTATTTTTAATGGTATTGTGTATTTTAATATCTCAGGGAAAGCAAAAGAAAGCTTATGGAACTGATGCAGCAGTGGTCCCAGTGGCAGGCTAAAAGGCAGCACAAATTGAAGGTACTGTTCCACATAATAATTATGCATGTTTCTGATGTATTTGCCTCATTATTTTTATTTGTATGCCATTAGTCTTTGACAGTGCGATAACTCTTGGGGGATATGGAGAAAAAGTAGCGCGACAAAACTCATTCCAGTTCTTATCATTTTGAAACTTCCATCTTCCCTTAATACTCTAGTGAATCCGTTGTTATTGCTTGTCAGAGATTCAGTATCATCCTTATAACCTATTAGTACAAGAAGATAATGTATTGAGAAACAATTTTATGTAGTTTCACAAAAAAAGAAAGAATTTTATGTAGAAATGATAGAATTGGAGTTTCTTTTTGTGATGTTTATTTTCCTTCTGGAAATAACAGGAAACTGTGGAAGAGATCTTAGAAAGTGGTGAAGAGACTTATTATCCAGCATTACATGTTGGTTCTGAGAAGTCCTGTGCTGTGGTATGTATGTCATTATTTTGAAATTGACTTCGCAATTTTCAGGAGCAATAGTATATATCCTTCAAGTGTCTCATTGGTGATTTATTTTGTGGTGGCTTCCCCTTTTTTTATGCTTTGGTATCAAATGGATGTTATTTGGACATTGGTATGGCCTTCAACATGCATCTTTAATACTTTGTCCTTAGTTTCTTGTTAAAGTTAAAAAATTATAGTGCAACTGGTTCATATTGAGCATCTGCCGATCTTAGTTACTTGTAATCTAAGAAATTGAATGCACATAGGTCAGACTTTTGAAGACTGCATGCATTTTAGTTTTAGGATTTATTTTGCTTTTCTGTACTGATGAGCAATATTAAATTATATACATCTTTTGTCTTTTCAGAACTAAAGGAGTAAAATACATATTTAACACGTGCTCAGAAAAATACAACTTCCGGTTTCCATTGCAGAAATCTACAGCTGTTTTGACATTTTGTTGCAAAGAAACTGTAACTTTCTCACCATGTTAGCCTCTATGGCACATAATAGGTGGTCCCATGGTTTCAATGGGTCTGGTGAAGGTGTTGTAGTTTTCTGCACCAAATGTCAAAATAGTTATAGGTTTCTAACAATGGGATCCAGAAGTTGTAGTTTCTTGCATTATGTGTCAAAGTAGTAGGTTTTAAATTTAGAAGGGGCGTACCCAGTGCCGTAGGCTCCCGCACTATGCGGGGTCTGGGGGCAGGTTGTTTAGCGCACAGCCATTCCCGCACTTAAATATGCAGAGGCTAGGCTGGGGCTTGAACCCTGGACCTTCCGGTCACAGGCGGTGAAGCTCTACCACTGCACCAAAGGCCGCCCTTTTTTAGTAGGTTTTAAATTTACTCGAAAAAAATTGACTGACCATGTGTGAAGTAATGTATTCTTGCCTTCTACTTTCATTTGCTCATTTGCTTTTTTTCTATTTTGATTTCTTGCTTTCACTGCTGATGTATTCTGCTTCTTGCTACCAAACTTGCTTTAGCTGCCTGCTAACGTGAGAGCATGTTTCTTACTGGGATCTGATAGTGCAATCCTAGTTGTTTTAATGTGTTTGCATTAGGGACTCCCATGATGTTTTTGGTCCTTGCTCTGTCTTTCCATTTGTTTGGTGACATTGACTTCTTCCTTTGGAATCACTTTACGCCTTTAAGGACAGTGTTCTATTTATTCAACATAAGTAAATTGTGGAATCTAGTGTTAGTTTCCATTCGTGACTATAATTTTTTATTCTTTTTCCTTTGAAGTGTCTTATTTTGGTCCTACACATTGTTATGTGGGCATGTTTTCTTGTTCATCATTGTATTACTGATAATATTTCTCTAAATTTGATGTAATATTATGATTGTCTGTACTTTCAAAAGCATGCTTAACTGAATATAGTAATTCACACTGTTGTTTTCTTTCTTTCTTTTCTTATCCTGACAAGTCATTTTGGGTGGATAACCAAGCAAGGGAGAATGCTACCATGGATGATGATTCTGTTCCACTGTATGATCGGGAGTTTACCTTGGGCTCAACTCCTCTGGGCGATTCATCAAACACTGAAAGGTAGAAGTTATTTTATAACTGCTTATTAGTGTATATCTGTGCTGTCCTTAGTCATGTTGCTAGCAATCCTAGCATTGACTGATGTGTAAAGAATACTTTGGAGCTCGTCAGCTTCCTCATGTTAACTGTCGCTAACTATGAATAAATCACCATTGTCCTGATCATTTAGGACCTGTTTGGAATACCTCTTTGACATGATTCTGCAAGTTAATGAAACTGTTCAACTTGCACAGGAATCTGGGATTGCGGGCTTCAGTGGTTGTCGCTTTTTTAGATATGTAGTGTCAGTATTCTTCAACCATCTAATGTATTAATATGATTGCATCTTAATCAATATGGTTATGCTAATGTAGTGCCAAAATTTGTCCCTACAGTTATTTAGAGAAAAATCTTGGGGTATTAATGTATATGCATTCAAGACTCAGTTGACTAATCGATAATTCTATCCCTTGTGCTTATCTTGTGGTAGATCTGAGTGCTAATGGATAATTTTGTGTGACATTTTGATACTGGACATATCTGTTTATTACTATATAAATTACAAAGTTATGCCTGAAATGATCCTTCAATAGCTGATAATGTTACTCTCCATTGTACGATTATTATTCTAAAAACTCATATTTTTTTAGATTAAGGAAAACTCATGATTATCTTTGATCCAATTTTAAGCCTTTAGCCGTTCAACTGTCTGATTATATTTATTGTGGCATTCTGTTATTCTTTTTCCAAAGACAGATTAACATTTGGCTTTTGATGTTTGTTCTCGTTAATATTGTAATTATGTTTTTCACATGGACCAACTACTGAGATACCTCGTTTCTCTGACAGCAGGGCCGATAAGGATGATTCGCGCTGCTTCAATTGTGGTTCTTATAGCCATGCCATGAGGGATTGCCCAAAACCTCGGGACAATGTTGCAATTAGCAATGCTCGGAAGCAGCATAATTTGAAAAGAAACCAATCTAATGCAAACCGTGTACAAAATCGATATTACCAGAAAACACCTGGCAAATTTGATGATCTGAAAGCTGGAGTACTGGGACCTGAAACTAGAGAGTGCTTGGGTATTGGGGTAATGTCTATATCAATTGCAGTCAAAGCTTGAACCATCCTGATTTTATTGACAAAATGTTTAGTTTACCTTGTTTATTACCAATATAGATCAGTCTTCTGATGTGTTTACACTTTGCAGTGAGATAAAATGACATTTATCTGTACCTCCTGCTAGCTTCCTAACACACACTTGCATTCATGAAACGAAAAGCATTAGTTTATTACTGTAGTAATGTTTGTACTTATCTTAAGTGTGTCAAAATAGCAACCTTTGTCTATTCGAATGTGTTTATTGCATGCACGAGTGCATGATATTCCTGTTGTTTAAGGTTGAGTAATTTTGTCTCGAGTGCAATACCCTTGTCTCATTTGTTATCAACCATGGTTAATAGGATTCCATGGCCATACTTAAAAAAGAGTAAATCATGTTTACTCAATTAAATGCATTCGATGTGTTGGCCTGCTGGCACAGGATTTCAATAGGCTTTTCCTGTAGTCAATTTTCTACTAGCAAATGATGCCAGAATCAACAAAGTAGTAATAACTAATAACACTGCAGGATCAGGACTTACTATTGCACCTGATGTTCGGTAGCCCTCCAAGCAGACACAATTTTGCTATGAGTACTAGTCCTGTGCGTTATTTAATTTTATTCTGGGGATTGAATGACTTTACTGTGTGAAGATTATTTTGAATTCCAGAATGGTAGGATCCCTTTCTGAGTATAATGATGTTTGCAGGAAAATGACCCCCCTCCTTGGCTGCATAGAATGCGTGAGTTAGGCTATCCTCCAGGCTACCTAGGTAAGCTGAGAACTGCAGTATACATTTGAATATTTATGTGCAATGTATGCAAACATTTGTTTCTGATATTCATAGTTTGCTCCGTTGACTTAAAGGAAATCACAAAGTTGCACTGGGGTAGTTCTTAAAGCATATTCTTGACTTAGCCGGTTTGACTTCGATCTACCTACATCTTTTTATCTTACACATGCAATCCAACTTTGCTTTACTCCTATATGGAAGTCAGACAGTGAACATTACCATCAGGATGGCATGTGGACTTTTGTGTACATTTATTTACATTAGGCATTACTTAAGTTTTATAACATATGTTTTTATCAGGATCTTATTGCTCACTGTTTGTGATTTTTAGATGTGGTCGATGATGAAGACAAACCTTCTGGTATCACCATATTTGGAGACGGTGAGGTGAAACTAGAGTATGAGGAGGGAGAGCTTCCAGAGCAAGGCGAAGCATCTCCTCCTCGGAAAAGGATGACAGTGGAATTCCCTGGAATAAACGCTCCCATCCCAGAGGACGGTGACCGCTGGCTGTGGGGCAGCGCCCCGCCCCAGTCTTCTGGCCGCCACCACTCATCGGATTCTAGGGATTACCGTGATAGAGGTCCTCCTGGTGCCGATCATTATTCATCGAGATACCATTCCCACGACTATGGGCAGTTGAGCCCGAGCTTAGGGAGGTCGCACTCAGACAGGGGGTGGAGAAGCCCACCACGTTACGAGAGTCTACCAGCAGATGGTGGTGCTTGGACCCCACACTCGTACCCTAGCAGGCAGTACTCGGGCCATTACAGCTCGAGCTCGGACATGTCGTCGCGCCATTCCAGGGACAGGGACAAAGACAGAGATAGGCATGACAGCAGGCACTACCACCACCGCAGATGAGTCAAGCATATCCTTTTGCTGAGGAACCGTATACCTGATGACTTGGATCTGACATAGCAGCAGTTCTGTTACAGTTCTGAAGTTTCAAATTTTCCTTAGCTCCCAAATGCATAGTGGGCAGTCGCTTTTCTCATTGGACTGAGCTCTGTTTCTGTGTTGTATACTTGTATGACTGTTTTTCTGTTATCTGTAACTCTGCTTTTTTTTTGGAAAGTTACGTCATACACTGTAGAATACAAATCTTAGGGCCTGTTTGGATGCAAGGTTTTAGAAGTAAAACAAGTCTCCCTAATTTTCCCCCTCCTGTGAGCTTAAAAGTCTGTCTGGACGAATGGTTATTGCACACAATTTGATGCTCTGATGGCTAATCTGCTGGCTGCGCCTTCAATGGTAGTTTTAATGATTTGGGAATCAAATCGGGCACTACAGGATTGCCGATTTCTAGCTATTGGCATGGTTTTGGCGGAGTGGATCTCGAGCTTCGTGGTGAAGCTCCATGGCAGAATGTATAATGCACAGCTCCACGGTGTCGGCTCCCCCAATATGTCCTACATTTTTGTATCATCCCAACATGGCAACATTCACGGGTAACGCCAGCCATTCTAGGCGAAGCCAGAAACAAATGGCACCAGGGTCGTTACCTTTACACGTTGGGGTCAACTGCACTAAAGAACATTAATTTCTATAGAATTTGCAAAAATTTACTGGGGTCAAAACGGGCCAGTTTCGGCAGGTTGGATGATTGTTGCAGTTTCAGTCGCAACCGTACAGGATCAAACATATTCCCACTTTCAATGAGTTAAGAAACACAACATAACCAAATCTCAGCTTCTTGCTCGAAATCCGTCGGTAAAATCAGTTTCCAAGAGAATGCTATGCAGACGAAAGAGTTTAAATGCACCGGCAGTCCTCAAACTTGTCTCTCCGTGTCACTTGGGTTCATGAACTCTTAAAATGCATATTTGGCTCTCCAAGCTTGTTAAGTTGTGCACCGCAGGTCCATAACCTTCCATGTGGATTCTAAATGCTGAGGTGGCGTGCTAACTTGACTCCACGTGGCAACTCTCGGCTTGCACATTTCGTCGGGTAGGTTGCGGGTGAGGCGGCGAGCTCTCACTCCACATTGACATGCCGCTCGCCGTGGGCACCGACATTGGTGTGCGGCGCAGCAACAGTTCTTGCAGCGCGTTTTGGATTGGAGGCTTCTTGACTGAGCGCCGCTCCTGTTGCGCGTTATGGCAGAGAGCTCCAGGCCTTGCCGCTATGGCAACGGAGGAAGGCGAGCACGAGTAACTCTGTCTGTCTCAGCCTGAATTCCTTCTCACTTTGTGCACCATGCTCAATAATTTCCCGTGCCCGTGACCACGGTTAGATAGATACGGTGGTGGCCAACCTGCTCTTGCTATCCTTGCCGGAACTGCGCTTGGCATCCAGTCCAGCCGGACGCCAGAGCCAAGTGCGGCTGCGGCCCCATATTCCCGGAGCTCTACGGCAAGGCGTAGCACAAGGTGCTCAAGATCGGCGGCGTCTCGCTCGGTAGCGCGGCGGCCAGGGCAGCAAATCAAAGCTAGAACGAGGACCTGCTCTTGTTCGGCACGGGCGGAGCTCTGTCCTAGCGGCTAGCGCGTGCGATGTAGCGGCTATCAGTAGTTCAGTACAAACATCTAACGACACATCTTTGTTATTGTTCTTTTTTTTGACAATTTACATGTACCCAAAATTTGCAAGGCAGTAGACAAAGGATTGTACATTCTGACTTCAAGGTATTTCAGACAATGGAATTTTACACATGAAAAAAAGAATGGTGACAAATCAGTTGTTAAATTTGTTTTTCTATACATGTCATTTGTCTGATCGTCTCATATAGTCAAGGTACCTATCAGAATACAACAGACACCAAGGGCACATGCACCACATCTCAAGCAACGCATGACTGAGTGAATCCTCTGATTTGCATTGTTGGTATTTGTACATGTTCCCAAACAAGATGATTGTAGCATTTAGTATATCCTTCCTACTCAGCAGCATACAGTCTTTGGCGAATATCCGCTTGGCTCAAAGTTGCATCAACACTGAAAACAAGCAAGGCAGGGAACTAAGATTAGCCAGGAATGATACAGGTATTATAGTATCTGGCGTTGCAGATATGGGAAAATGCATACTAACACTGAGATATCAAGCACGAATTTTATCTTTTCAATAAAAAAAACATGAGTTACAGTGGTAAAAAAGGATGAGTGTTTACCAGCAAAGAACATCTCCACTCCGTGCAGTCTTCTCAGAGATCCACTCTGGAACAAGCTCATTCAAGAGTGTCAGCTGCTCCTCAACTTCACCTGCAGATGTAACCATTCAATGTCAAAATCCACATTGCAGGCACCGGTTAAGCGACAAGGATAGAGGTTATAAGTTCACACATACTTCTGTCAACAATCTTCGGACTGCTTGCAACTATCTTATGAATCAGCTCCTGCTTTGTCATTACAGACCGCTGTCTCGACTGGTAGATAAGAAATACATTATCAAAGATACTTGGCAGGGAAGCAATCAACTTCTGCCTTTTAACTTGATCAGCAAAACCAGTTTCCTTCTCCTCCATTGCCCTCTGTTCCTTCTGCTTTACCTGAAAGGATAAGTATGTCATTCTTTGTTCACAGTGAGTAAATTGTCAACTGAGCTAATTGATGCTGTCATTGGCAAGGACTTACCGACTGAAGGAGGGATTTTGGAAGAAAACTGAGTAATTCATCATCACTATCAACAGTAGAAATAGCTGCATTTTGGTTCTCTCCATCCATACTACTTGCATCCTTAGTTGGAGTGGTAAACAGCTTAGCACGAGCTGATCTCTTTGCCATTTTCAGAGGTGGTGTGCCGTGACCTGCCGCCGATATTGGTCTCTTTGGCGTCTTCAGGTCTGGAGTGGACGCCATTAACCTCACTGGTGTAGAGGCATATTTAGCAGGGGTGCTATCTGAAACTCCAGACTTGGAGATAACAACCTTGCCATCCTCCTCTGGCTGAGCTTCTATAGAACCAGAGAGGGAATTCCTGCTCAATGGTGATAGAACGGTGGACTCAACCTTCACCAGTGGACTGGTTGCGCTAGCTGTCACAGAACTGATTGGAGATCTCTGCGAAAACCTTCTCTTGAATGACTGTGACATGTGTGACATCGTAGCAGCCTGTTGTCCACTGATATCAGAAGACACGATTGTTGATGTCGGTTCAGGAACCATTCTTGGAGCAGCCTGGGGCATGCTCAATCTTGTTTTGTTAAATGGATGTGGCAATTCATGCTCTGGTATGTCATCTCCCTGAAATTAACAACAGAGTAACCATGATTCTAGCCTTCCATCGAGTACTAAGTATATGGCTACTTGACCAGCATCATAATTTAGGTGCAATCTAATACTATTGATGAAGCTACCAGTCCATTTTTTATTTGAAAAGTAACTTTGTGCAATTGTGCTTCTGACAAGCAGTAATCTAGTGTGAAGATGTACATACCTCAGGATGGTCCCTGAAGAAATCAACTAGCCTCTGCCTGAAGATCCTTCTTAATGCTGAGTATGCAGTTTCCCCCTTTTGCTTCTTGACGCTCTCAACAGCACCAACCACGAGGTTCACCTGAAGATCTGGCTTCATGCAGCATGTTGTGTCATCACGCAAAAGGATCTTATTGATGACAATTGCCTCGGGCATGATGTACTTGAGCTGCGCAAGATGGCTGTAGGTAAACCTCCTGCAGTCAGCATTACGAAAATAAGATATTGAATTGTCATAATCCGATGCGACAGTAACTCAAGGACTACTGCTGAAACGAGATTTTACCGTTCAGACAGATGCTGGATGCTAGCGCAGATGTTGGGGAAACTCGCCTTGGATCCCTTCATACGGAGCAGCCGAGTAGAGCTCTCCAGGCAGTTGAAGAACTCGCAGAGCATCTCATAACTGATGAAAGCAGGAAACAAATAACGCAAAAATGAGATCAGTATCAATCATCACAGGTTAAATTTCGCTAGGAATTCTAAAGGTACCCTCGAAGTTTCGATTTGGGGGTACAGAAGAATGAAACTGGATCCGAAATTACATCGAAGTTACAGATCTTTACCTTTCCGGCAGCTTGACTTCGGGCTTGCGCTTGACGGGGCTCTGGCTGGCCCCGGCGCCAACACCGAGCTCCCGCTCGACGGACACGAGCTCGTCCGCCTCCTCGGCCGCCGCCAGCGGCGGCGTCTCTTTCTCGGGCCGCCGCAGCCCGAGAGCCGCCCTGCGGACCTCCTTAACGGAGAACGCGAGGCTGCGGCCACGCGCCCTCGGCCTCTCCTCCGGCTTCTCCGGCGTCCAGATCTGCTCGGCCGCCGCCGTGACCCTCTGCGACGTCAGCTTATCCGGCGTCAGGATCTGGTCAGGCGGAGCGGCCTTCCACGGCTTCTGCGGCGTGACGCCGCCGGCCGCCGCCGATGTCTTGGCCTTCTTAGACGGCGAGGCGGCATCCATCTCCATCTCGGGGAGGGAGCGGAGCGGAGGATTGCGGCGGCGGCGGTGGTGTGGAAGGGTTTGAGTCGGGGTGGGGCTGGATTACCTGCGGTGAAACGGGTTAGGGAGAGATGCCTTTTATGGCGCGGGTTACCGGGTGAGGGCGCCAAGAGTTGGCGGGAACGGGAAGATGGCGCCAAGGCGTGTGCGAGGGCCACGTGGGGTGGCACGCGGGGAGACGTTAGTTCGCGCCAAGATGGAGGCGGCGTTCGCGCGAGGAGACGTTTGTTCGCGCCAAGATGAGGCGTTCCCGCCACTCTCCCGCCGCCCGGCCGGCAGCGCGCACACACACTACTAACAAACGCGCGGGCGCAGCCCAAGCCCAGCTTGGCCCAATAGACGTGAGCATGGCGCGTCGCCGGCCCATTATTTAACCCAGGGGGAACAGAGGAAAAGCAGGCCCGCGTAGAGCTCTCGGTTTTCGTAGTTTGGAAAAAGTTGACGGCCGGTCGCTACTTCTCGCGAGCGCGCGACACAGCCCGGCTCAACTCTAGCATGTTTTGCAGTCACGGCCAATAATTGCACCCACCGAGAATCAGCCCGCACTCTAGCCTATCTTGCGCCTACAACCCAGCGACCCCATATGCCCCACACACAGTTGCAAATGCGCCGCCTCTCATGCATGTTTTGTTTTTCTTTTTCTGAAGGTTCTCTAAAATATATTTTATCTCCTTCATATTACATCCGATTCGAGTACTGATTGCACCATTGTTTTCTACATGATGAGATGAACAAAAATAGACTCCACTTACATATGTTTTGACCATGTTTTGATCTAGTAGCAACTTATGTGACGACTTGCTCTCTTTCTGTAGCAACTTGTGTATTTATCGATCTACTTGTGGTAACAACTTACGTGCATAACACATTTTATTTTGTGTCAACTTATGTGTATGATAGATGTTTTTATATGAGTGGCAACTCATGTGTATAATAGTTTGTGTTTTTATAGAAACTTTTGTTTACATGTGCGGTAACTTTATTTTTACAACAATTTATATATAAATTTATGAATATAACAACTTACTCCTTTTTACTACTTATTATGTGGGCCATCTTTTATTTGTGACAATTTATGTACATTATAGATTTTATTTGGGACAATTTATGTTTATGAGAGATTATACATTTGTGGCAACTTTGTTATTATAAAAACTTATAAATATTTTTGTGACAAGCTTTTTATCTTATATGTGTGGTAACTCATGTG
Source organism: Urochloa ruziziensis (assembly GCA_015476505.1). Lineage (NCBI taxonomy): Eukaryota > Viridiplantae > Streptophyta > Magnoliopsida > Poales > Poaceae > Urochloa > Urochloa ruziziensis. The sequence continues at coordinate 18,363,396 of CM027123.1, forward strand.
TGTGTAACATTTTGTTTTTGTGGTAACTTATGTATATAACAAATAGACACTTATATATGCATATTGTAGCAACTCTGTGACACCCCGTGTCACTTATAGGCTTAGTACAATGATTAAGACAAATAAATCATTCATCTCATCACTCATGACATTTGTTTGTGCATCTATTGTAATGTAATGATTTTCATTTTATGTGAATGTCATGCTTTAATTACATATTTAATATAAAAATTAAATTAACAAGTGAGAGTTTTTACTTTGGTGCCTAACATGTTTTTGAACTCAGTGGCATGTTAGTTTGACTATTCAAAAGTCAAATTTCGAATTTGAGATCATTTGGTTCAAATTTGGTTAAGTTATAGCCTTTTCATTTTAACCCTTTTAGGAGCCAAATTAAAATTAAAATTACTTAAACATGTTACTTTTGGCTAACATGAAAATAACACTTTGAAGTATGTATTTTCATATAGGCATGTTGAACTTGATCAAAAACATCTTTTACTTGCTCAAATTGATGGTCAAAGTTGAGTCAAACCACTGATTTCAGCCCTGCTGAAATCTGGCTAAGTCTGAGTTCTGACAGCAGTTTTAGCCAACTTTAGAGCTCCATATCTTTTATTTTTCAATCTATCCAAACCAAATCAAGTTCATGGTTTGAAAGCTGATAGTTTGGACTCTTCAAAAATCATGAACAACTCCAGGATATCAAACCCTAGCTATTTCTTTTTCATGCTCAAAGTCAGCTAAACTCAATTCTGTTTTGGGACTTAGAAAAATTTCTGAGTTCGAGTTTTTGGCCGAAGTTTGATCGAATTTATCTCTCAAACCAAATCTTTTTGAACCTGGTGACTTTAACAAAAGTTGTTCCCCTTGGTACCATCTACAACTTTTGTATTGGAGTTTTGGAAAGTTTCTACACAAAATCTCGAGTTTGCATCAAATCTTTGGAGTGCATTTGGCGGTTACTGTTGTTCTGAATCGAATCGATCGATTCAGACTTCAGACAGAGCGAGCTCGCGCTCGAGCTCTGCGCTGGCGCCGTCGGTGCCACGCGCCGTGCTCCACTGCCCTTTGCCACGCGCCATCGCCTCGCACTGCCAGTCGCGCTCCAAGTCATGCATTGCGCCTCGGTGTCGAGCTCGGCCGGCGACACCAAATTTGGCGGTGAGCGGTGAGCTCAGTACGCCGCCAGCACTGGACACGCGGATTCACCGCGGTTAAGCCGCGTTTACCCAATTCACCGCTCCAGTAAACTCTCCTCGTCGTCCTCGTCGTTCTCACCCACTCAGCTCCACCTTTCCCCGCCTCCAGTGCCCGTGCCGACTTGAATTCCGGCCGCCATTGCCGCCACCTCACCTCGCCGTGGAGATTAGTCTTACTGTCCTTCCCCGCCTCTCCCAACCGCACAAATGGATACTCCATGACTCCCTAAAGCCGTGCACCATCTTCTCGTGAACTCCGAAGCATCGGTGAGCCTTTGCGCCGGCGAGATTTCCGGCCGGCCGCCGCCGCCCGTGTAGCTTCTCTCTACCAGTGTTAATCCCCGAGTTTTTCTTGCCCAGGTGGTGCGGCTTGAGGTCCTGAGGGTGGGAAGCATCTCCGGCGGGACTTCCGGCGTATCTCCGGCGATCCCTGGCCGGTCAATCGCCGGCGGGAGCTCTGTACCGTGGGGGATTAGTCCCAGGGGTGTTAAATTAGAAGACGAATTCTTCCCAGGGGGTTATGTGAAAGATTGCAGGGTTTAAGTGTTGAGGTGGAAAAGATTCAGAGGGGTTTTCGTAAGATTCAGGGGCTGTTTCGTAAAGAAAGGACTGGTTGGTTTAGAATCTTTCTTTCCAGGGGCTTATCTGCAAAATCTGTTTAATCTTTTTCGTTTAATTAAACCGAGATAAATCACAGATCTTGTAAAATGCATAGTAAATCGTAGGAGTGTGAGAAAATTGTGAAACCAATTTTGTTGTACTTGTTGCATCTTTGGCTACAGCAGAAAAATATAAAATCATGTTGTTTATGTGCAGTTTTCTGTGTAGAAGTTTTTATTAGTTTATTAGCTTTATGTCAAAATAAATAGTTCTGCATGTCCAAAAATTTTGAGAAAATCACAGTAGCTCTAAAATGTGTTTTTGTGAGCACAGTAAAATTTTGGGTTGCAGGATATCTGTGTAGTTTATGTTAAGCTTTTTCTCCATGCTTAGCTTGTTTGTGCTGTTAAAAATAGTTGTGGATATGTTTTTGAGCTTAATAAATCATGATAAATCTGTGTTAGTATGTCGAAAGTGTTTCTGTGAAGTTTTGTAATTTTGTGCTTAATTTTGTTACTGTTTGTTGTTTTAGTAGATTTATAGCCTTTTTGTCTTTTTCAAATAAATAGCTTCTGTTAGATTTAAGTGTTGAAAAATTTTCAGTGATAATCTTGAGTTAAAAGCTGCTCAGAGAAGTTTTTGTGCTGCTAGATAAACTGTGTAGTTTGGTTTGTCTATTTAGTTGCTAAATAACCCTTTATAGGTGTGTTTAAAATGGTTTTATATATATAGTTTTGTTAATAAAATGTTTTCCAAACTGTTTTGATGAACTCAGTAAAGTTTGGATCTGTTGATATAATTCTTTCTTAGTGATAAGTTAATCTTGTTTAAAGAGATATGCACTTACTCTATAAAATGTTAAAAATGGTTTTTGCAACATTTCACGTGATTTCATGTGCATACCTTGTTTTGTACTTAAGCTGTATAATTGAATTGCTGCATGTGGGATTTTGTATCTTGTCTCACTGTTATTCCCAACTCACACATGTGCATTTTCATGTAGAGAACGTGCTAGCTGACGGAGTATATAACTTGGTACCTGAGTCAGAGGCTGAGCAGCCGCCAGAGCCCGAGGTCTTTGCAGTTGAGGCAGAGCAAGACCCGAGCCAAGACTCGGAAGGGCCCAAGGCCAGCGAAGGCAAGCACCGGAGTGCATAACCTTTTTAACACAGCCACACTTAAATTTATTTATTTTGCAAAGTATTTACCTTATGCATTTAAGTTTTCATAGGAGTTGACTGAAAACCTAGTTGCATGATCCATAGGAGAACCCAGAGTTTTCTAGTATGTGTAGGTCGCTAGAATTGCTAGGCTGGTTAAACGGTAGAAGTCGAGTAATTGCCTGTTACTCGCGAGATGATAAGAGGTTTCTTTCAGAGTTATGTTAACCTGTCATCTAGACTGGAAAAGAAAGTTAGGCCGGGCGGAGAGTGTTGGTAGAGAAAAGAATGGAATGTTGTAGCTCCGCCTGTGCCAGTTAAGGCCCGTTCGTTGTTAGCTCTGGGATCAAGATTGAATTGTACTACCTCACATGCTGGGAGTAAGAGGTAGTTGAAACTGGTAACTTATGTACTTTAGCTCGCACTGGTATGTTGAACTACGCCTGACTGCTTATTCATGTACCGGTTAGAGTAACTCATGGCTGACCCGTCGTTGGTATCGGTGGGGACTGGTACTTGAGGGTAGCAGGGTAGGTCAAGTATTTAGTGTTGGCTGAAGGAACGGCTGGCATGAGCAGCTCGACGGGGCTCGTTCGTGCCGTGTGGGTAGGTTAACCTTGCAAGGGATAAAACCGAATCGATTCGCCGTACTCACGGTATTGAGCTCTTGATCACTGGGCAGCATCGCTAGTTAAGAAAGTGAATATGATGATGATGGAATATATACATGTTGTATTGATTTAATCAAGTGCTTGCTCTCTTGGAAAAGTTTTATTTACAAATGCTTATCTAGAATAATTAGCTCAACATTAATTTGGATGCTAAAACTTGAAAGTAAGGATCTACTTTTAGTTGCTTATTTTTGGCAAAACAACAACCCAGCCAAAAGCTTTGCATACTAGAAGTCTTTTTCTAAGGATATCCTAGAGTCGGGTAAGACTTGCTGAGTTTTAGAACTCAACCTTGCTTGTGGATTAATTTTTACAGATGAGGAGGATGCTAGAATAGCCGAGCAGGTGGCAGAGACTTTTCCTTTTGGTATTCCTGATGGTTATCACCTTGAGTTTGTTCCGGCTCCTGCGGGTGTGGAGCCGAGGGATTGATAATGCCAGCTGGGCTACTTGTGCATTATCATGTTTTTATCGACGTAGACTCGTATCGTTTTAAATTTCCGCTGTGCTTTTAAACTCTGTGTTGTAATAACTTTTATAATGACTTGTTTTGTAAATTAAATCCACGTGTACTGTGTTGTAAAATTTGTGACTCGTTATTCATCTGTGCTCATTGTGAAGTGAGACATGCCTCGTATTGGTTTCGATGATGTGATCAGTGGTGTAATCGGGAGTTACCCGACAGCAACTACACGGTTATGTCAGTTGAAGTGCGAGTGTGCTGTACTGCTTGCATTAGCTAAGGGACAATGCACTTGAGCTGACATAATTGGGGTGGTTCTGCCACAAACTCCTTCAATGATATCAAACTCAAATTTACTCATAAGTTGCTACTAGCGCAAAATGACTTCAAAATATATACAAGTGGGATCTATTTTTGTTCGTCTCATCACGTAAAACATAACGGTGCAATCCGTATTTAAAACGGAGAATCGGAGATCATACGAAGGAGATAAAATATTTTTTATGAACAAGTTACATGCTAAAAAATTGCCACAGGCATACGTTATGTGGGTGGGAGATAGAGTAAACAAAGCCTGAGAAAGGCGTCTCTGTTTATTGTTCACACGTGCTATCAAGTTTTGCGCTTTCCTCACACATGTTGTCTCCAGGGATGTCGCGGTTCACATGCTGTCTCCGAGGGTCGCGCACTTCGTTTGTGCGCGACACGTCGCAGGATAATATAGTCCTTTCTAACGTTCACATGGATGGAGTTTTTTTAACGAACTACACCCCACCACGTGCGCGTTTCATTGATATAGCAAAATAATGCGATACTATTTTCCACTTGCCGTCAAGCTCCAATGCTCCCGAGCCACCACTCAACACCAACCTGCAGCCCTCAGTGCGCGACCTTTCATGGGCCCTGTGCCATGCCCGGCCACCTCTCCGCTGCGCACGTCAGCCTTCACAATCGAGAGAAAGGATCTGTTGTGGCCTACAACACCACCATGGTGTCGTAAGGCACGCCGTTGCGCAGAGTACATGATCCGCGTGGAATGAAGGACATGTCATGTTCATCAAAAGCTAGCTGATATTTATTGAAATCCACCACGAGCATCATCTTTGGGAAGCAAACAGGACATTCAACTATTCACATGAAAAATGAAAGCCCATCAACCGGGTGGGACTTAGGTGCCATGCATGATCCACAACGAGATGCTAGGAGCCTAGAGGCGACCGCAGTCAAAGTTGGCGTGGCGGAGCGACTTGCTGCCCAGGAGCACCAGCACGGCCACGCAGGCGAGCTTCACGGCCGCCGACGGCGACCGCACCAGCAGCGCCCCCATGACGAACGACTCCAGCGACAGCAGCGTCAGCCGCACCCTCCTCTCCCTCACGTACGCCGCGATCGCCTCGCTGATGACGGCCGCCGCCTCCTCCTCCTCCTCAGCGGCGGCGGCGGCGGCCCGCGCCAGCGAGCGGGCGAGCACGACGGCGTCCTCCAGCCCGGCCGAGCCTCCCTGGCCGATGAAGGGGCCCATGGCGTGCATGGAGTCGCCGGCGACGGTCACGGTGCCCCGCCGGAAGCCCCGGAGCGCCACCTCCCACGGCGGCCGGTACCAGAAGTTGGTCACCAGGTTGAGGGACTCCGGGTCCGACCCGCGCACCACCTCCACGATCTCCGCCGGGCACTGGGCGTCTTCCAGCTCCTTCAGCACCAGGCCCCTCACGCCCGTCAAGTCCCCAGCGTCGGTGAGCCCCGTATCTGCATGCGTGCGTCGCCGGAAAATTAGATTAAATTATTAAGGGCCGGTTAGTACTAATCAAGGGCTGGAATATTCCAGAGGGTTTAATTCATGGCTAGTTTTGATTCCTCTCTTGATTAATTACCTGTGGCTGGTTTGGCCATGGTGACGAAGAAATGGACGAGGTTGTCGGTGACCGGCAGGCGGCCGATGAAGAAGTCCCCGACCCTCAGGCGGAGGAACTCGTTCTCGAAGGGGTGGCCGTGCGGGTAGCTCGTGAAGCCCCGGAAGACCGGGCGAGGGATCGTCCTCACCGGCGGCAGGCCGAGGTACTTGGCCACCACCGAGTTGGTGCCGCCGTCGCACCCGATCAGGACCTGACAGAGTTTTCAGACAGAGAGTGAAAATGAGTCGCCCAATGCTGGACGTGTGGTTATTTTTTACAAGTTTACATGCATCTCGAGAACGAAAAGGCCAAAACCCAAAAGGGATCAGTCAGATCTTTGGATCACCTTGGCTTTCAGGGTCGTGCCGTCCACCATTGTAAGAACGGTGCCGTGGCCGCTGGGATCCTCGTCCACGGCGGCAATGCGGCAGCCGAATCGGATGGCCCCGGCAGGTAGGTCCTTGGCCAGTGCCTCGATCAGATCCTTTCTGTTCAAGCACCGGAGCTCCGTCCTAGCCATAGCCAAATCAATAAGATCATTGCTTGTTCATTGTGACATTTTAAATCTGTCGTCAAACTTTATCCAGTTCTAAGCAAGTTTGTTAAAAAAAAATGCCAACATTCGCAACGTCAAACTAGTTTCACAAAATATACCACAATGTATATCCTAATAATATTGACTTTGAAAAGACCCTAAAACATCCCACATTAATTCGAGATGTATGTATACGTAGTACGGAGTACGTGCTAATTACCTGACTGGATACCTGTCCCTGGTACTCTTGTCTCCCTGAAGCCACACGTCATGATACCTGAAACGGGTTTCCACCTGCGGGTTATACTAGTATTCTTATACTTGTGCGTAGTAGGTCAGGTAGTAATAAGAGTAAACTACGGAGTAATATAGTAAGGGAACATACGAGGTGATGAGACCGGCAGTCTTGCGGAGGTCCTCGGCGACGCCAAGCTGCTCCAGAGCTCGCCACCCGTTGGCCTGGATACCAATCCCCGCGCCCTCTGCGCGCAAGACTTTGGACTTCTCCAGCACGAGGCTAGCAATCCCTTTCCTAGATGATGCAGTGCAAGTGCAAGTCAGCAGCAGTTAATCTTTCTGTTGTGTCGTCGTATGGCTCATGATAGCTCAATCGATCCGGTCCTCCACGAATCAAAACGTTGGGACAAGCAGAAGAGGCATGGGACGGGAGCAAGAAATTCGATGATTTATACACATAACTTTGTTCTCTTGCCAACAAGGTGATTTGCCATCAAGCCGAAGCCATGATCGTACATGGAGGCAGTGGAACAATGCTACTCTAGGCACTAGAGAGGCAGTAACAAGATTAAAGGAAAACGAGCTAGCTAGTGAGCTCACCGGTGAAGGCCAAGAGCGGTGGCGAGGCCGCAGATGCCGCCGCCGACGATGACGATGCCATGACTACCATGAGCCTCCGCCTCCTCCGCCATGTCAATCTGCTAATAATCCTCTGTTTGCTCGATCTCCTTTCTTGTTTGCTCTCCTTCTGTGGCCAGCATGTTGCCCTGTAGTACTTATAGAGGAAGCTAGGAGGAAGGTGCTCTCGAACCGTCCCAAGCCCGCGCGCGTGCGTCACCGTATTCTGTCGGAGCTCGCCAGGCTGGCACACAGGTTGCAGGCGTCGACGGCAGCAGTGACGCCAGCATCGTCGGTTTCGCTTCTCCTCGGCTATGCACTGCACCGCGCAGGTGCAATGGCGAGCTCATCCAGCCGGGCTACGCGTCCGATCCTGGTCCACTAGCCAACGGAGGCTGGCCGTGCGGAAGAGGAAAAGCAACCGTACCGGTCGTCAAGCCGCGACTAGTCAAGCGAGTCCACGACGACCACCGCACGGCCCAGGCGCGGCCACGCCGCCGATCGAAAGCAGCCAAAGATGGCACGGGAGGATTTTGACGACCTGCCTGGTTGGTGCGTGCATCAGCGATCAGCGAGCTCCCCAGCCGCCCAAGCTTCTTTTGACTCCGGACCCGTTGAAGAAACAGAGTTTGATTCCGGACGCGTCCCCTTCGTTTTTGAGTGTATTGTTGTCGTTTGTCAATGCTTGAAGAATCGTTCTAATTTATAAAAGTCATAAGCCATTTTGCTACATGTCAAACTTTATCTGCTTATCGTTTCAAAAGAGTTTTTATCTGATTCAAACAACTGATGTGGTTTTGAAAAAGTCATTATGCAATTGAGATTTGTCCAAGTTTCGCCTAGCTCTCTGTTTATAGTCTCTTCCCGTGGTTTTGGCATAGTAGTTATGGTATTTGTACCTATATCGCTGGGAGATCTGGAGGCACGGGAGAGCTTCCGCGTTGCTAGCTTCTCATGGAGCGCCACGCGCCCATCCGGAAAAAAGAACTCAAGTATGCTACGTATCATGAAAAACTGACACAGTAAAAATTATACACACGTATATCGTTGATATAAACAGACACCATCTACGGCTCCACAGGTTGTTACATGCCACGTTGCATGTTGCCGGCCAATCGCCACCATCGGCGCTGCTGGCTGGCCATCGCTCGCCCTGTCGTTCTGCTTTATATTGTTCGCAATAAAATCATGGCGTCTCTCGCATATTATCTTGGCTAGTTAGAGAGTGGTTAAAAATACACCGGTAGTTGGTTGTATATTTTTATCACATCATATATATAGCTAACTAATAGCTCACACATAAAATCAACCGGACTAAATCATTAATACTTGGCTCAACTTAGTCTTTCACAAAGTTTATGTAAACCTATGCATAAGCTAGTTGTAATAGCCCACTTCTTTTATCTCTCTTCCAACTCATCACAATCTGATATGGCAGCAGTTGTACTCCACTTACACCATCTTATTATATTTGCTATAGCGTGTGCTACAACAACAGCTTTACAAGGCAGGCAGCCACAGCTCGCTCCGTCGCCCCCGCGTCTGGGCGACCCCCGCGTGACCTAGCCGCCGCCGCACCCTCTCCTCCCCCCACGCCGCGCCGCCGCCCGACCGGGCCGCCGGAATCCCGCGCGGCCCGCAATGACGGCGGCGGCGGGGCACTTCCCCCTCCCTCGGGCGGATCTAGGCTGCCGAGGCCGCCGGAGTGACCTCGCCGGCGCGGGTCGTCCTCAGCGACGGCGCGGGTGGGAGCATCGGATCCGGGGCATCCTCGACCGGATCCGACGGCTTCTCGACGCGCTGAACAGGGGCGGGCCTATGTTGTATCAAGGGTATTCAAATGAATACCCATTATTTTTGCCAAACAACTAAGTAATACTTGTATGTGTGTTGAAGTACTTTAAAGCTATAATCTCAAGCTTATGAATATATGGATATAATGCTGAATTTTGAGTTATACATTATATTTTTGTATTTTGAGATTCTGTAACCAATTATGCATGCCAAAATCTAAGCTTAGTTACTATTTTTTTTTACCATTTGAACATTTTGAATACCCATCTTACAAATCCTGGGCCCGCCCCTGGCGCTGAAGCTGGAGACGGCGGTTTGGAGCAGAGGCGGCAGACCCCATGGTGGGGACTGCGGCGGCGGCGAGGGGATAAAGACGAGGGGCTTCGGCGACGTCGAGAGGCTGCGCCGGAGCTGGTAAGTCCCGTTGCGCTGCTGTGGAGTGTCGGCTCAGAGGAGGAGGAGGAGTTGGGGCTCCAGCTGCGCGTGGTGCTGCGGCTGGAGGTGGGGCTGCGGGTGCGCCGTGCCGCCGGCGCCATGGAGGTGCAGCGACTGCGTCCTGCGTGGGGTGTGCCAGCTTGCAATGGTGGCATGGCTGGCGGCCCCGACCATCTACGGTGGCGTCCGTGCTTCAGCGACTTCGACAACGACGAGCGGCGACCCAGTGATGGCGCACGGGAGGTGGAGATGTTCGCATGTTATGGGCAGCTGATTGGTTTCAGGTGGTGGTAAGGGAGCATTGGAGCCCGGCGGCAAATGGAATGGCACTCCCGGCGAAAGCTCTGCCCGGCTTCGATCTGGGCTGACAACGGCGGCGTGCTACACGTCGTTTCCCTCTTGGGGGCGTTGTCTTGGAGTCGCCCTTTCCCTTTGGCAGGTCTGGGTGAAAACCTTGCCCATGGTCTCGTGGGTGAGCGACGGCAGCGCTCTCGAGCGTCGTTTTTCCTTCATGGAGGCGTCGCTTTGGATTCCTGCTTCGTTCTCTACACCTCCGCGCGGCTCATCTACGAAGGCGACGATCATCTTGGTCTCCGATGGCGGGTTCGTGTCGGAATGAGGGGATCTTCCTCTATCTCGCCCCTCAATTCTTGCACTCCTTGCTTGTGCTGGATGACTAGGTGCCGATGCTCAATGTGGTGGGCGGCGGCTCGGTGGTATTGCGCGGTTGCCGTGGCTCCTAGGTGTCCTGGCGGCGAGCGGTCACGCATAGCGTCGGCCGATTCGGTACCTCGATTTCTCCCTTGCCGGGGTTTGAGTTGTTGATGTTGTCTATGGGGTGCGACTTCTGGGGGGCGGTGGCTCATGTCGACGACCCAATCCGACTGAGCAGAGAGTGGTTCCGTGTCGACGACCCAATCCGACCGGATTCAGTGTTGCAGTGTCGATGTCCCAATCCGACCTGCCAGTTGTTAGCCTTTTTCTTAGATTTCTTTTTTGTTTGCCTGATTATTGCCTTCCAGAGCATAGTCTTGTATTTTCTGCTATATCAATGAAACGCACACGTCGTGTGCCGTTCGTTCAAAAAAAATAGCGTGTGCTACTCGCATACGTAGTCAACTGGTTGGTGCGTGTCTAGGAGAGATGTTTCTGCCTCCCTATGAAATCAAGGACAACATATAAATATCCCACTCCTCACCACTCCTTGTCCAATGTCTCGCCTGACGTGTCATCTCGCCTTCTGTACCCCTTCGTCAGAGCCCCTGCTTGGCTTAGAGATCGTGTGGCTATTTCGATAGTTGTCCGACGACATCATTTTCTACTACCACTACTTACTAAATATATGTAATGGCTGCAACCATATTGTCTACTTCGTTTAATATGTGCCTCCACGCGTATTGTTCTTCTTTTTTTAATGGCTAGTAAAATTAAGAAATATAAAAAATTTAGAACCATCCCTAATAATAACAAGTGATTATGTAACAGGCACGACGTTAGCGCGCCATCCTTCCTAGTTGCATTTCCTCCGGAGCGACCAGACGTGCACGAGGGCACCCCTGTAGCCACCTGCACCTATCAGCCGCCCGAAGTACGCCTCCGCCGTCCTCACAAACTCGTTCATGTCGATGGATGCCGCCGCTGAAGTGGCACGCCAGGATCACACGACGTGGACCGCCCTGGCGAGCCCTGCCGCGTCGCACGCCGGCGTCGCCGCCACCGCTGCCGTCTCGTAGGACTCCATGTCTCCATCGCGACGGTCTCGAACGAGCCCTCGGCGTCCACGACCTCCCGCACCTCCTCCGTGCACGGCTCGTACGCTGGGATGCTGTACGCGTCCAGCCTCGCCGCCGCGTCCACGAGTCCCTGCGCGCGAGCCAAGATTAATTGGTAGCCGATTAATTCTTACTCCATAATTTGTCTCGGCTCTCTACTCGTTTCTCTTGATTCGCTCAATATGTCGTGTCTCCCACCCTGGAGGCGAGGGACGGAGCCAGGATTCAATCATAGGAGGGGCCAAAACCATGGCTAGAAATTGTATTCATAATAAAATTTTCTGAACAAAATAGCTGTACTCATAGCAATGTTTTTTTTATTTCTTGATTATACATAATTATCCTACTAGAGACGTAGTTTGATGCTTGGACAATTGTAGCCTTGCATCAGGCGCATAGATTAACTCTTACCTACATGGTAGGACGGTCCAGTGGGACGCTAGCCCACCAGGGTTCAAATCCTGGTGCTCGCACCTTTTCCTGGATTTATTTCAGGATTTAACCGCCGCTATTCTTTCAGTGATAGGCGACGTGCCCGTCGATAGCGAGGCGCCAAGCGGTGACTTCGTCAATCTCGAGGATCAACCGGCTCAGTCTTTCGGAGGTGATCATAGGGGTACGGTTACGTGCGTGTGTTTAAAGGGTTGAGTGTACGTGCGTTTGTGAGCGTCCACGTCTGTACTGTGTTTCGCAAAAAAAAAATGCAGGATCAACACACAACTAGCTAAGCATGGATCCAGGATCAACACAAATAAAAAAAACCTGCCACCGACCTTGGGAGGGGCCATGGCCCCTGCTGGCCACCCCCCTCCGAGCATCATGGTAACGTGAGAAAGCTAGCGATGCGCAGCCGTGGGTGCGAGGGTCCCTGGCCGACCGTCCCTTGTGCGAGGCAACAACCCAGCCGCTGGCGACGACCTCGACGGCGCGCGACTCGAGAAAGAGCGTGAGGCCCCGGCAGAACTGCCGCGCGTACGCGTCGACCACCGCCGGGGAGCTCGTCCTGCCGGCGGAGATGTTGCCCCCGTTCGCCAGGTCGCCGCCGGCGATGGCAAGCTCGGGAGGAACCTGGTACCTGGGAGAGCCAGTGGAGGCCGAAGGAGGTGCAGGCTCCCCGCCGGGAAGAGACGGCCGTAGAACGACCCCGGCGCGGCGAAGACCAGGACGCTGTTTCCGGCGGCGTAGTCAGGATCCACCCGGGGAGCTGACGGAACACAGCGTTGAAGTCGTTGCCGGGGAGGTAGTTGAGTTAGACGTGGAGCTACGGGCAGGGGGCGCCGCCGGCGGCCACGCACCGGCGTCGCACGGCGTCGATGGCCGCGGAGACTAGGAATAGCGTGTTGGGGCCGGACAAGCAGCCTAGGTCGGCGACGTCAATGCTCTGCGGTGGCGCGGCGGCGGCACCACAGCCGTAAATGTTCTCTTGACACCCACGGTCTCTACCTTCTATAGCGTTGGCGCAGCCGGCGCCAGCGAGCGCCTTTAGGGTTCGGGGTTAGGAGTGGAGGCCGTCCCGACGGATCTAGAAGGGGTCAGGGGTGGCGGACGGCCCGGCGGAGGTGACGGGCGGAGGGGACGGCGGCGAGGGCGCCGCCAGCCTGGGCGGTGGAATTGGGCCGGCGGTCGCGGCGGGACGCGAAGTTAGCGTTGGCGGTGGCGGAGGCGGTAGGGTTTTGGGCCCACTCGTCAGTGGCGGCGGCGCAATAGGGGGCATCTTACGGGGGAGTCGAGGAATCCGCGTTGCGCCATGGCGGCATCCAACAGCGAGTTGAGCCTCTGCTGCACGCGACTCTGCATAGCCCAGCCATGCAACACGGAAACAACAAGCAAGGGTCAGGCTAAGCTCAATTCAAGGGAGTGTCTATGTCATATTAGTGTGTTTCCTAATGAAGGCAACACACATGTGTTTGAGCAAAAAAAAAACATTGATTTGAAGAAACCAAAATCAGTGTGTTTTGTCAAAAAGGCAACACATTGATTTTTCCTATGCCATTTTGCTACCGAAATGTGTGGACCATCAGAAAATACAACATCTATTTCAACATCCATCTGGACCAGACGTGAATATACAGGGCAGATTCTGACAAATACTAGAATAACTAGAAAAAAGAGAATGACAATTCAACACCTAGCATATGACAGTAAAATTGAATCTGACATTTGAACTAGTTTTGACTGTCAAATCATATATTTGTAACTGTCAACATAGAAACCATAGAAATGGCTATTGACCACGTCCATAAAACACAGAATATCAAGAAAAAGAGATTGCCATGCATCACAACATTGATCAAAACTTGGCTATGGTCTGGTCCGGCAAGTTCTGGATGAGGAGGATGTTGTTAGGAGTAAACCTTGCCCAGGAGAGAGACTTGGTATCCCCTGCATACGAGTTGCCAAAGCAGCTCAGCAAACCATTTTTAGGAACAAGAAGAAACAGGCATACGTAAAGATTATATAAAATATAGAATAAGCATTCCTAATACTTGAATATACATGAATGACAGTTGACCAACTAGCATTTGACAGTAAAATTGAAATTGTCATTTCAACTAGTTTTGACTATCAAATTATATACTTGTAACTGTCAGCATATAAACCATAGAAATTTCTATGACCATATCCACAAAAAACACATAATCATAGAGAGCTAAGATAGAGAATGCATTACATTACTAGTACTGAACAGACTTTATATCGAAGAACTCAGGAACACCATCTTAAATATTAAAACTATTTTTAGGTACCAAATTGTGTGTCATTTCATTTGCCAAAGAGCAGTCACATGTATAACTAAAATAATCTAGTAAGAAGCGATTCTCAGACAGCAAAGACACAAGATTGATATATGTAAAACAGCGAGATTTGAACATACTAAATCATTGGTGCCCATGGAGATGAGCAGACCTGCAACATCAGCTTGATCCTCAGCACAGTCCCTTGAGCTTCACCATTGGTACTAGCAGTCCAGCCCCACCCTGTCCACAACGATTTGACAAGGGGAAAGGGAATTAATCAGGAACATGTACATCACAATAAGGGAATGAACATACTACACAGTCAAAAATAATGATGACATGAATACCACTTACCTAATGAATCCTACTCTGTTTTGAAATTGAATAATCTGGGCACATACAAATAATGATAAGAAAAAAATGGTGAAAATGAACATCAGATGTGAAGCCACGAAAAAACATTGGGAGAAGGATGCGCACACACACAGACACAACGACAGCACCAGAGGCAACAAAAAGGTGAGCAGTTACACTGATACGTGGGAACCACATCAAAACAAATGTGAAAGACAGCAAATGTGAAAGACAAACAAGTGGGGCGCACACGGTGAGGAACAAACAAATCTGCCAAAGCCCAATATCATATCCAAAGGACAGCAACACCCGTATGCAAATTGGACGGCCAACAAATTCATGTGCTCCCTTCAGAACAGAACACACGTGTGTCCGTTAGCTTTTCCAAAAAAGAAGACAGCAGACTAAAACATACTGTAGAACCAAACTAAGATGCAAATGGAGAAGAAATGAAGTAAAGACAAAAAAAAAGTTAAAATAAACAAAATTTTTCTATACTTAGTAAAATTACAAATTTAATTGGGGTGCTTGAGAACCCTGGAAGATGCAAATTCTAGATATAACAAATTTAAAATGATAAATACAGATTACAGATTTAAGATTAACAAATATTTTATATAGTTCATAATATTGCAGATTAATGGGGGTACTCGAAACCCAGGAAGATGCAAATTAGGAATAAAAAAACTAAAACATAAAAATGCAGAATGCAAAATTTCTCTGTGTAGATAAAACTGCAGCAAACTTAAATGAATAAACTGTAAATAGTTTGAAAGTTCAAATGACAGCTAATAGAGTAGGATTTGACAGTGCATTTTAAATTGTCATTTGTACAACTACTTGCTGTGAAACGTTATATGTGTAACTGTCAACTATAAAAGCTTTGAAAAGGGTAGCATTCTTGGTAAGATCATTGTTTTTCAGTTTGCACATTCTAAAGTTGAGTGAATAGTAAGCGCTGTCCATTCGGATATGCTAAAAGTAACATATGCACCTCAAACATCAAGATCACACATCCAGTCTCTTACCTCCTGGATGACCTTTCCTGCAATTGTTTTTTCCCTGGAGATGTCATCAAGTCCAGTATGTATCATAATAGAGTCTGTGTTCCCATAAATGACATGTCCAGTACAATCAAAATAAATGTCAAAACAAACAATTTATTAAAAAAATATGTTCAATCTTTAATAGACGGATCTTTACGAGACAATTTGAACTTTTTTGTGTACATAGTAGATATTGAATCAAGGAATATCTACAAAGAGAGAACACTAAGGAATATGCACACATCATAGTTTTTTATCTTTAGATAGTATATGCACAGCATGCTGCAGTTTGCACAGAGAGTCAACCATGTATCGTGGCTACTGAGATATGGAATATACCAGTGATTAAAATTTATAAGATGGCATTTTTTAGCTTCTTACTGTAGGAAAGAAGATTAAGGCCCATAAGTTTATGATAAGCTTATGATGCAGCTTGTTCTCTAGAAGTCTTGTCATGGAATACCCTTTGAAAAGAATATAAATTATAGGCCAATAATGTTTTCAAAAAATTATTCATTCATCATTGCATTCAATGGGCTGTGGTTTCCAATTGTCCGACAAGCATACATGATCCACTTTCTAATATAGTGAAAGATAACCCAATCATGAAGGAAAACAAAACTTGCGATGTGTTACTTCCAATCTCTAGTACCTACAAAATTATTCTTTGCCATGACCCTCTAAAGCAAACCACCCACTGCTAGATAACTTTGTTGCATGCTGATTCACACCACGAGTTCTGCACTCCCTCCCCCTCACTTCCCAGAAAACCCAAAAGACAGTCTGCACTGTCAATGACTCAGGGAACAAAATGATTTCTAAATCCAACTATAGTTTACTACAATCCCCGAATCAGTTCATAATAGAATGCAAATCAAACCTGACCCTGCCACAAATGGAATCAAAACAACTAAAAATTGAACACAGATCAAGCTAAACGTTTCAAATCCTAGTCCAGTTACACAACAATCAAAAGGATCAATAGATTCAGATGAGAGAGGGGGCAAATCACATAATCGTGAACCCTAAGGGATAAATCAGCCACCAATCATGCAGTTACAACATTCAAGGACCTAGATCAGAAGCAGAGCATCACAGACTAACAAAATTTCCAAACCTTAATCGATGAATCCATAGCACAAAAATGATTCTACCAGAGGAATGAACGCACCGGAAATGATAACCCTAGACGGCGGCGGCGTGGGCTCCGGGAGCGGCGGCGGGGCGGACTCCGGGGGCGGCGGACTCCGGGGGCACCGCCGTTGGCGAGCTCTGAGTGTGCTATGGGCGAGCACCTCACCTTCAACCAGGCACAAATGGAGAATGCTCGCCAGAACAGCCAGATAGCGTCGGTGGCGGCGGCCTCCGGGCGTCGGCGGCGGCGGGATCCATGGCGGGGACGGGGCGGGATCCGGGCGTCAGCGGCGGCGGGATCCGGGCGTCGGCGGTCATCGTGCTCGGTGACGAAAATGAAGAGGCGTCGAGGAATGACCGACCAGATAGAGCAGACCAGATAAGCGACAGGTGGGGCCCACATGGAGGGAAAAAATCAATCAAACAGCCAAAAGGAGCAGTCGATCCAACGAACAACAAAACAGACAGGACAGATCGGACGGCAGACAAATTCGTGTGCTCCCTTCAAAACCGAACACACTTGCGTTCGTTAGCTTTTCCCTGAGGCGCGGCCCACGGGAGCAGGTGAATTCGTGCGTGGACGACGGGCCTGAGGCGCGCGTGTTCATGCGGACGCCGTGCGACGCCGACGATGCCGGCACAGTCGGCGGCGGCGGTGCCATTGCCGAGGTAGCTAGATCTTCTTCTGCGTCGAGCCGTCCTGCAAGTACTAGAAGACGCGAATTATAAGTAGCCATAGCTCTCACTCAGCAGCTGCACAACGGCAAATAAAGCATGAAGTCGGTGGTTTTTCCGTTATGCCGTGCATGCCATGCGCATCTTCTTCTTTGTCGTTCTCTGCCACGGCACACGCGCTTTCGTCCCGTTCGCAGCTCGCACGGCAGAGCGAGTTGTAGTTTACGATGGACGTGTCGTAACTTTCCTTGCCGGCAGCGAGCTCACCGTTTTCGGCGTTGTGCACTATGAGGACCGAAGAACTGGAGAAGAGGATTGTCAAGACGTGCGGTGAAATAGCCTTGGTGGTGTTTCAGAGTGTGGTGAAATCAGTGACGACCCGTGTGTTGGCGTTGTATTTTCTGTTCTCTTCCATTCCATCATTCTTGTCGAGAGCGGCGACGAGCTCACCATTTTCAGCGGTTTGCACTAGGGACGGAGCTAGGCCCTTCCATCGTCAAAGTTAGCAGGCCCTGATAAAATCCTACAAATTCTTAGTAAAAACATCATTTATCGCTAACCACCTTGACCCCCTTAATCCCAATGGAGCTCACGCCGGTGCCATCACTGACCGCCATTGCTCCTGCATTGGTACTATCATTTTCCAAGGATGCCAAACCCAACCAGCTAGCACATGAGACAAGATCAGCCGCCTGAACAAAACTCAAATTCACACAACCCCACAAATACCAATTTAAATGCGGATACAGTCATATCAATGCATCAATCCTCGTTTATAGTCTCTTCCCGCGGTTTTGGCATCATAGTTATGGTGTAAAGTACTCTCTCCATCACAAAATATAAGTCATCCTAACTTTCTTAGAGAGTCAAATTATTTCAAATTTAATCAAGTTTATACAATAAAGTACTCCATCCGTCCCTTTTTAATTGTCGTCGTTGGTGTGCATGTCATAAGTTTGACTCAATTTGTAGACAATATGTACAACATTTTATCTCCAAATAAATTGTTTAAAAAACTAGACTAAAAGATCTTTCCAATGATACTAATTATGCAACACAAATATTAATATTTTTAATATAAAATTAAACAAAGTTTTTTTCTCGGAAAGTGAGAAAGACAATTATTTAGAGACGGAGAGAGTAGTTCACAATATATAAAATCATCAAAAATGTAATGCTTTAAATATTTTTCTAGATAAAAGATATTTACCTACAAAATAGATTGCAAATATTACATTGCAATGACTAACATATATGCTATAAGTGTGATACTTTGGTCATATGTTACAAAATATTTTTCTAGATAAGAGCACATTTATTTTAACATAAGGACAAGTTTGTCGCATTGCTAAATCCATCTTCTACATTTTAGACAAGATGACATACGTGCTCTTTTCATGGCACAATCATCTTCACCTTGAATCTCTTGCTCCTCGGTTCACAATGAAAAAAAAAATCTGAACATAGTTTCTTACAATAATTTTGTTTCCATCATTTATGGTCAAAGATCGACCTTTATGTTTTCCTATTTTACAAAAAGTGATCATGCCCTCAACCTATCATATATGAGAGTCATGTAATTAAAAAATCATTGTCTTTCATAAAATGACCAAGTAAAGAATAGTAAACATATTTGTAAAGTTAATATTTTTTAATGTTAAGTATTAGAATGACATATATTTAGCAACAAAGCATACAAAATGACGTAATGTTACATCATTTGATATTCTCTGTTGCACTATACTCGTTTTCACATAAAAGGATTTTAGGTGAGATTAAACATTAGGAGATTAACACGATTTGTTAGATGTAAGAAATCTGTGTGAGGTATTCACACGATTTGTTAGAAGTAAAAAATCTATGTGAGTGAAATTTGTCTTTCATTTGTGAGAGATAATTGCACAATACATCATATAATTTGTCTAGCTAGTTGCTGAGTACGAAGTCAACACGACGGTAGGAGCCACTTAGTGTCACCTTCTTTAGCAATCAAGTAGCAGTCAAAGAGCATCATGGTTTGTAGGTTGTAGCACAAGACTAATGAGCCTCCAGATGATGACCGACAGTGGAGTCCAACCTCTTTATGAATGTGATTGTCTTGTCATGTAATAGTCATTCTTATCCTACAAAGGATGAAAATGTTATACTTAGTTGAGAAAAACAGCACGCAACACACACCGCATGATCAACATATGAATCTATCAAAAAAAGTTTGGCTAAAATTATTCAAAACCGAAGTCACTGAAAGATGATAACATTAAACTCAAAAGTGTAAATCAAGTTAGTCAGGCTCAAATTGGGAGGTCGTACAAGGCGTGTGCTGTTGTTTCTTGCCATGAATGACATGCAATGTGTGCAGATCATTATTCTCACATCAATAATAACAAAGTTTCTATTTTTAATGGATGACAAGAGATTTGCTGGATTGTTATTAGAAGAAAGGAAAAAACACGAACAAAAACCACACCACAGAAACATCAAAATGACTGGAGTGGAGGGGACATCCACCGACAAACAAACACACCGCACAAAAAAAGGCCAATTGCAGCGATGGACAAAACATGAAACTACTCAGAAAAAACTAGTTAACATGTGGCGTGGTTTCTTGATTTGCTAACCCAAATGGTTAGATGTCTTCTTTTATTAGGAATGCCACCTCCTCAACTAGTTTGGAGTTCTGATTGAATGTTATTCTACAGTGTGTTCTTTTCGAATATTCCATCAAAAGTAGATGCCATAAATAAAGGATCTATTGCGCTTATAAAATTTTACTCCGCACAGTGGCCTACGCCGCATTTGACGGTAATCCTTGTACTCCCAATCAATTGGTAAGTCATTGCACAATTGCTCTCATAAATGTGCAATCCTTGCATAAGTTGTTGGCGTTTCTGACTCCAAGTTACATAACTTGCACAACGTGGGCTGTCAAGATCTTCGTATGAAGTAATAACGAGGCAAAAAAAGGGCATTTTGGGTGTTGTTTTGACCTTCCAAACTAGAATGATATTCAACACTTTTGTTTGGCCAAGGAATTGTATGCCTGCTAATTTTCCATCGGCATGTGATTTCATCTTCAACAATGTGGTTGCGTTCTTGTAAGTTGAATTGAGTCCCACAAGTTGACATATTCTTCGATTTCTACTCCGTTCATAAGTGCATACTTGGCAATCCAGTGGTTGTTCTACAAGGCCTTTTGTACCTGAAATTTTTCCTTGTTGATTTTTTGAACAAAGATGGCACTAAATTTTTTTCAGTGATGGTCCATTTGGCCAGCTCGAGTGCCAGAAAATCACATTGCTAGCCTTACCCACCTTTACCGTCGTGGAGGCGTGAAAGAGTTCCCTTTCAGTCTTGTCATAGGGAATCTCCAATCCCACCCAAGGCATGTCATCATTTCTCTATTATTGGAACCAAAGCCACCGTAGTATGAGTGCCCTTGCCAGCTGTTCAGGGTCAAGTATCTCTAGTCCTTCTAACTTTGGTGTGCAAACTATCGACCAATTGACTAGACGATGTCCACCATTTACTTTCTCTGGATCGTATCCTTTCCAAAGGAAACCTTTTCTCATCACACTTTTGACTAATGTTTCTCTCCAGGTTGATGACAGCAACTTTGCTTTCCACGCCGATAGCCTATTACCAATCTTGTCAAGGATAGGTTGTCCGTCCACCCTTCGGAGTTTGCGTGTGTGCAATGGAAGGCCTAAATATTTGCTAGGGAAGGACAATATTTTCCTGGGGAAGTCCTTCAAGGCTTCAAAGATGAGTTTTTTTTTTACCGAAGTCGGCAGGAGAAACCTCAACCTATTTTTTTATATTTTTTATTTCAGACCCATTAATTCACTCTCACGGGGAGTCGAAGATTAGTTCTTCAGTGCAATGAATTGGAAAATTTTCTGTTTTGTTCATGTTAACTATTAGGCCCGAGCCTCTCCCAAACATTTGTAGCATCTGGTTAATGCGACTTGACCCCCCATGGTCTGGATTTGCGAAGAGTGCTGCACCATCTGCGTAAAGGGAGCATCTCAATTTTGCTGCCATTGGAAGGACCTAGTGTATGATGTTTTGTTGGCCGCCAACTCTATTATTTGTTGGAGGGGGTCGATAGCAAGGATGAACGATAGGGGTGATAGGGGGTCGCTTTGATGTACTCGTCGGGTGTGCTTGAATTTTTTCCACCCGGTATCCCATTTAGCAGCTCTTTGGACGATGAGGTTGCAACTTGCAAGTAGTGTGGTGATCCAGTTACGCCATTTCTGTCCACAGCCCGGCACGTCCATCACCTTGACACTACTGGAAAAGTCAACATTTGCACCGGTTGGGAAACCCCTTTTAGCATCGGTTTCTCAACCGGTGCAGATCTTCCGGTGCTAAAGGGGATGTCCTTTTAGCACCGGGTTAAATACCCGGTGCCAAAGACATCCCTTTAGCACCGGTTGAAACCATCACCCGGTGCTAAAGAATTTCACGCGTAAAAAAAAATAAATGTTTTTCTACTACTCATCTCTTTCTCTGTCATCTCTTTCTCATCCACCACCGCACATCTTTCTTCTCCTCTGTTCTTGTTCTTCAAGAACAGCAACGAAAGAAGATAAATGGTGAGAAAAAATGAGAGGAAAAAAGGATGAGTAGTAGAAAGTACTTTCTTAGATTATATGCACATAATTTACAGAAGCAAAATAAGCATGACCTTAATCTAATACAGGCAAAGCAAGATCCAACAGAAAAACTCAAAATTACACAGAAGATCCAATAGTGAAGCTTATCTACAAATCGAATAAAAAAATTACGGGCTCCGGCGGCTTGCCACGCGCTCCTCCCGCACGCGCGGTCTGGCGGCTGCGCCGGGCTCCAGCCTCCTGCGCCTGCGCCCGAGCTCCGGCGGCCGGGCTCAGCTCCCGCACGCGCCGCCGCGCCGGCCTCCCGCACCCGAGCTCCGGCGGCTAGGCCTAGCTCCCACACGCGCCGCCGCGCCTCCCGCGCCCGAGCTCCGGCGGTCGGGCCCAGCTCCCGCACGCGCTGTCG
Source organism: Urochloa ruziziensis (assembly GCA_015476505.1). Lineage (NCBI taxonomy): Eukaryota > Viridiplantae > Streptophyta > Magnoliopsida > Poales > Poaceae > Urochloa > Urochloa ruziziensis. The sequence goes on from CM027123.1 coordinate 18,385,747, forward strand.
CGCCGGCCTCCCGCGCCCAGTGCTCCAGCGGCCGGGCCCAGCTCCCGCATGCGCCTGCGCACTGGCCTCCCGCGCCCGCGCCCGAGCTCTGGCGGCCGGGCTCCGGCCCCCCGCATGCGCGCGCTTCGGCGGCCTACGCTCCGGCCTCCCGCGCGCCTGCCTCTGCGAGCTGAGAGAAATGAGAGAACAGAGGAGAAGGAGAAGAGATAAGGTTGACAGGAGAGAATAGAGAGAAGAGGAAGAGGAAGAGAAGAAAAAGGGAGAAGGAGAATCTTGTGCGTGGCGTGCCCTCCTGGCCTCGACCTGCTCGCACGATTTGCATCGGGCGGTGGCTGCACCCGGTGCTAAAGCCCACCCATTGGAACGGGTACAGCAGGCATTTTGCATCGGTTGGTGGCTGTACCCGGTGTCAATGGGTGTGCTTTAGCACCGGATTTTGTCATCAACCGGTGTTAAATCCTTCGTACCTTCCATCTTAGGTTTCTATTCTTTCGACCCGGTGCTAAATGCACATTAGCACCGGGTCCAAAAATGGCCACTGTTTATGTGCTCCACGGATAGCTCATTCTCTTCCTCTTGTAGTGCGAGATCGGACTTAGCTTAGAGGTTTCCCCATTTTTGCGTGGTGTTTACTGAGCCGAGATTTCCCTCGTCTTCCCTAGGCATTTATAGTTGTATATGCGTGTGGTGATGGTATAGGCGGGTCTCTATGTTTCGGATAATTTGAATATAGTTACACAGAGAATTATATATATATATATAATTCTTGGAGGTTTTTTTTATACTTAATTCTTGTAAGGTTGGATAGCATATCCAGTGCCCGCGCTATACGGTGTCTTCGTGGGTTGCGCATGCACTTGCCACGCACTGGCCGCATTTTGTGATGGCAGACTGGCAGTCATCACCTCCGCTACGGCAATGCCGCTGGTAACACTGATACCCTGACCTGCTCCACGGTCGTCTCCTTCAGGGCTCGTTCGGCAGTGCCGGATTAGAATCCAGCCAGGATTACTTTCAGGCCAGGTTTGAGTGAAATCATCCGTGTCACTTAATCCAGCCAGGAATAATTTCTGCCAATCCTGCCAAACCGAACAGGCAGAGGTAGGAAGCCAAAACCAGATCAATCTCATGCGTTGAAGCAACTCAGGGTCATGCAGCAGCTGAGTACAAAAGGGATGATAAGGCCCAAACATTTAAAACGTGGCAACGACATGTAGGATAAGATAGCATCCTCCATGACACATTCTAATCCAGTACAAAATTCAGTCTCAGAAAATTACAGGCATTTTTAGCTATCGACTAGATAGATAACTAAGCTCACTGCTCCTCATTAATGGCACCCATGTTGCTGACGTATATACCATTCAGGAACTTTGTGATATCCTTGTTCTCCACATGGCGCCATTTCTGATGAGAAACAGAGAACTTCATTCAGTAATGCGAACCATGGACAGTAATCAAACATTAGGCAGTAAAGAGAATCATAGGATAACAATCAACTAGTTTAATCAAAGAAAAATCAACACTAGTAAATACACAAGTCAGACTGTTCTTGCACAAACTTCATAGAGCAAACCAAGCATTGTTTACTAGAAACTATCATACAATCGAAATTCATAGAGGTGATTCTATCATGGCATGGCAAAATAATACTTGCTAAGTTATCATGAGCTGATTCTATCACGAGATGGTTGAAACTAAAGCATGCAAGTAAATGTCATGAGATAGTTGTATATACCACTAGCAGATGCAATTCTCCAAGCAGCAAACACTAATTTTCTTAGCAAAGGGGGTACAAGAACAAGCAGATAAAGACTGCAGTATCAAGGCAACACTGCAAGCTTTTGCAGATCCACTGTGGGAGAATATTACGACAATTTCAGGCAAAGGATGTATGAAGGCTGCAAGTAGTGCCAATTTCAGGCAACATTGAAAGGATGAGAATCAATTGAAGCAAGTAGTGCCAATTCCAAATTCAGAAAGTAAGCAAATATGCAGCTAAAAATTCAGTACATTTGGATGGTTGGTACTTTTTATCTACTGCCATGAAACAAACAAAAACGTCTGTACTAGACTACAGCCACAGCCAGCAAATTCAAAACTAGGTCACAACCATCAAAGTGATCAACTAATCAGCAGCCAACAAATTGATCAACACATAAAGATGAAGTCAAACTTTCAGAAGTTACTGGACACAGAGACTACAAGTTTTCAGTATGAAAAGCAAGGATCAATGTAATGTTGCACACATGTATCGAGTACATACATGTGCTAAGCCAAGCACAGTATATGCTACTTCAGATTTTCAGTAGCTGAATGCATGGACATTGAAAAAGTTGAAAGCATTCTGATGCAAGATGATCAGTACGGAGGTGTAATATTAAGAAAAAAACAGTACATCATCTCTTATTTGTCCCTGATCCAATTTATCGTCCAACTTTTCAATGCGCTGTGTCAAATGCCTTTTAGCAGCCTGCAAAGAGAAGAACACGGTTTAATTATTTGAGAACACACAGGTTCTTGTATAAACTAGCAAACGATATCAACAGCGGTATTCAGACCATGTGGCAAAAATATGCCACCGACAACTTGAAGGTAAAAATCATGAACTGATTTGATCCAAAATCAATTCAAACGTCTAACAGATGTCTGGCACAAGTTACCAAGAAAAAGGGACCGTAGCCAGGGACTCCACACAAATCTTACTTTGGTTTCCAAAAAAAAAGCAATTTCTTTTTTCCCTCAACAACTTAGCTTTTGTTATTAACAGCTACTTAATCAGTTAGATCAGCTAAGCATAAATATTTTTATGCAATCAAAGTGAGTATTGGCCTACTGTAAGCTTATTTTAAACCAATAGAGTAATAAAATTAACATTTTACCACAGTATTATCATATCAGAGGAGGACAAATTAGCAGTCATAGTGAACTCAAACCTAGCTTCAATCAATAATTTAAAAAAGAATAGAAATGCTCAGTTTCTGTGATAAGCAACTATGGAAGAACTAAAGTACTTACAGCAAGCGAGCTTTGCACTTGCTCCAAATGTTTAGTCATACTTGAAACAGCATTTGCCATGTTGCGCTTAGTAACATACATTAGATCAGAGAACGAGATGCCCAAGAGGAAAAGGCCATACAAAATGAGCAATAAGAAATTTGATGATGGGAATCAATAGGATAAATTGTTGAGTATTAATGACATGCCTATAGCTAAAATTACAGGCTGCAGCTCGACAGGCCTATAGCTCTAGCCTACTATCGAGCTTGACAACATCTAACTTTGTTGTAAAATCAGCTACATGACCATTTCTCTTTTGGCAAACCAAAAATTCATTCAGGCGCAAATGAAATTCTTATTCAGATAAATCAGCAAAGACAACAGCATATCATTCGGACTAGAAGCGTTCAATCAACGCCAGTACCACACTGCCTGGCACACACTGAACACAAAGCACTTTCTACTTGTTAACGCCGGTGACGAGCGAGATGAGGCGGTCCATAAGGATCCCGCGCCCTCGGCCACCGGCGCGTCCTTCGCGAGGCTGCCCCAGGCTCGGCGTGCCATCCACCACCGGGTCCACGCGCGGGTCCCGGACCCCGTCGTCGCCCTGCCACACGTGAACGCCGACAGCTCCGCCAGCTTGCGGCGCACCCACTCCTCCACGCCGCCGCCGTGTCGCATGACGGTGACAGGAAGTACGGGTGCACCAGCGCCTTCCCCTCCACTCGGGTGCTCTACAGATCTCAACCCCAAGAACAAGAAAGTGAGGACGGGAGAAGGGAAGAAAGAGAGGGCGACATACTGGTGAGAAGACGGCGGAGAGGTTCCCGTCGAGGGTGTGCCGCGCCGCCATGCGGCCACCTCACGTCGCCGTGTCGTCTCCCGCAGCCGCCAGCCGTCTCTCCCCGCGCCGCCGTCGCGTCTCGTCTGGAAAGCGTTCCCGGAGTAGAGAGGTAGGGTTTCGTTTTCGGTTGTGTTGAACGGGGCTGGAATCTGTTTCGGGCCTTTTTTTTTCCGGTCCAGTGAAAACGAACAGACTTTTTTTGATGGGCTGGAATTGAAAACGGGCCGATCCGGCCAAAACGAACGGGCCCTCAGCAGCTGCATGAGCGGGGGTCATCAGCAGGATGAATCGGAGTCGTAGAGCCCGGCTATTTGACCGCATCGCGTGGGCCCGACGTTGGCACGGCCAACTCCGGGATCTCAATCACCATGACCACACCGTGGTGCTGGGGGACGATACGCTCGCGTCCCTGACTGTAGCCATCGTTAGCACTCAGTATGCGCCCTGGTCGGACTCGCCACCGCCGGCAGGTTCGCGGAGTAGTTCGCTGGCTCCGACGGGACTGGAGGAAGACCCGACGCGGGCGCCGGCGCCGGCGCCCCGCAGGACGGCCTAGCGACGGCAATCCGGCAGAGCGGGCAGCTGGGGCGGGCCGCCATTGCCAGCCACGTGCCGACGCACTGCGCGTGGAACCCGTGCCCGCAGCACGGCATGAACCGCGCCTCCTCGCCGTCCTCGAGCCCGGCGAGGCACACCGCGCACTGCACCGACGCCGCCGCCTCCTCCTTGTTCGAACGCGCCACCGTGCGGTACACCGTGACGGTCGGCGAGGGCAGCGCCTCCGGGTCGCCGCCGCCACGGCGCCACCTCGCGCTCTGGGACGACGACGACGGACGCCGCCATGTCGCGGCGGCGGTAGCACGCGTCGAGGCAGAGCTGGAGGGAGACGACACCGAGGACGAAGATCACGAAGAACAGCAGGGTACCGCCCACGGCGAGGTCGTCGCCAAACGCCATGGCGCCGCTCGATCGGGCCTCCACGTACGGGCGCCCGTCCGCGCGCATATATGTAGGGAGTGAGTGAGCGATTGATTCTGGCGTGTGAGCGATTGATTCCGTCTCTCCTCCCTGAACCGAAGTCCAACGAACAACTTGTCGTGCTGCAATGCATGGAACCTGGAACGGTGTGTGGAATATCTTTTTTGTGTGCGCCCAACGCATTTCTTTTGATTGGTTCCTGGAATTGGTACGCCGGCAGCGGGCAGGTCGAAGAAGAAATCACGCAAGTAGTACCTCGTCTTGAGGACATGAACATGCCCTGTGCCGTGAGTCAAGTGCCCGCTGCATTGACTTTTGATCCTTGTAGTTACTGCTAGTAGAGTGCATATGTCCACAGACGACGTGTCTAAAAGAAAATCTTGTGGCTAAAAGGATAGGAAATATGAGACTCGTTGCACGGGTGATTGGGTGAAGGCCCAATATAAAATTTTGCAGCTTTAATTTGTGAGACCGTGTAATTGAACAAAGCTCAATGATTCAATCATGTACTCCCTCCGTGCAAAATATAAGTCATTTCAACTTTCTTGAAGAGTCTAACTATTTTATCTTTGACCAAAATTATAGAGATCTTCAAAGATTTATGATACCGAATAACTATACTATGAAAATATATCTAATGAGAAATCTAATGATGCTTATTTGATATCATAAATTCTAGTACTTATTGTATAAATTTGGTCAAAGTTGAGAGTTTGACTCTCTAAGAAAGTTGGAACGACTTAATAAACGGAGGGAGTAGCAGTGAATATGCATATGTGGTCAAACAAGAAATCTAGATTCATAGATTATAGACGTATGCCCCAACTTAGAAGATTGAATTACTTACAATCAATATTCATAATCCACACGTATCATCCATGATGTACGCGGAAATTTAAATTAAATACCTCTAATACAATCCATAACACAATTTATTTTACTTTCAATGTCACGTTGAGATTGCGGCTCCTCGGCGGCTTGGTGTGAAAGCATCGTGCTGGCAGGATTGTGATTGTCTGATTACTGCATACATGATCAGGGATGGATCAATTTTTGGACCCTAGGATCTCTTCTTCCTCTCCCTTCTAGGGGTGCTCCATTGTCTGGTACGGGGGCTCAAGTGGTCAAGCCCCACTGCATCTCTTGATCCGCCCTACATATGGCGACGTCACTCATCAGGACTCGTGCGTACGACTTCAGTTCTACTCCCTCCGTTCCAAAATATAAGGCATTCCAAGTTTCTTTGAGAGTCAAACTATTTTATCTTTGATCAAAATTATAGAGATGACTTTAAAAATTTATGATACCGAATAGCTGTAAAGATCTTTAGGATCATTAATGAAGATGGGATTTGGCAAAGACTCCTTAGGAACAAATACTTAACACATAAAACCATTACACAAGTAGAACACATGCCCGGTGACTCTCATTTTTGGTCTGGATTGATGAAAGTCAAGAATGAGGTCTTGAGACTAGGCAGATTCAATATGGGGGATGGCACTCAAGTTAGATTTTGGGAGGATGCTTGGCTAGACTCCACACCTTTTAAGCATCAATATCCAGATCTTTTTAACATTGTTTGGAAAAAGAGCGCAACCGTGGCGACGGTTCTAAGATCAAACCCTTTAAATGTTGCCTTTAGAAGGTCGCTAGTAGGAAATAATTTACAACAATGGCGTCTTTTGGTTGCCAAGATTGTAAATGTCCAACTAACAGACAAAAAGACACCTTTCTGTGGTCTTTACAACAAAATGGCCAATTTACAGTCAGATCAATGTATAAGTCGCTTGTTGTGCCTACTAATATGCCGTACAATAATATAATCTGGAAACTAAAATTGCGTTTGAGAATTAAAATTTTCATCTGGTACCTATTTAAAGGAGTTGTTCTAACCAAAGACAATCTAGCGAAACGGCAATGGCAAGGAAGTATAAAGTGTTGTTTTTGTCATTTGAATGAATCTATCCAACATCTTTTCTTCGACTGTCATGTAGCTAGATTTATTTGGAGAGTAGTACAAGTTTCATTTAACATCACCCCACCACAAAGTATTCATCACGTGTATAATGGGTGGATACATGGGGTTAACAAGAAACTTAAATACAATATATTGGTTGCAGCAGCTGCTTTATGCTAGGCCATTTGGTTAAGCAGAAATGACATGATTTTTAACAACACTAGAGCTGTTACTCCTATGCAGATTATCTACAAAGGGTCATACTGGATTCGGAGCTGGACTTTGCTGCTAAAGGAAGAAGACCGACCCCAAGTTATTTCGGGGTGCCGTGTACTTGAGACGACAGTCATGGAGATTTTTGCTTCCAATGGATGGTCTTTTAGTAATAGAATTGGTTTTAATTATGGCTCTAATGGGCAAAACTGAGTCGTTCGCCTTTTATTTTGTCTGTCTACATGTAATAAAGAACAGCCTTATGCATTGTTGATGCAGCGGCTGAAATATTGAAATATATTCTCGTTTCTAAAAAAATGAAAATATATCTAATGAAGTACTTATCATAAATGTTAGTACTTTATTGTATAAAGTTGGTCAAAGTTGGAAAAGTTTGACTCTCTAAAAAGTTAAAATGACTTACATTTTAGAATGGATGGAGTACTAAGGATTGTATTTTGCACTCACTCAGACACACGAACGAGTGGACAGAGGAATAGTCGATGGTTGGGAAATCAGAAGTGTTCCCGGTATGAAAGGCACCGTTGAATCACACTGTGCCAGGTAGCTAGGGTCGGCTCACACTACGGGAAAACCTGAAGTTGCCGAGTGTCGAATCTTTGCCGAGTGTTTTTTTTGACACTCGGCAAAGAAGCTATTTGCGCTTCATTGCCGAGTGTAAATAAAAACACTCGGCAAATAGAAAACACTCGGCAAAGAAGCGCTTTGCCGAGTGTAAAAAAACACTCGGCAAAGATCCGTGTTTGCCGAGTGTATTTCCTGACACTCGGCAAAGCGCTTCTTTGCCGAGTGTATTTTTTTATACTAGGCAAAGATGAGAGTTTTTAAATTTCTAAAAAATCAAATGAAGTCTAAAAATCATGAGATTTGACATGATGTCATGGTATCATACGTAAAGGCCGTGATAAAAAGTTGAGAAGATTTCACACATTTTGTCATAACGATGTTTACAAAATTGAAACATCACACAAGAAGTATATATGTTACTATATGTGAAAGAGTTAGTCAATGTATTTTTTGAATACAAACTTTTTTATATGATCTCAAACGAAAAAAGCTTTAAAACCAAAGTTGTATGGCTTGACGAAATGTAAAACTTTGCAGTTGACAACTTTTTTATTTGAGATTGTTTAATATTTTAAATATCATTATAAGTTATCAAATTTGAAATCATAAATTTTAAAACTTTCAAATGACCTCAGATATAAATAAGTTCTTTACAAAAGTTGTAGATATTGAAAAGATGTATAAGTTTGTAGTTTACAACTTTTCATTTGAAATTGTTTAGTCATCTAAAAACGCATTATAAACTATCTAATTTCAAATTTAAAATTTTAAAAATTGTCAAATGACCTCAAATGCAAAAAAGTTATATATCAAAGTTGTAGATCTCGAAAAGATATACAAGTTTGTAGTTTACAACTTTTTCATTTGAAATTGTTTATCTATCCCAAAATGTATTATCAGCCAGTTAAAGAAACACAAAGTGCCACGTCAGCAATCCAGATCTTTAAAACGGTGCCCTTTGATTGGCTCAAGACCTTCTCCCACGGATCCATCTCCCCCTCTCTCCCTTTCTCCAGATAAGGCCGACCGGGGGTCATCTCTCGATCCCTCCTCTTCCTTCGGCGGCGGTGGCTTCCAAGGCGGGGCGGCCCGGCGGCGCGCGGGGCGACCGGCACAGAGGCCGGCACGGTGGCGCTGGGGGCCTGCACGGAGTCCGGCACGGAGGCGCGGCGCGCGGGGCGACCGGCGCAGAGGCGCTGGAGTCCGGCACGGCGGCGCGGTGGGCGGTGGCTGGCTGATGATTTTTTTTTTATTTTTTCAAAAAATCTTCGCCGAGTGTCGGCTGAAACACACGACAAACTCATTGCCGAGTGCCCAAAAAAGGACACTCGACAAAGAGGCTCTTCGCCGAGTCGCTTGTTGCCGAGTGCTCTTTGCCGAGTGTTACACTCGGCAAAGTGTTTGCCGAGTGTTTTTGGCTGTTTACCGAGTGCCTGAGGCAGTCGGCAAACTCTGGGATTCCCGTAGTGTCAATTGCAATGGGCCATATATGGTCCTACAAGGACGTATGTGTGTCTTTCATTTTTTTTTTCTGCATCAATAATGGCATGCTTTTACATGGTGTTTACAAGTAGTTTATATGCGTGTGGTGGTAGTGTATAGAATTAATGTAATTTGATTGAATAAAGTATTTGAGGAAATTATGGATCGGCGACCTAGATCTGGGTGCTACCATCGCCGCCGCGCACTCCGCGTCGACGAGGCGGCCAGGGCGCGGCGGCGGTAGCACGCGACGAACCGGAGCTGGAGGGAGATGATTGCGAAGGCGAAGATGGCAAAGACTAGGAGTATGCTGGCCACGACCCACGACCCAGCAGCTAGCGCCGGCCTTGGTCGTCGGAGCCTTTGTGTGATTGTGTCTTTCTTGGTTCTGGCTGGAGAGGGCGCGAGCAAGCGTACTACGAGTGTGCATTGTTGAGCCAGCGCAGAACACTCACGAGATCGCACGCATTATATATACAAGGAGGGGAACGGCGAGTGTTCAAGTGCTCGATCGGGCGTATGAGATGGGGCGGGGATGACGGGGAAGGAGACAAGACAGCCAAGAAGATGACACGCTTGGCGGCCAGGCTTCTGCCGGTTTCCGTGCTGCCGCTCGCGCCTAGCTGCCGGCCGGCGTCGACGTACAACCAGCAATGCACTGGCCACTGGTTTCAATTTCTTGCTCTGCCTTCAGCGCCGAACAAAAGTCCAACAAACAACCTGTCGCGCGCTGAATGCTTGGAACCTGGATATGGGTATGGAGAGAGCACGATAAGGTGTGGCCTAAGGGATTGTGCTTGACAACAGGTCGTAGACGAAGCAATCACGTACGCCAATACCAGGTCAATGCTACAAACCATTGGCCAGCAAAATACCCGCACGAATTGACCTACAGAGTTATTTATATCTCATTTTAAAAACTATATTTAGAAATCCAAAAAAATTGTATATGCAATTTCAGAAAATTTATTTAGTTATATATATATAGTTGTTTTTCAAGAAAAGTTTTAGTAAATTCTATGAAAATATAAAAAAGAGAAAAACGCGCTCTACCAAGCACGTCTGGCGGCATCCCGAGCAAAACCTACGGCTATGGGACTTGATCTAAATATCTAACCGTGCTAGTGTGGATTTGATGACGCTTGGATAGATTCTGCTCGTGGGAGACCGTTCACTATCACAGTATCACCGGTCATGCTCCTTCAATTCCACCACCACTCCAGATTACATATGAAGAGAAAGTAGGAAGGGGATATATAGGAATAAAGAAAGAGAGGTGTCTTTTTATTGGGACGTGAAATTGCAAGGTTGATCACAAGAGATTATAGAAACCAAATGACAGTTCAAAAACGTATATGAAATTGCAGAAGAGAGCGAGAGAGGAGCTCTTGCAACAAAGACTCGACATGGCTTCGATTTAGAACATTTAATTTAATTTTTAAAATCTGTTTGACCCTTGTGATGTTTTGAATCAATACAGGAAAACCAGATCTACTATGAATATCTCAATTTTTAACTTTTTTCTGATGCTAAAACATTTTGATGGTGAAGGTAGAATAAATTTGATTGTGAAGGCAGAACAATCTTCTTCTAGACTCAAAATATTTTCAGGTTGGAACAATTTAACGGTAAAGCTAGAATATTTATTATGAGGCTGGAATAATTTATAAAAGAAAAATATTCTAAAAATTTGTTCAAACATATTGAAATTCTCGTTGTACGAAATATAATGATGGAATTCAAACTTAATTTGGACTGTTAATTTAGTAACTTTTCTTCTTATATTCAAGTTTAGGTTGCATGTACTGACGTCAACAATATATTTTTTGGATTTATGTTCTACTGTTTGTTGCATGTGGCATTCACGAATGAAGCAACTATACATGGAAGAGCTAGGAGTACTCACTATCTTGAAGCACAAATCCTGAGCTCTTTACGCAAATCTAAAACATCAATATCCTTCTGCTGGTTGGAGCCATCTAAAGCATTCATCAGCCATATATCTTAAACATAGACAGAAAAGAGCAGAAAATATTTTACACTTTTGGCCGCTGGCCTGCTGCTCTATTGATCAACCGTGAACAAGGAGTCTATGAACAATCCAAAAACAAATGCGTAAATCTAATATATCTTTACCTAATAATAAAGCAAGGAGTGTCTTTGCCATAATATTGGTCCGTTCTACTAATAATCCAATGAGAATTCGGACTAAACCGGGAGGAACCAATGAAAACAGCGCTGAACCGGACTTGGAACTGATGAAAACTAAGTTGAACCTGTCCGTTCACAACTACTCCCTCCGTATCGAAATATTTGTCGTCATTGACTTTTTTTTGTAACGTTTGACCATTCGTCTTATTCAAAAAATTATACAAATATCATTTATTTTATTTATGACCTACTTTATCATCAAATAAATTTTGAGTTTGACTTATCTTTTCGTATATTTACAACAATTTTTTGAATAAGACGAATGTCAAAGTTTGCGAAAAAAGTCAACGACGACAAATATTTCGATACGGAGGTAGTACGAAACAAGAAAACCAGAGCTGAACCAACCAAGCCGGCTGAACCGGAAACCAAACGCGCCAGGAAAAAAGAAAAACCTAGCTAATATGTCATTGTGTGCGGGGTGTTGCACTGGGTTTCGCGAACTGCTGACCTCCTGTCACACATGGAGACCTCCGACCACTCGAGATAAGTGGTATAGTGGTCAATAATTACACTAAAACATAAATATATACGCTGTAGATTCAATTGCTTCTAATAATCCTATTTTATTTCTCCAATTTCAATTGATGGTAAAAAAGTATAACATATGTTCGTCCCGATAAAAATATTTAAGTTACATAATTAGTATATATATTTAAAAACAAAGAGCAATTATATTTTGATCGTCTCTAATTTCTATATCTTAGCACCATACTTTCTTTTTTTCATAGTAACGCACGGGAAATATGCGTATATACAAACAACGTGACATGGTACATAGTGTACAAACGTATATGCGCAGAGATCAGGATATACTGGAACTGTGCTCTCCGGTCCGGCCGCCGCGGCGCCGATCGATCGAACGTCCGGTTCCGTCGCTACACGGCAGATCCCTGGGCAGCAGCACCGGTCGCAACCCCCGATGGCAGTTGCGCTTCCACGTCGGCTTCTTCGCCAGCACCGGCGCCGCAGGAGCAAGAGGAGCTCGTCCTCGGCCCCGCCCCTTGGTGCGTCGTCATGCTCGGATTTCTTCAGGCCTCGAGGCGGATAGCGGCGTGTTGAGGCGACGGGGCGCATGCATGCTCCGACGAGGGAGAACCAAGGCCTCGAGGCGGCGCGGCTGTGGCTAGGCTTGGAAGCCGAGTTTCTGCTGGTGTTTTCCGCGCTAGGCCGGCCGGCCAGCGGTCATGAGACCGCGAGATTCCGCGAACGCGAGTGGTTTACAGGCCGTGTCGCGAGTGCCTGCCACTCAATTTGGAGGAATGCTATCATCCACTCTTTATTTTGATTAATAACATATTTTAATTAAATTAGCTGCAAACTGTAATTATTTTTGTTTGATCCCTATTGCTACTCAAAAGAAAGAACAAAATTGTTGGTAATGCCTACCTTCAACTGAAAAAATCTGGATGCTTTAACATTAGCAGTCAAGATGGGGCATCCTACTCCCTCGGAAAACAAGGCACCGTAAATGATCATTTTCTCCTTTTTCATGATGAGTAAACGGTCATTCTCAATTGACCGGTTGGAATTGGAAGAAACACGACTAGTTGAACTATGATTTGTACCTTGATCGGTCGGTTTTAAACTCAACACTGCCAGCGACATTGGCAAGAAAAGCTTAACGGACACGAGGATCATATATAGGACGCGGGCAGTGTATTCAGCCGTGTCACAGCGTGACTTCCAATCTAGCTGTTTGTTTACATGCATGGACCAAGGAAGACACGCATGCATCAGCTAGCAAAGACTAGGGCCCTCATTTTGCAAAATTTTTCTCTCTTGATTCCCGTGTCCTCTCTCATAATGCACGCTTCTCAATGCATAAACTTTCTCCATTTTTCATTCTCTCCTAGTTTACGAAAGGATTTAACGCTGCTGAATGTTGTGGTAGCCGACAATGAGTTTCCGGTTATAGGCCTTGTTTAGTTCTAAAATCCAAAATCCAAAATGAATGTTTAGACACATATATGGCCTACTAAATGTAGGTAAAAAACAAATCGCATTATATAGATGGACTGGAATTTGCGAGACGAATCCAATGAGTCTAATTAGGCCGTGATTAGACACTAAATTGCTACAAACATGTGCTAATGATAGATTAATTACGTTCATTAGATTCGTCTCGCGAATTCCGGACGTAATCTGTAATTACTTTTTTAATTAGTCTATATTTAATACTTTAAATGTGAAAAGATTCCCTTCCAAAATCTTTTCACTGCGGAACTAAACGCGGCCATAGAATCTCGAGCCAAGTAAACATGTCTCATAGACCCACAAATTATTATCTGATGTCAGAGTTGAATAATAATGTGCTAAATCTTGAATTATTTTTTTCTCTCCGTGGAAGAAGGCACCCTCCACACACACCCTCTAGGAGAACTCAAATTGGGTAGCTATATATATTTTTTTTTGCGACCTTCATTCAAATGCATCCTATGCCATCATTCTGGTTGCAGTTATGGACTTGGTTCATGGCCAAAGCTATAAAAGGCCAGACTCAACACTCCACCAGTCCCAGCAACCAAATCACACTAATCGGTGGTTTCACAGAGTGCCAGAGTAGCATACACAGACAGCGGATGCATCGACTGACAAAAAAGAAATTCAGACACTCGTAGAGGGCGCGTTGTGGGAAGTGAAAGACTTGGTCACTCAGTTAAAAGTAGACGGGAATTGCTTGAGCTGCCAAAAAGCAACCTATTTAGTTCATAAATGTTGCATAATTATTCAAATTTATAGTCAATATTTTTTACAAGAAACAAGCACAAGTAGAGAAATGACCTTTGGTCCCTGATATGTTAGTCCCGGTTGTACAATAATCGGAACTAAAGAGCGAGTTTAATACCAGATTTGTAAGAACAGTGCCCCGGGGCGCACTTTAGTTCCGGCTGGTAACACTAGCCGGTACTAAAGTGCACCTCGGGGCAAAGCTAGCACCCCGGTCATGGCCATTTAGTACCGGCTAAGGTCACCAGCCGATACTAAATTGGCCCGGAACCTTTTAGTACCGGACCCAGCCAATACCCGGTATTAAACTAAATAAAAAAGTAAAACACCGACGCCTTTATCCCTTCCCCGTCCTCTCTCCGCTCCCTCTCCTTCCTAACTTTGCTTCCTTTCCTCTCGCAGGGGCACGCGGGCAGGAATGCGCGGCGCAGGCGGGCGGCCCCGCGCTCTGACGCAGGAAGGCAGGCGCGGGTGGGGCCCAGTGGCGCGCCCCTATGACGCCGGCGCGGGAAGGCGGCCATGGGCGGGCGGCCGCGCGGGAAGGCGGCGTCGGCGCGGTAGGGGAGCCGCGCGCCCCTGCGATGCCGGCACGGAGGGCGGCCGCGCCCCCCAGCGGCATGGGCGCGGGCAGGAAGCGGCCTGCCCGGTGTGGCCCGGCTCTACCCAATTTTTTATCTATTTTTCGTATAATCTTTCCTTGTTGAATCTATCAATCATGTGTTGTATAATTTTTCTTGTAGTTTTTTATCTCTGTAATGTGCTTGAATGTTGTACTTTGATGAATGTTGTAATTTGAGTCATGCTTCTCCCTCTCTCAATCCTTTCTTTCTCCTCTTAATTTCTTCCCACCACCACTTCTCTTTGTCTTGTGTTCTTCAGTTCTTGAAGAACTGAGAGAGGAAAAAAGGTGGGAAGGAAAAGGATGAGGAGAGAGAAGGGATGAGGGGCGGGGAAGCATGCTTTTTTTTGCACATTGATTTATTTAGTACCGGTTGTTGATCTCAGTCGGTACTAAATTGTGTCATTTAGTACCGGTTTCACAATCGGTACTAAATTGCATGTTCATTTAGTCTCGATTTTTTAGTGTCGGTTGGAAACTGGTACTAAACCCGGCTTTCCAACCGGAACTGATGCCCCTTTTTCTTGTAGTGAAGATAGACATTTCTTTTACCTTTTCGTTGCTCCTTGGTTGATCAAAAGAGAACGAAGAACAAATAATACATCAAATGGAAGTGTTAAAATCTATAAAGCAAATAGAAGGAATGTATATATGTGTACTTAGCTTTGCTTTCATTGTACAGATGCAACGTCCACCTTTCGCTAGTGGAGTGGGCTACGCCGCAACCAGCTCCTTTAGGCCTTGTTCAGTTAATACCTTCCTCAGAGGTATTGAAGTGTATTGAGAGCTATTTTGACTTATTAGGGATTTAATACGTCCCAATACGACCCAATCCCCCTCAATACGACTCAAAACGAACAAGCCCAATCCTCAGAGGTATTGTTTGATGTTGATCGTGATGATAATAGTTGTGTTAGTTACTAATTCAGATATTGATATAGGTAATCAACGGGACTTTCAGAGTGAGGAGCGAGCGTGCGAGTGGAGACTGGAGAGGCACGAAGACGGCAGTGCTGCCGGTCGAACGGTGGTGGAGGATGACGATTGGACTAGGTTGGGGCGGGGGCAATGGTGGTCATGACCGTTGTGCTAGGACTTGGTGGCGGGATGGGTAGGGGGAAGCAGGGGCGGAGCCAGGGGAGGGCGCGCCCGGGCCTGGCCCTCCCCAATGCTGCTACAACACCACTAATATCCCCTAATCAAAGGTGATAATCACCAAAGTTAGCCTATATTGGCCCCCCTCAAAGCAACTATTCCTCTAACGGCCCCCTATATCTAAATCCTAGCTCCGCCCCTGGGGGAAGGCTGCTATGAGCGGGTAGGGTCTCATCGTAGCCCCGAGACGACACCATATGCCGCTGCCATGGTGCTCTGGCAAGACCTTCTTACCCCGCAGCGGCTGGGTTGTAGCACGTTGGGGTGTGGGGGGCAGGAGCTAGCGGGGAGTTGAAGACGCCAGCTGGAGGTTGAAGATCGACGAGTGCTAGACCAAAAAAAAAAAGAAAAAAAAACTCGAGTGCTCCATATATATACACACTCCCGCTTGGAAAGGTGGGCGGCGGAGCACTTTTGTGACACGGTGATGATGTGTGCTAGCGCGCTAGCAATAAGCGTTACTGGTTCTAGCACACTAATTTGTCTTTACCACTGTAACTCACGTGCAAAGTAACTATATTTCCAATGCGAAGTGATAACTAACCCAAAAGTTCATGTGTTGAAGGGCTATAATAACACTTAGTTTTGCTTACCATGTATACTCACCATCTTAAACACACATACCCCGAGTTCCTGAAACAAATCTAGAACATCAATATCCTTCTGTCGGCAGCCATCTAATGCATTCGTGCCATACAAGAAGAGAGAGTAATTGTGCTGCGCATGAGCTCACACAGTTGGCAAAGCAAACAGTTTGAAGGTTCGCTGCACCAATGTGTATTGAGCAAATTATTGCTCGTCATTGTAATTAAACTAGCAAGGTGGCCCGCGCAAATTGCGCGGGAAGCTAGCCTTTTTATGCTTAAATTTGGGTACTTTATTTTAGAATGAATAAAAAATAAAATAGTTTTATTTATTCGTGTCATTATAACCTGCCAAGTTATTGTATCATTTTTGGAGGATGAATTCAGGAGAAAAGAAATATAGGAACAAATTTTTTTTATTTATATTACTGTCTTGGTGGCTGTCGGCTCTACCTGACCAATAGTGCCGTGAGCAAGTAGCGGCATAACCTAATTGCATTCAATGAAGAGAGAGGCAAAGGAGTATTGTTTTCCTACTCAATTTTCTCAATTGACACGGTTGCTACTACCACGGTCGTGTCATATTTAGATCTTCGACGACATCCATGGAGCTTATGGGTCTCAAGATGAAATAGTTTTATTTTTCATTTTGTGCACAGTTATTTCAACCCAAGCTATTATTTGTTTGTCATTAGGTTCATGTCATAACATGTAAATTATTTCGTTTAAATTTAATATTAATAAATCTACCACTTTCTAGAAAGTAGGTCATTGCTAGGTTTGCCTCCATGCCGTTGTCACCTTGGTCCTCCTTGCTCTCCCTTCTAGTGATCTCACCAAAATCCAGAGTGGGGACCCGTCCCCTTTATAAATTTAGTTTTAGTTACATCCTAATTTCTTCTAGGGTTTATATTATCTCTAGCGCCGGCACAAAGTGGTGGTGATAATTGCACGTTGGAATAAGGTCTCTCTGAACTCTTCTTACCGCGGCAATATCTGATCAAGCACCAACGACGGGCTAGTGAGGGAACATTCTACCAGTTAGTGTGTCAATCAGAGGGATGCAACTGGCAGTCAATGTTCTTTTAGTGGATACACCCTCATTGCTAGCAGTAGTTGGTTAAAGGTCAGTTTGTACCAAATTAATTAATAAATATATAAAATATAGAATTTTCAAAATAAGAAAATAACATATTCTTTTCAAATCAAATATAATTAATAAACACCTAAATTTCAAACAAAATAATGAAAAAAAGTTTTTCATTTTCCATTTGTAATGGGAAGCAAACTCCATATATAAATATCCCTTTTTATTGTATTTATTTAGTAACTAAAGTTTAAAATATGGAGTTTTGCACACATGAAACTAAACCAAAACATAGAAGGAAGAGATGAGAGTGCAATTGGATGATGAATTTGCGCGGTGATGAGCAATAAAATTGTCCACCCGTACAGTGTGGATAGGAAGAGTTGTATCATAAAAATTCTCGACATATATGAGTAGTTAGCCAATGCATGCAAAAGGTGATGATTTTGTTTTGTGCAATGGGAGGGGTTTAGTCTCTATCAGTTATATATTGAAATAAAAAGAAGTGAACATAAAACAAACCAAGAAGAAGTTTGCACAAAGTTGTTTATCTATCTTACTATACTAAGCCTAAGTAGGTATTTCTTCTTCTTTTTTGTCTATGGATAACCATGACAAACTGATACATGAAAGGGTTCTTTGTAACTTATGTGGAAAAAGCTTGCAATAGATGATGATTGATTGGTAGAGCGATAGTTCAAGCATATTGTTTCTTTTTTCTATACCAGCTATTGTTTTTCTTGATAAATATTACATATGACACACTCTTTTAGTTATTTTTAAAAAATTATTATTCATGGTATTTTATTTTTTTTACACATATATAAATATCTCTTTATCTAATTTACTTTAGTTTTACCTACTATAGAAAAGAGCATAGCTTACTACACATATAATATGCTCACACTCATCCAAATTTTGTATTTGCCCATATAGGTAGCGGCAGGTCCCTAGATCTTTTGAAGGCACATCAAAGAACTATGATTTTAGCTACATAGAACCTAAACATGTTTTAATGGCAACAATAAAAAAAAAATATTGACAACATGTCATCATATGAAACCAAAACATGTTTAATGGCTAAAGTAAAAATATTAACTATGTGCCATCATATGGACCAAAACGAAAGATGGCAACGGATAAGATCCGCGCGGATATAGGCTTGGAGGATCTGTGCCCGCGAGCAAAACCCCAGGCCTGTGCTTGCGATCCGCTACGGGCAAAAAATCTTGCACGTGCCCGTGATCCTCGAATATTACATGCCCACGGGCACGCCCGTGACCCACAAGCGGCAGGCGGCCGAAGACAGCGGGGTAGGGGACCGAGGGCGTCGGGCTCGCGGCTGGACCGCCGAGGATGTCAGGCATCGAGCAAGCGGAAAAGGTTGGGGTCGGTGTCAAGCCATCGACGGACGGCGCACCGGCAGATGGGGAGGGGCGAAGGATGGCTGGCGGCTTGGAGGGCCGCGGAGGAGGAGCCCTTGGCGGTGGGCGGCGGCTTGAATGGCTGAGGCAGGGTAGCCCTTGGCGGCGTGCGGCGGAGGTCTGGAGCAGGCCTTGATGGCCGGTGGCGCAATAGCACATAGGGCCGCGGAGGAGCAGCCCTTTGGCGGCGGCCGGCAGATGTCAGAGTGCCCCTGCCTAGAGCGTTTGCGGCGGCTGCAGGCAGGAATGGGCGAGCTGGGCGAGTGGTTGGGCTGAAACCCTAACTCGAGTTTATATACTTGGGATTTGGGGCCACATGATAGGAGGTGAAGCAGGTGTGGAAGGTTCATGAATGCGCATCCTATTTCTCTATGCCCGTGAACAAATATTCGTTGATTGGGTCCAAAGTTTTTCCCGTGCCCATGCCCGTGGGCACAGACTTTTACCCGCATCCGCGATCAGTGGGCGCGGTATCCGCGGGCATGCAGATATTCTGTGCCCATTGCTATCTTTGACCAAAACATGTTTTTAATGGCTAAAGGGGAAAATATTAACTACATGCCATGATATGTTTACTATTCTTTGATAGAACATTAGTTATTGCTTTGTAGGCACGTGATTAGAAGTTTATATTATAGTTTAACCAAATGTTGCTTATTCCTTATTGTGCATCCGGCAAGCCACTTTTCTTTTTTCCTTTCATATGTCTTGGATGCGGTTTTTTATATTCAAAACTCATACTCTTGTTTCCTACACCCTCCGTTTCAAAATATAGCTCACTCTAATTTTTTAAGAGTCAAACTATTTTATCTTTAATTAAAATAATAAAAATGATTATAAACATTTATGGCACCAAATAGCTATGCAATAAAAATATATAATGATACTTATTAGATATCATAAATATCAGTACTTTATTGTATAAATTTTGCCAAACTCGAGAAAGTTTGACTTTTTAAGGAAGTTAGAATGACTTGTAATTTAGAACGGAGGGAGTATCATGAAAGCAATAAATTAGTCTTATTTTATTCTAATTCTAATTGATATATTCATATGCGACACACAGGCTAGCATAATGATTAAATTACATAAAAGCATAGTTTGCAACGTGAGCACATGACCTAGGAACTAATTGAGATACACACATTGCTAGCGTATAATGATTAAATTACCTATAGCATAAGAGGTCTATAGGCCGGGTACCCAAGTCCATATCTTCATGGTTACATAATTGGTATTAACATAATTACTATTAACGTATATGATATGGTTTAGAAAAAAATAGTAAGCATGTGTTCAGACACTTGATCCATCAGCCGGATCAAATATTATTAACGTGTATGCATTGGAAATATTCCACGTATCGGACATGGACTCCACATATGATCTGCTAATTTTCTTTTTTTAATTCTTATTTCCAAATTAATATGTGTTTTTAAGCCAGATTTTATATTGACTTTTAGATCATCTAGACCGTTGGATCTTCATAAAATCCAATGGCTTATATCCTTCTCTTTTTTAGATTAACGTGGGAATTTCTAGGCCCTCTCGGTGAATCTTGTGGCTCCTTTTGCTTCTGCTTTAATAAGATAATAGATTCTCGAATAATAAATAAAGCTCTCTTTCTCTCAAAAAAAGGACAAAAAATCAGGCAGGTGAGATTTGCCTACCCCCAACAAACTGATAGTGTTTTACAAAGGGTAATACCTGTTTTTCAAATATTGACAGGAAATTGAATACTATTAGTCTGTACTACACTTTTGGTTGCTGGCCTGCTGTTCTGTTGATCAGCCGAGAAAGATAAAGTCTATGAACAATCCTACAAAAATTGTGTAAATCTAGTACAAAGAACGTGATATGCATATGCTATACAGTGTACAAATGTATATGCTCTCCGGTCAGCAGGCCGCCGAGGCGCCGAACGTCCGATTCCGTCGCTATACGGCAGATCCCTGGGCAGCAGCAGCAGCAGCACCGGCCGCAACCCCCGGTGGCAGCTGCGCTTCCACGACGGCCATGCCAACAGTAACGCTGACACCCTGCTCCACGTCGGCTCCTTTGCCGGCGCCGGCGTCGCAAGAGCAAGAGGAACTCGGCACCGCCCCCTGCCTTCCGAAGCTCAACAGCCTCCGAAACGACCTCGGCCTCGCTGCCAAGCCCGGCGACTGGGCCGCGTCGCGCGGGCTCGACGTCGGCACCGCGAGCTCCGGGATGTCGACCACCAGGATGCCCGTGGCGGCGCCGGCAGGAGAAGCGTCCGTGTCTCCGCCGGAGGTCATGCTGACCGCGCCCTGGACCCCTGGTCGGACACCCGGAGAAGCACGCTCGCCGGCAGGCTCGCGGCGTAGTTCGCCGGCTCCGGCGGCGCCACCGGAAGGAGAGCCGAGGCAGGTGGCGGAGAAGATGCGTCGAGCTTGGCGGCGGCGACGGTGAGGCGGCAGAGCGGGCAAGTGACGTGGCACGCCAGCCACGCGTCGACGCACGCGGCGTGGAAGCCGTGGCCGCAGCATGGCAGGAACCGCGCCGCCTCGCCGTCCTCGAGCTCGGCCAGGCACACCGCGCACTCCACCGCCGCGTCCTTCTCCGAACCCGGCGGCGCCGCCGCGCGGTACACCGTGACCGGCAGGGAGCGCAGCACTTCCGGTTCGACGCCACTGCCGCCACGGCGGCCCCGCGGCGGCAGGGCGCCGTGCCACCGCCTTCCCCTGTCGTCGTCAGCGTCCCGCCGCGCGTCGAAAGCATAGTGCAGGGAGACGAGCCCGGCGCCAATGACCGCGAAGATGAGGACAGTGCCGGCGAAGATGGCGACGCTGCCGATCGTCAAGACGCCCCCAGCGGCCGCCGCCGCCGCCACGGGCGCTGTGGGAGCGACGGCGGCGCCGCTCGGCCATGACGAGTCCGCCATGCCGCTGCTGGCGCCTTGGTGCGGGTGCGACGTCATGCACGGGCCGCTTCAGGCGGTGGTGTGGCTCCGCGGCGTAGCGTAGTAGGTGTAGACCAAGCACGGGAGAGCTCCCGTAGATATACAGGAAGGAGCGGAGGGGCCACCGCGCACGAATTGTCGGAGCATTGCCGTGACGACGGGGACAGCGGCGCGTGGAGGAGAGAGAAAAGAAGGCGCCGAGAAGGAGTTCCTCTCTGCGGCTTCGTGCGGCTAGGCTTGGAGGGCGAGTTTTCTGCTGGTGTGTTTCCGCGCCTGGCCAAGGCTAGACCGGCCGGCCAGTCAGCAGTCAGCACTCAGCACTCAGCAGCGGTGGCCGTGAGACCGTGAGGTTCCACGAACGCGAGCGATTTAGTGGCGCTGTCGCGCGCTAGCAGCTGTAACTTGCAACGCACGGTTTTTTCGTTGATTTGGGACGCGTGCAGTTCTATTTTGTGGAATTGACCCACACTCCAAGGGAAACAGCTAATTTACGGCTACCCGTTAGTTGGGTTTCGTAAGCGCGCGTCGACGGGCTGCCACGTGGGGCCATGCCCCGTCCCTCCACTGCCCGGCGTCTCTAAATTGGTCCCACGTCATTAGGACCGCCCCCGTCATTCCACATCTCTGAACTGGTCCCTCGCCCACTACAAACAAAAACAAAAAAAGTTTACGTCAAACTTTTTAAAAAAGTTGCAAAAAAAATCAAAAAAATCAAAAAATGGAAAAAATATTGCCAAAAAAGTTTCGTAAAAACATTTCAAAAAATTTTCGGAAAACTTTTTAAAAAGGAATAGAAAAGGTTTCAAAAAAATCCAAAAGGAGAGACAAAATATTTTCAGAAACATTTCACAAAAAATTTGAAAAAAGGAAGAGAAAATATTTTCAAATTTTTTTGCAAAATATGTTTGAAAAAAAAAGTAAAACTCTTACCTGCTGCTGCCGTCCATGGCCGCCGCGGTGGCGCGGCGCTCGCCGCCTGCGCGAGCCGCTGCCGCCACAACTCGACGTAGGAACTCGGCGCGGCTCTGCTGTTAGCCCGCCCGCAGCAGCTCCGTCGTGACCGCGGGCGCTCGCCATGGTGGAGCTCGTCGGAGCGCAGCAGGGCTAACCCCACGCCGATCGTCGGGGGCAACACAGTGGAGGAAGAGTGAGACGCTCCCTCCGTTCCCCGGCCGGAGTCGACGCCTAGCCTCCACGCCCGCCGACGCGCGCCTCCGTCCCCGGCGGGAGGGGCTGCTGAGCGTCTGGATCTGAAGCAAAAAGAAAACGATGGTCAGGTGAGAGAGAGGGGAAGAGATGAAAATGATGATGGCGTGGGACTCACCACGTGGTGCAGTGGGAGACGTGTGCACACGGGAGTTGAGCGGTGGGGCGGCGGCTGAACCAGTTGCTGCAGCTCGCGCGTCATATTAAGATCGCGCACATAGAAATTTGGAGGAAAGATAGCATGCACGTTTTACTTTGATTAGTAACAGGTTTGGAACAAATTAATTAGCTGCAACTGTTTCGAATTAATCTGTATTTCTACTCGAATGAAAGAATGAGATTGTTGATAATGACTTCTCTCCGCTGCAACAAAAAAAAGGGAGATCTGATGAACGCTTTAACATCAGGAGCTGGAGCCAAGATGGCATCTTCTTCCCTCGCAAAAAATGGCAGTGATCATTTTCTCCTTTACATGATGATGATTGATGAGTAAACGGTCGCTTTCATTTGACCGGTTGGAAACAACACGACAAGTCGAACTGCGATTTATCGGTCGGTTTAGACTTAACAGTAACAACGACATGGCAAGAAAAGTTTAACAGGCACGAGGATCGTTCATGGGACGCGTGCAATCTGGCTGACATGGATGGACCGAGGAAGACACGCACGCATCACTTAGCAATGCAAAGACGTGGTAAGAAAAAAAAAATAACGCCGTTGTGGTCGCCGACAATGTGTTGTTGCCGGTTATAGAATCTCTAGCAAAGTAAACAAACAAGTTAAACACGCCTCATATAACTCGAATTATTATACATGTAGGATAGCTATTACTACAACCATTAATACATCCGTTTCAAATTATAGGTCGTCTTGACTTTTTTGATTCATCATCTTTGTTATGTATTTAGATAAACGGTTATGTCTAGATTCATAGCAAAGATTTATAGCAAAATCTATGAATCTAGAAAAGCCAAAACTAATTTGAAACCGAGGAAGTAATTACATATCCGAAGCCATTCCGGTTGCAGACATGGATTCAAAGATTCAGTATTTAATTAAAGGAGTTGGGGCGGTTTAGTCTTGTGCATAGTAATATTATATTAGTATCTACTCCGTATCTATTACTAAGTTCTTTCTGAGAGTTAGTTGAATCTTCAAAACAGAAAAGCAAGTGATTCTCAATGACACAATTGCTATTAATTGATAAGAGAAAGCATAAAAGAAAAGGAAGCCATAGATGTAGCACTAGAAGGATGTAACCTATCGAGATCGAGTTAGAGCATCTGCAGAGACTAGGTAAATCATTTTGTAAAGTTAAATGTAGCTATTATTAAACAAAAAACGTTTCCAACAGACTCTGTGTATGACTCTTCAAATTTAGTCGCTCTTCATCCCACCTCATTCGCTCTATATTTAGATAGCCTACCTTACTAGCTACTCATACAGAGAATGTTGGATTTGATCACTTTTTAGTAGCTTTTTTATTTTACATAATAGCTAAACCAAGATTTTGACCATCGATATTTAGCTAGACTATTGGAGTAGCTCTTATAGGCTGCATTTTTTTCAGGTTCACACAATTTTTTGTAAAAAAAAAATCAGGCACGCATTTTTTTAACCTTTTCGTTGCTCCATGATTGATCAACAGAGAACGATGAACAATACATCAAATGGAGTGTTAAAATCTATGAACAAATAGAAAGAATTAACATATTCTAAAACTAAGAGATGGTGAGTACACTATATTCAATCTACATCGGCGCGACGGCCTAATTGCAAAGAGCTCAGAATTTCGGCGTTGCTCTCCAGCCGGTCATCGGTAACTCTGACACCCTGACCCTGCTCCAAGTCGGCTCCTTCACCGGCAAAGGAGCAGGAGGAGCTCGCCCCCGCCCCTTGCCTCCCGACGCTCCACAGCCTCCTGAACGAAGATCTCAGCCCCGCCGAGCTCGGCGACTTGGCGACGGCGTCGCGCGGGCTCGGCGCCGACACGCCCTGCTCCGGGATCTCGATCACCAGGTCCCTCCTGGCGGCGCCGGCGGGAGAAGCGCCCGTGACTCCGCTGCCGGTGCCCATGGTGACCGCGCCGTGGTCGGAGACACCGAGGAGCACGCTGGTGGGCAGCGTCGCGGCGTACTTCGCGGGCTCCGTGTTGAATATACGTGCTAGAGTCAATTGGATTGGATCCACTAATGGGACTACAAAGTGGAAGCCCATTAGCATGGCCCATTAGCACTAGAGGGACTACAACATCTATTAGTCCTGTATTGCTAATGGACCAAGGGATGGGAGGTTTTCCTCCTCATATACGTGGGAGGGGCAAAGGGGTCGCCCCAAGCAAGTTGTGCCGCCCCAAGCCCTAGCCGCCCCTCCCTGGCCGCCGCGTTCTCCTCTCTCGCCGTGCGCGCCCCGGCGCTGGCACACCGGCGCTCGGCGTTCCATCCTCGTACGTGTGGATATCTCGGAGGTGCTACGCTTGGAGCACTGGGACGAACCGCACGTGTCGTAGGACCAGACGAACGTTCGCAACTTCACGGCACTGCTACCTCGACGCGCTTCTCTACACCGAGACGGTTCCGCTGCATCTGCGCGTCTAGTGGTAACGATCTGAGATCTATAACTGCAGTTGTTCCTGGTTTCGGGGTACACGGTTTTTGTATTGTGCTAGCGTAGCCTCCCCGAATCCCTTCAGTGGTATCAGAGTCGTAGCTGTTTCGTTATAGGTTCGATCGTGGGCATATAGAGATATGCGTGGTTGTAGATGAGTCTCTGATCGGTTCGTGATCTTTGTCGTGATGGACGTGTAACGAATTGCTCCTACCGGTCGGTTTTTCCGCCATCGGAGCTAAGTGATACTCGTAAACCTATGCATGGTGAGATGTAAATCAATTGGATTGGTCGAATCGAACTTAGGTCAATGGCCAGGCGCATGGGATGCGTGACGGTGAAGATTGGATCTGAAACCGGGCCGGAGAAAGATGCGAAAACAAGGTGTTCGGTAAAACAGCCATAACTTTCGCGTACGATCTCGGATGGATGCAATTTTTATACGAAAATTCATCTACATAAAATTTTACGTCCGATTCAGGCTGCCCTTGGTAGTTTTGCCGAAATTAGATTTGCAAAATTCGGCCGGGAAGATAGAGTTTTCTGCGTTTTAAGTTTCGACGTCGGAATCGCCTAACTTGTTTTTGCAGAAATTCATGTGATCGGTATGGCCCTTATGTGTATGTGATGCATGCATGTAATTGAATCATGACCTGCGTGTCGTGAGTGCGGCAATACGGCTGGAGCCATATGTATTGTCAAGTTAATGTAATGGCCTGTGTGCCCACCTGTGATGATCTAAGCGCGATTATGTAATTTATTTACTTGCATGCGTTAGATGTTAGTTCTTGGAGGACTCATCACTGGAGGATGGCATGAATGGATCATGGAGATAGAGATCAACATGATGGATCATGAAGATGGAGATCAACATTATGGACAACACAATGGAGATGGAGATCTACCTGTGATAATGGGCCATACCAGTATCATTATTGTGTGAATGTCATCCTTAATGTTCTGCTTTTGTTTACATGCGATGAATGACGTTATTTAGCATGCGACGATAAAAGTAGAACGATCCCTCAGTAATATTTGAGTTTACGTGCCCTCCCAAACCTTGCACCATCATGTCTTGTACGATCAGTGGTGGGTCTATAAATTAGGGTGCTACTGATTTTCCTCGACTAGATGGGTTCGTATCGGATACTTACTCGCACAGGGTTTGGTTACCTTGAACAAAGTCATCTTAATGGTTAAGGGCTTTGGGGCATAAGAGTTGGGAGCCGAGACATAGAGATGTCACCCAACAACAGGAGTCATATGAGATATGATTAGCAAAGAGTTGCTTACCGATCTATCATGTCTTCTAGCGGTGATGCTAAAGCTCACTAGTCGACTTGTTAGTTGTGGATCCTAATCACTAGTAATCAATCGAGGGATATTGATTTTAGTGGGAGTAGATTCAGTTAAATGGTTAATTTAATTTACTCCGTCATGGATACGTTGTCTTAGTATTTGCATTATCATTTTGTTGTAGATCAATGGCGCGTAACTGCACACCGTTTAATTTGCGTTCCATCCTTGAGAAGGATGAGATAAATGGGACAAACTATGCGGATTGGATCCGCAACCAAGAATTGTTCTTAGGGTTGAGAAAAAAGAAAAGTTCTAGACACCCTATTACCAGATAAGCCTACTGAAGATACAACACTTATTGTGAAACAAACTTGCAAGAAGGCATGTGATGCTAATCTTGAAGTGAGTTGTCTAAATAAGTTGTGTGGCATGCTTAAGACAGCAGAGAGTAATATTAAGAAAAGCGCTGGAGGCAGCCATATGATGGTCGTCCAAAACAAGACTACATTTAAGAAAAAGGACAAATCTTGCAAGAAGAAGGGTAAGGCTAAAGATACGATCTTCAAGCCAAACCCGATGCCCAAGGCTAGATCAGCTGCTGATAATGAGTGCTTTCACTGTCATGAACTTGGTCACTGGAAAACAAACTGCAAGTTGTACCTAGCTTCTTTGAAGAACAAGGGAAGTAAGGGTACTTCCACTTCAAGTACACTTCATGTTTATGTTACAGACATTTTCCTCGCTGACTCTTATATAAATTCTTGGGTATTTGATACCGGATCGGTTGCTCATATTTGCAATTCGATGCAAGGAATGATAAGAAGTAGAAGCGTGGAACGAGGGAAGTTGATTTCCGCGTTGGCAACAATGCAAGAGTTGCTGCGCTGACCATCGGGACAATGCAACTTCACCTACCATCAGGATTTATTATGAATTAAATAATTGTTATTATGTTCCTAGTTTAAGTTGAAACATTGTGTCTCCTTCATGTTTGATGAAGGATGGTTATTCATTTGCGAGTGAAAACAATGGTTGTGTGATCTCTAAGAATGACATGTTTGTGGCTTTTGCATCCATTGTGAATGGTTTGTTTATTCTAAATCTTGATGATGCACCGATCTGTAATGTAAGTGCTAAAAGGTCTCGGCCTAATGATTTAAGTCTGACCTACATGTGGCATTGTCGTTTGGGTCATATAAGCGAGAAGCGCATGAAAAGGCTCCATTCAGATGGGCTTTTAACTTCGTTTGATTTTGAATCATACGAGACATGCGAAGCTTGTTTGCTAGGCAAGATGACCAAGACGCCATTCACAGGTTTTCCTGAGAGGGCGCATGATTTATTGGAACTCATACATACGGATATGTGTGGATCGATGAGCACGACAGCCAGAGGTGGATTCCAATACTTCATTACCTTCACTGATGATTTAGTAGATATGGCTATGTCTACTTAATGAAACATAAGTCAGAAACATTTGAAAAGTTCAAGGAGTTTCAGAATGAAGTGGAAAATCAACGTGGCAAGAAAATTAAGGCCTTACGATCTGATCGTGGAGGCGAGTATTTGAGCCACGAGTTTAGCAGTCATCTAAAGAGTTGTAGAATTGTTCCACAACTGACGCCGCCTGGAACGCCTCAGAGAAACGGCGTGTCTGAGCGACGTAATCGAACCTTGTTGGACATGGTACGATCAATGATGAGCCAGTCAGACCTATCGTTATCGTTTTGGGGATACGCTCTAGAAACAACAGCTTTCACACTTAATAGGTATACCGTCTAAGTCCGTAGATAAGACACCACATGAGATATGAACTGGCAAGACTTCCCAGTTTGTCTTTTCTAAACATTTGGTGTTGTGAGGTATTTGTCAAGAGACTTCATTCAGACAAGCTTACACCCAAATCGGACAAGTACATATTCGTGGGATATCCAAAGAAACTATTGGGTATTATTTCTACAACCGATCAGAGGGCAAAGTGTTTGTCGCTCGAAACGGTGTTTTCTTGGAGAAAGAGTTTCTCAAAAGCGAGAAAAGTAGACAAAAGGTGTTTCTTGAAGAAATTTGAGATGAGCCTATGAGGCAAGACTCTACGAGTGATGCTAATGTAGCAGAACCAGTGGAGGCACCGGTGGTAAGAGAAGAACCACCACAACCACGAAGGTCCAAAAGGCCACGTCGCGCAACGGATAGAATGAATCTCCTAATTGCAGGAGAGCGTGACATATTGTTGATGGAAAACGATGAGCCTAAGATATATGCGGAAGCAATGATGGACCCAGATTCTGAGAAATGGCAAAGTGCCATGAGATCCGAGATAGATTCCATGGGATACAATCAAGTTTGAAACTTGGTTGATCCGCCTGAGGGTGTTAGACCCATCGAGTGCAAATGGATCTTTAAGAAAAAGAGAGATATGGACGGAAATGTTCACGTCTATAAAGCACGGCTTGTTGCAAAAGGTTTTCGACAAGTTCAAGGAGTTGACTACGATAAGACATTTTCTCCAGTAGCGATGCTTAAATCTATTCGGATCATTCTAGCAATAGCTTGCGTATTTCGATTATGAGATATGGCAGATAGGATGTCAAAACAGCTTTCCTAAATGGAAACCTTGATGAGGACGTGTATATGATACAGCCCGAAGGTTTTGTCGATCCGACCAATGCTGGAAAAATATGCAAGCTTCAGAAGTCCATTTATGGATTAAAGCAGGCATCTCGGAGTTGGAATATTCGTTTTGATGAGGTAGTCAAAGGGTTTGGTTTTCATCAAAATGTAGAAGAGGCTTGTGTTTACAAGAAAGAAAGTGGGAGCTATGTAGTATTTCTAATCTTATATGTGGATGACATATTATTGATTGGGAATGACATTCCTATGCTGGAATCCGTAAAGACTTCACTGAGAAATAGTTTTTCTATGAAAGACTTAGGAGAAGCAGCATATGTTCTGGGCATAAAGATCTATAGAGATAGATCGAGGAGGCTTATAGGATTAAGCCAAGATACTTATATTGACAAGGTGCTGAAACGGTTTAGCATGGAGCAATCCAAGAAGGGGTTCTTACCTATGTCACATGGTGTACACCTCAGCAAGAATCAGCGTCCTCAGACAGCTGATGAGCGAGAGCGCATGAATAAGATACCGTATGCTTCGTCAATTGGGTCTATCATGTATGCCATGATAAGTACTCGTCCAGATGTCTCATTTGCTCTAAGTATGACGAGCAGACACCAGTCTGATCCGGGTGAGAGTCACTAGACAAGCGGTGAAAAGTATTCTTAAGTACTTTAGAAGGACTAAAGATATGTTCCTAGTCTATGGAGGTGAGGAGGAGCTCGCTTGTAAATGGTTACACCGATGCTAGCTTCCAAACTGATCCAGATGATTCATAGTCTCAATCAGGATTCATATTTACTTTAAATGGTGGTGCTGTGAGTTGGAAGAGTTCCAAGCAGGAGATCGTGGCTGATTCTACAACAGAAGCTGAGTACATTGCAGCTTCTGAAGCTGCAAAGGAAGGTGTTTGGATGAGGAAATTTCATAGAGCTTGGTGTGTTTCCAAGTGGGTCTAGCCCATTGAATCTCTACCGTGACAACAATGGGGCTATCGCGCAGGCTAGGGAGCCAAGGAATCACTCGAAGAACAAACATGTACTGCGGAATTTTCACCTATTCGGAAGATCGTTAGACGAGGCGATATCAAGATATGCAAAATACATACGGATCTGAATGTTGCTGATCCTTTGACAAAGACTCTTCCATAGCCTAAGCATGAGTCACACATGAGAGCTATGGGTATTAGATATCTTCTAGATTAGCTCTATTTCCAGTGGATGATCATAGAGATGGTCGTATTGTATCTATGACATTGTTTATTCACTTGAATATCCATGAAAGGCAACTTGTATTGATCACTAATTGTGTGAATTATTTGTGAAATTCTCTACTTGTATGGTTATTCATAAGATGTCCCTAATCTGAGTTATTGATTAGCACATGTATTAGTTGATGACTATATTTCACAAGTCATGGACATAGAGATGTCAAACTAATAATGTGGGACACATGTATGACATGGGCTGGATTGACCCAACGTGAGATGTTGTAATATTGTTCTCTGTTTCACAACGTGTATGCTTTGTCCTAAGACCTGAGATTGTCGCATGTACTCAAGATGTGAATTGACTTACTTAGGGGCTATCAAACGCTACGCCGTAATTGGGTAGTTATAAAGGTAGTTTTCAGGTTTGTCAGGAAGCATGCTGTGAGACATGGTCAATCAAGATGGAATTTGCCCCTCTCTATGTGAGAGAGATATCTCTGGGACCCTCGAGTGATCAGATCAAGAAATGCATGGCCGTGCTAGGTTAATTGTTAACCTATTGAAGGATCCGACTCACAGGTTCGAGAAAGAGAGGATCAGCTTGTAGAAGCTAGACCAAATATCGTGAGGCAAAGGGAATAGCTCGTACATAACGTTGTGGTGGTTCGTCTGATATGATCTCTACGTGTGCATAGGAGTTGACACGTCTTGCTAGAGGCCGCTATCAACTGTTGGTTGAGTAGTAGTACTCGAACCATGTCTATGTGTGCGTGAACACATAGGGTCACACACTTAAGAGGTTTGGAACATTTAAATGCTTGACTAAGAGATTGTCTCTAGTGCAAGTGGGAGACTGTTCTAGAGCCAATTGGATTGGATCCACTAATGGGCCTACAAAGTGGAAGCCCATTAGCATGGCCCATTAGCACTAGAGGGACTACAACATCTATTAGTCCCGTATTGCTAATGGACGAAGGGATGGGAGATCTTCCTCCTCATATATACGTGGGAGGGGCAAAGGGGGCGCCCCAAGCAAGTTGTGCCGCCTCAAGCCCTAGCCGCCCCTCCTGGCCGCCGCCTTCTCCTCTCTCGTCGCGCGCGCCCCGGTGCTGGCACACCGGCGCTCGGCGTTCCATCCTCGTACGTGTGGATACCTAGCAGGTGCTACGCTTGAGCACTGGGACGAACCGCACTGTGCCGTAGGACCAGACGGACGTTCGCAACTTCACGGCACTGCTACCTCGACGCACTTCTCTACACCGAGGCAGTTCCGCTGCATCTGCGCGTCTAGTGGTAACGGTTTGAGATCTATAAATACAGTTGTTCCTAGTTTCAGGGTACACGATTTTTGTATTGTGCTAACGTAGCCTCCTCGAATCCCTTCACTCCTGCGGGAATGCCGGAGGTAAAAAAAAAGTGCAAGCGCCGGCGGCGTGTCGGGCTTGGCGACGGTGAAGCGGCAAAGCGGGCAGGTGGTGTGCGACGCTAGCCACGTGTCGACGCACTCGGCCTGGAACCCGTGGCCGCAGCGTGGCAGGAACCGCACCCCCTCGCCATCCTCGAGCTCCGCGAGGCACGCCATGCACTCCATGGCCGCGTCCTTCAAGTCCGGCGGCGCCGCGCGGCACACCCGCAACCGGCAGGGAGCGCAACACGTCCGGGTCGACCCCTGACGGCCAGGATCCCGCCGCCACGGCGTCACCGCGCCAGGACGCCGTGCCGCACGTCGAAGACATACTGCAGGTAGACGAGCTCCGCAGCGATGACCACGAAGATAAGGAGAGTGCCGGCCACGGTGGTGATGCTGCCGACCGTCAAGACGCCCCCAGTGGCGGCCGCCGCCGCCACAGGCGCCGTGGGAGGGCCGGCGACGGCAGCGCCGCTCGGCCACGACGAGTGCGTGTCATCGCTGGCGCCTTGGTGCGTCGCCATGCTCGGACGCCTTCAGGTGTGGACCGTGCGCTGTGCGCCTGTGCTGCGGAGCGTAAGCGTAGGCCGAGCACTCGAGAGCTCGCGCAGATATACGGGGAGACGGGGGACGCACGAAGGTGTCGGGCATTGCCGTGACGACGGGGACAGCAGCGTGCTGAGGCGACGGGGCGCATGCCGCATGCGCAGGACGAGGGAGAAGCGCCGAGAAGGTTCGGCTGCAGTTTTGCGCGCCTGGCCAGGCCGGGTATGCTATGTGCCGCATACGCGGGGCCAACCCACCCACCGCAGACTGCAGCCTTCCACAACACGT
Organism: Urochloa ruziziensis; assembly: GCA_015476505.1. NCBI lineage: Eukaryota > Viridiplantae > Streptophyta > Magnoliopsida > Poales > Poaceae > Urochloa > Urochloa ruziziensis. The sequence goes on from CM027123.1 coordinate 18,418,725, forward strand.
GGACTTAGCGGCGCATGAGAGACTGGCAGACGGCCTTTTCTTTTGTCTCCTGGCCCTGCATGCCTGCGCGCGCGTGAGAGACGACGGGGAGAGAGCTTTTTTTTTTTCTCTAAGCTGACGGGCCCGCTCAAGGTAAGCCTTCTTCCATTTGTTTTTTTTACTTCATTCAGTTGCATATTTGTATGGTGTATCGTTACTTTTTTTCTTTATCTTTCTTTTTCTATTACTTTTTTCTTTTTGCCCCTGGAGCTACCTTCTTCATTCAGTTGCATACATGCATGTGTTTATATTTTTCAGTTTTTCTCTCCCATGGTCTGACTTATTCTTGTTCCTTTTTATTTAAAAATAGCAGTATATATTTTTTTCTACAAGTTTTTTCTAGGTAAGATAATTCGAGCACATGTATATTTTCATGAGCCATATAATTTGTTCAAACATGTATTTTGTTCCCATATATATATATTTTGTTTCACGTGTTAAGATTGATGTTCCTTTCGTACGATATTTTGTTCCACGTTAAGAGTTATGTCCCTTTCGTATGGTATTTTGTTCCTTTTGTATGATATTTTGTTCCATAAGATTGGATGATTTGTTCCACTTTAACTTACTTCAGTATGATAATATTATATTCCATTAAATAATTTGTTCCATATGTTAAAATTTATGTTCCTCATATACGATTTTTTTGTTTCCGCACGGTCACATGATATGTTTCTGGTTGTTAAAATCGGATTAATTGTTCCTTCTTTTAAAAAAATGTTTCATATTTTTTAAAATCTAAACATAGGCAAGTGTGGTCTAGTTTTGAAGATTACGTCAAAAGAAATACAATAATGTAATCGAAGTTTGATTTGAACACTCGGTTCATCGTATACAAATTGTTTAAACTTTTGTCTTTTATAGGGCTCGCACATAGGAAAAGTTGGAGGCTCTGAGCTGGGAGACTCTTGTTTGCGGGAAGCGAGAGGGTGGCCTTGGGGGTTGTGCGGTGACGGCTGGCACGCCGCATGTGCGCCAGCCAGTCTCTCCTGCCCAGGCCGCCCGGCCGGTCAGCGCGGTGTATGGATGGCAGCGGGTCGGGTAAGGTGCGGGTAAGACTTTTACCCGCCCGCCAGCATATCCGTGGCTCTGACCTGTGCCCGCCCGCCAGCTGCCCGCGGGTAAAAAATCTACCCGTGCCCGCGCCCGACGGATATCCGCGGGTATCGGGCAACCCGTTACCCGCGAGAAAATAACATATCAACATGCTCATTTTAACAAGAACATCAACAATTTGACATCCAATATTGCAAATTTGACATATCAAGTACAAGACAATTAATTATTACAGCACATGGATAAATTAAATGTCCAGCCACACACAACTATGGCACATGCAGAACTGAATGATGTAGATGTCCAGGCGTCCAGCCATCTCACAAGTCATGTCTCATGGATCATTATCAATGATGTCGGACTCAAGATTATCCTAAGAACAAAGGAAAGACAATACCAATGTTTCAATTTCATTTTGAAGACAAGTATAGTAAGATAATTTAGGAAAGAATGAAAAATAAAAAGAATAGTAATTACCGAGCCTTCTTCTTCATCATCAAGACATGTCATCAATGCATTGAGAACAGGTGATTCAGCCCCTAGTAGAACAAACAATTGAAAAGTTAGTGTTACTGTAAATGAAAGAAGGAAACAAAACTGAAATGAAATGCATGTTATACCTAACATATCAGCTCGTGCCCAAGCTTGCATACACATCAAAGCTTCCACCATGTTTGGGGCAAGTCTGCTACGGTTTGGGCTAATAATTCTCCCACTAGTACTGAATACGGACTCAGATGCCACTGTTGTCACAGGAATTGCTAGGATATCTCGAGCAACCTTTCTCAAAGCAGTATACTTGAACCCTCCAACCTTCCACCAATCAATGACATCCAATTCAAGCGTTCTTGGCAGCATTTCCTCTTCCAAGTACATATCCACTTCTGTGCATATTGTAGTTGTCGGCACAGCTGGTTCAGAAGCCATGTATTTATCAAATATTGCATCAACTTCAGCATCACCCTCATTTAGTGTTTTACTGCAACTACCACCAGCCACAGTACCATCTGTTGTGCCAAAACCTTCCATAGAATTTTCATATTCCTTCACCAAATCTATCATCAACTCTTTAACTTTCTTCACTTCTCTAACCATACCCTCATGTCCATATATTTGGGTGTACATGGCATACAAGAACTTCATTTTACGTCGAGGATCTAGAACAGTGGCAACTGCCATCAGACCATGGATATCTGTCCAATATTTCATAAACTTCTCTTTCATGGCTGCTGACATGCTTTCTATGATGGGGTTATCACTAGCTTGCCACTTTTGAATAGCTAGATAAATACCACATATTTTGGGAAAAAACAAGCTTGATGTGACATAAGAAGTGCCAGATAGTAATTCAGTTGTATCATAGAACAGTTTTAACCTATCACAGAGATACCTAGCAAATTCCCAATCTTCTTCTGTTGGTCGAAAAGGAAAACACAATTTTTCTTTCTTTGCAAGGCGATCAAACACAGGTATGTAATTCAGTGCAACACTAAGCATTATGTAGGTGGAATTCCATCTAGTTTTAACATCAAGAGCTATTTTCTTATCATAGCTAATGCCTTCTTGTAAAACAGCCCTTTCAAATCGTTCATGCCTTTTGGGTGTGGCTGACCAAAATGCAACAGATTCACGGATCCTCCCTATTCCCTCTTCCACAACTTTTACACCCAATGCATCTTTTGCACCAATTCCATCTTTCACTATAAGGTTGATGATATGTGCAGCACAACGCATATGCAACAATTTACCCCTAAGCATGAGAGAGGGAAGAGGCATCTTATCTTGCATTTCCTTCATAAGATTGTCATTGGTGCTGCAGTTGTCAAGAGTGATCGTCGAGACCTTCCTGTCAATATGCCAATCCAGCAGCACATCATGAAGGACTTCACTTATAACCTCAGCTGTGTGTGGGTGTGGTACATACATGAACCTATATGTAGAATGGAAAAAATGAGAGATCAGATTAGTGTACAAGTGAAGTAGTGTAAAAAAAAATGAGAGACCAACAAAGAAGCTTATTATTACCTCAAAAGAAAGCTTTTCAGATTCCAACTCTCATCAACATAATGCACAGTCACAGCCATGTAACCTTTTTTCTGATGGTTTGCTGTCCACATATCCGTGGTGACGGCAATACGAGATTGCTGCTGCTGGAACTGCTTCACCATGGAGACCTTTTGCACTTCATACATGTCCAAAATATCCTTTCTAATTGTATTTCTTGACACAACCTTAAACAATGGTTGCAATGCAGCACAAAACCTTCTAAAACCAACATGATCAACAATAGAAAGCGGGTACTCATGGACACATATCATCAATGCAAGTTCTTTCCTAGCAACACCTTGATCAAACACATACTTCTCCACAACAACACTTCCGTCTTGTGTTTTAGCCAATTTCAAAGTGGACTGTTTTAGGCCTTTTCTAACTTGCCGGGACTCACAGCTGTTTACATGGCTGCGCAAATGACTTGTACCATTTCTACCTACAGCTGATAAATGTTTTTTACACCACTTGCATATAGCTTTCAAAGTACCACCCACTTCTTCTCTATCAAAGTCTTTCCATACATCAGATTTAAGCTTTCTCTTACTCCCAACTGGAACATCATCATCTATTTCAATCACATTCACATCGTTGCCAGTACCTTGATCGTCAGTAGCAGTAGGTGCAGATGATGGAGTAGGCTCTCTAGGCGTAGATGATCGAGTTGCAGCTCTGGATCTGGATCCACGTCCACCTGCAGTAGGTCCAGCACCGCTGCCACTGTCTCCAGGAGTTGACATTGCAAGCAATCACCAGATGCTGAAATGGATTAACATTTAACATATCCATTAACTAGCAAATCAAGCATTCATCCATTAACTAGCAAATCAAGGTTACCTGCTGTCCGCGGAGGAGGCCGAGGAGGTGGTCAGGCGGAGGGGCAAGGGCCGGCGGCGATGGAGTCGTGATCTGGTGGAGCTGCTGCCCCCGTCAGTCGTCGCGCGGTCGCGCCGCTGGGGGGGACACGTCGCGCCGCTGGGGAGTGGGGACCCGTCGCGCCGCAGCCGCCGCTGGGGACCCGCCGCGCCGCCACCGCCGGGGAACCGCTGCGCCGCCGGGGACCCGCCGTGCCGCCACCGCCGGGGAACCGCTGCGCCGCCAGCGACCCGCCGCGCCGCCACCGCCGGGGATGTGGGTGACTCAAGAGGAAGAGGAACTGAGAGAGAGGCTGAGCCGCTGAGGAGTGAGGGGGGCAGCCGGCGGCGGGGATGGATGGATGTGTGCGTGCCGCGTGCGGGACTGCGGGTGCCGGGTGGAGTAGTGGAAGTGCTAGGGTTTCTGTTTCTGTGGGTGGGCTTGGGCCATGTTTTTTGGTGGGCCTATTTGTATTAACGGGTTGCGGGTACCGCCCGCGGGCGAGACTCTTTATCCGCAGCCTGCCCTGCGGGCGAGAAAGTTTGCCCGTACCCGTGCCCGCGGGCGAAAATTGGCGCCCGTATCCTCGCCCGTCGGGTCGGTTATCCGCGGATACCCGCATCCGCGGGCAAAACTGCCATCCATAGCGCGGTGGGGATGGGCGATCGGAGTACCGTGAGATTCCACGAACGCGAGCGGTGGTTTACAGTCGCGGCCGTCTGTGCGACACTGACAGTGACAATTGCGCGGGCGTCTGGCAGTTGCAATGCACCGTTTTTTTATTGATTTGACGCCCGTTGCAGTTTAAATTTTGTGGAACTCATATCAAAGTTTAAGCTCATGGTTAAAGTTAAAATAGTTGTAGTTTCCTGAAATTAATTCGAAGAAAGTGACACACTTTATTTTTTGATAGAACACACGCAGAGTGGAGTATCGATTTGGAGGAAAGAATACCATCCACTATTTATTTTGATTTATAACATGTTTGGAGCAAATTACCTGCGATTGTTTCGAATTCAGATTATTTTTCTACTAAAAATAAAAGAATAAAATTGTTGATAGTGACTTCCCACTATTGCAAAAGTCTGAACGCTTTAACACCCCTAGTCAAGATGGCATCTTGTTCCCTCGCAAAAGATGGCATGTAAATGATTATTTCCTCCTTTTTCATGATGATGTGTAATTCAGTCATTTTTCATTTGACCGGTTGGGAGCAAGAGCAACACCACAAGTTGAACTGTGATTTGTGCCTTGATCGGTCGGTTTAAACTCAACACTGACAGTGACATGGACAAGAAAAGCTTAACAGACACGAGGATAATGGGACGCGTTCAATGCATTCAGCCGTGTCACGGCTTGACATCCAATCTAGCTGCTTGTTGACACGGATGGACCGAGGAATACATGCATGCATCAGCTAGCAAAGACGTGGTAAAGAAGGGATTGGACGCTGCTGTGGTCGCTGAAAAAGAGTTGCCGGTTATATAGAATCTCATAAACCCAAATGATTATGTGATGTCAGAGTTGAATAACTATGGGCTAAATCTTGAATTGTGTTTTTCCTCGGTCGAAGAAGGCACCCTCCTCAGTCCCACACGCAGGAGGACTCAAATTGGGTACCTATTTCTTTTTCTTTTTTTGAAAAAATAACCTATTTCTCCTTATGACTTTACTATACATCCTGCGCCATTCTAGTTGCAGTCATGGACCTAATTCATAGCAAGAGGCTCTAAGGGCCTCAGCAATGGGCGCATCCAAGCCAGTTCCATGCATTTAATGCTCTTATGGATGCAGGTCCTTTACACTGTAGTTTTGATTTCATGGAGGCGCAGCTCCCTCACATAGAACCCGCTCCCATCAAATTTAAAAGGTATTGGTTTGACACAAGATGGCAGGAGTACTCAGCGCGATGGGTAATTGTTGAGGACCTAGTGATTTTTTACCCCTGCAGGACCCACATATGGGAGCGGGTGGTGGTTCATTGCATTGCACCTAGCGTGTTAGCATGTGTCACATCGCTAATGGGCTCCATTTAAGATTCAGGGGTGACTCCTACACTGGTGACGCCTAAGCTAAGACTAGCCATAGCGGTCATCGGTGCTCAAAAGAAATATTCTCTGACATAGGATGTCGATGCTGATAAATGGATGGGAGCACAATGGTTGCTTCCGTGCTGAAGTAAGAAGTGGACCCAATCTTTGTCAAAATTCTCTCTTCCGTGCATGCCTGAGAGCAATGAATGTTGTGAAAAAAAAAATTTCTCTGTGGGCATCGGTGCATGTAGGTTACTCGGGGCCTGGTTTTTTGATCGGAGCATCGCCTCCACAGCTGTTGATCCGATGCCTGGACCTTCTCTTTCCTACTTCAGGCATCGGTGAAACCAACCGCTGTGGCCAGTCTAAGTCCAACGCTCCATCGTGTTTGAAAGTCACAATCTCCACATTGAAGAAACCTCCACATCATACCATCATATCAGTTGGTGATTTCGCAGAACGTCAGTATAGCTTGCAGAGGCCAAGGATGCTTCATGCGACAATAACCTTATAGTACTTGTTAGAGCGCGCGTTGTGGCGATTGAAAGAATTGGCCACTCAGTTAAAGTTGATAAGAATTGCTTGTATCACCAAAAAAAGTAACCTACTGAGTTCACAAAGGCTGAATAATTTTCAGATTTATTTTTTTAGGAAAAAAAACAAGATATGCATTTCTTTGACCCTTTTGGTCGCTCCTTGACGGATCAAGGAATAACAGTACATCAAGTTGAAGTTTTAAAATCTATGAACAACAAATAGAAAGAATGTACATATTCTATAACTAAAAAAATGATAAATTGAATCTACAACTGCGCTATTGCAGAGAGCTCAGAAATTTGGTGTTGCTCTCCGGCCGGTCAGCGGTAACGCTGACACCCTGCTCCAAGTCGGCTCCTTCTCCGGCACCGGCGCAGGAACAGGAGGAGCTCGCTCCCGGCCCTTGCCTCCCGAAGCTCCACAGCCTCCTGAACGACGACCTCAGCCTCGCCGAGCCCGGCGACTTGGCGGCGCCGCGCGGTGTCGGCGTCGGCGTCGGCCTGCCCACCAACTCCGGGATCTCGATCGCCAGGACGCCCCTGGCGCCAGTGGAACCGCTCGTGTCTCCGCCGCCGCCGGCCACGGTCGCGTGGTCGGACACCCCGAGGAGCACGCCGGCGGGCAGCGTCGCGGCGGCGTAGTTCGCGGGCTCCGGCGGGACGGGAAGGAGAAGCGCCGGCGGCGGCGCGTCGGGCTTGGCGACGGTGAGGCGGCAGAGCGGGCAGGTGGTGTGCGACGCCAGCCACGTGTCGACGCACTCGGCGTGGAACCCGTGGCCGCAGCGCGGCAGGAACCGCGCCGCCTCGCCGTCCTCGAGCTCGGCCAGGCACACGGCGCACTCCACCGCCGTGTCCGCCTCCTTCTCCGACCCCGGTGCCGCCGCGCCCGCGCGGTACACGGTGACGGGCAGCGAGCGCAGCAGCTCCGGGTCGACGCCCCTGGTTGCGGTCCTCCGGCTCATGCTCATCCCGCCGCGGCGGCGCCGCCCCGGCCGGCCGCTCGCCTGCTGCTCCCGCTGCTGCAGGCGCTGCCTCTCCCTGTCGTCCCAGGAGCTGAAGCAGTACTGGAGCGAGACGAGGCCGAAGGCGAAGATGACGAAGAGCACGAGGATCCCCGCGATGGTGAGCACGCTTCCCAGCGTCATGGCGGCGCCACCCGCCGCCGCCATCGGCGAAGCGGCCGTGTCGGCGACGTCGCCGCTGCTCGGCCACGACGACGAGCCCGCGGCGGCGCCGGCGGCTTCGGAGTCTCGCGTCATGTAGTTACGGTGGATCGATCGATCGGTCGGTCGAATTGAACTTGAACCCCTGCTGGTCGGAACAGCTTGTTTGCAAGCGTTGGTGTGGGTGTGATGGATGGAGCGAGCACTCTCGAGCTCCGCGAGCCCGCACATATATAGGAGTGGGAAGTCGAAAGTGTGGTCAAGTGATGCCGTGACGACGGGGACAGGGGAGAAGGCGCGGCGAAGTTGTGGCGCGCTTGCACTTTGCGGTGGCTGCGGGCGGGCGACTTGGGGGCCAAGGCTGTTGCAGCCGGTGGCAGCGCACCTGGCCAGGCGAGAGCGAGACCGGCTGGGCGTCCGGTCAACGGCGGCGGCGAGCGAGACCACGACTCCGCGACGAGCGATCGAGGCACATTTATTTCTTATTTTTGATCCTGCCTAACGGCAAACGGTTTGTCCGTGCTAGCTGCCGCGCGCGCCTGTGGCCTGGGATGTCAGCATCGGCGCACTTTCTTTGGTTTTTCCTCTTGGTCTTTGACGAAACGTGCGTGGAGCGGGTTCTGTCTGGCACCTTTTGCTTGCTGCGTTGCACGCCGGCATTTGAACTTATCGACTCCAGATACTACTATGTGAGGTAGATAAGTCAAAACAGCTCCTGTGACTGGAAAGCAAACATGCTAAATAAAAACGATTGAGATATACTGCGTGTGTAATCTCAAAAGAGGAAAAGAACGGCATGTGCAGTAAGGTAAAGTTCGTTCTCTACACCACGACGAGATTAAAATTGATCTGAATGCCTTCAAACCAGTTGAGGTCAAGAATCAGGATACCACTAAATTAAAATCGGTAATGCTAGCGGACGGTCGTCCGACCGTCTCAGGACGCTTCACCTGGTCCACCGCCCACCAGCATGTCCCACACCAAATCACGTCCCCTGCTGCCCCTGGTCCATCTCATCCATTCGTTGCTCTTATCCGCTCGCACACGCCTCTCTCTGGTTCTCTCAGATTTGTGCTTCTCTGTTCTCTTCGATTCCTCATCCCGCCGCCGGCAGTCAAGCTCGTCGTCGCTGCACGGCTCCTCGAGGCTTCTCATCGCCTGCACTCCTCCACCAGTGCTCGTCGCCGTCAACCGCTCCTTCCTCCAGGCCTGTCGTCACTCGGCCCCTTCTCCTGTCGGGCTTGTCGCCGGCCGCGAAGGAGAAGCTCTGCAAGGGCGGCGGTCATGGCAATGAGCACCGGCCTGCTCGGGGTTTGTCGTCGCCGACCCCCCTCCACCGGAGCTCGTTGCCGTTGGCTGCTCCTTTCCTCGGGGCCATCGCCGCCCGACCCCTTCTCTCGCCGGGCTTGTCGCTGGCCGCGAAGGAGAAGCTCTGAGGGCGGCGGCCATGGCGAGTGAGCACCGGGCGGCAGCCACGACATACGAGCCCTCCATGGCGGTTCTGGAGACGATCATGGAGAACCTCGAGAAGTTCCAGAAAGCAACATGCGAGGCTAACAGTGGGGATCCGGGCAGCCGTGGAGGAGGTGTTCCGCACGGCGGCCATGGTGGGGGAAGGCCGGGTAGGTGCTCCTTGCGCATGTTGCGGTTGTAATTTCATGATGTTACAACAACGTTTGTGAGATGTTACATCATGATTTTTGTGATGTTGTAACTGTGTTTTTTATGCTTGATGTTGCATCATGTTTATTGTGGTGTTTCAACAATAATTTTTTGTGACCTACATCTATAATGTTGCAACTGTAATTTTGATTTGAGATGTTTCATGCATTGATTTTAGATGTTGCAAGCATTGATTTTCTATGTTGCAGATGCTATTTCTTTATGTTTCACCTATATGCTTTCAAAGTCGTCTCCTATCAACCTTAGAATATTGCATGAAACAAGTACTCGATGTTGCGGCGGGATTTTTCCTCCGGAATAGATAGAACTATTTTTCAAAAATTTTCATCGATGTTGCAAGTATAGATTTTTATGTTTCATAAGCTGTATTTTGATGTTTCAACCGAGCGTCCGATGAGAAATTTCCCATCGGACGTCCGGGCCCTAGCAGTGCCGAATTAAAATTGGTTGCTGTCAAGATCCTCTCAAATCGAAACACCTTCCTATATACTGGGTGATGCATGGAATGGAAGCAAAACTAACGGTTTGTCCGTGCTGCCGCGCACGCCTGGCCATATGTCAGCATCGGCGCGCTTTCTTTCGTTTTTCCTCTCGGTCTTCGACGAAACAAACGTGCGCGCGCGGCGTGCAGGGGGTTTTCGCTGGCCGGCCGCCGGTTTGTTTCGCTTCGCCACGTGAGGGGAGGTCCTCGCCGTCCGTGATTCGTGATGCTCATCAGTCATCAAGAAGCCTCCTGTGCTTCCTCCTTTTGGCACGGCACGCTGTATGCTTTGCTGCATCTGCATCTAGATTTATCTACTTCAGTTAATGATCCAAATACTGCCTGCGCTGTGCAAGCGATCTTCAATCAAAAGAAATAAAAGAAAACCCGCGTATGCAGTGCAGCAGAAAAGTTTGTCCCTCTACACCACGGTGATTAAATTAAATAACTGAACATGAGTGTCCAGCTGCGGGCAAGGAATCAAGATACCACTACAATTGCTCGTAGTCAAGACAAACGGTACCTTACCCTTTTCTTAACGAAACACGGTACCTTACTTATTCCCTCTCGAATTAAAAATCCCTTCTTCTAAAACTCAGCTGTCGATTTCATTTGATCGGATGTTGCATGGAAGCCACAGTGACCAACTTGAACTTTTTTCACGTTGGAAGAAGAAATTGATCATTAGTTAGATTGACCACCGGGCGTCCGGAGGTTGAAGACGAGAGACGTCGTGTAACATCCCGCTAAATCGCTGTCTGTTACTTGTAATGAAAAATCGGAGTTTAAAAATTTTTGTATGAATTGTTGTGAGTATTTGTAATATAAGTTAATTGCTCTCTCTAAAATTCTTAGTAATTTATTTTGCGCATAAAATATTTTTCATACTCTTACATGAGTGAGTTGGATTTATTTGAATTTATTTGGTTTTATTTGAATTTGTTTGAACTTATTTGAGTGTAGTTTATATTTGAAATGGAACTCTATTTCAAATATAAACTAGAGCCTAACTAACATCTGACCTCAGCTTGGGCCTAAACTAACCCTAAGTCTAACTTCGCCCCTCTAACTTCTAACACCCCAGCCCGCCTTGGCTAACCAGCCCGCACAGCCGCGGCCCGCTAACCTTTCCCGGCCCACGAGCCATCCTCTCGCTCGGCCCGGCTGCCACCTACCGCCACCCCCTCTCTTCTCTCACCGACAGGCCGACCCCACTTGTCGACACCCCATTCCCTGTTCCCCTTTCTTCCTCTCTCGCTTTCCAGCACAGCCGACGCCCTCCTCTGCTTTCCACTCCTGCCGCTCCACCTCGGCCCCGTCGCGTCACCAGCGCCTCCCCTTTCCAGCGCGGCCGCCAGCTCGCCCTCAAACCCTAGCTGTCGCCCCCTTAAATACCGGACGCCGCCGCCTCCCTCGTCTCTCTCAGATCGCGCCGCCACCCAAGCCCCCAAAGGGGAAAACCCCAATTCCCTGGGAAGAAAAGGAGAGCAAGGTGAGAAGGAGAAGGCGCCGCCCGAGGTAGCCGTCGCACCAAAGAGAAGCCGGGACGCCGCTGGAAGCGCCGTCGCTCCCGTCGTCCCCGACGGCAGTCGAAGGGAGACACCGCCGCCACGAGGACGAGCCGAGCCGCCGCCCGCGACGCCGCCGTCGCGAGGAGAAGCAGGAGCGCCGCGTCAAGCCGGAGGAAGTCGCCGCCAAGCTGAAGCCGCCGACCAAGGACGCCGCCCCGGCGCTGCTTCACCTACGTCGAGTCGCCGTCGTTGCCGTCAAAGAGCCGCGAGCCAAGGACGACGACGACGCCCTGGACTTCCTCAAGCCTGCGCCGTTTCACCACGCCGTCATCCCCCAGGCGCTGCACCTGAGCCTCCACGGCCGCGACTCACCACTGCACCGCCGCGATCTCCGACGAGCCCGCGGTGAGCCACCTTCGCAAGCCTCCTCCTTTCTGCCTCTATCGTCTGTTTGCCCGGCCTTTGAGCCGCCGACGCCTTGAACGCTAGAGCACCTGCGAGCCCCGTGCCTGTGTGCACGCAAGACTCCGCCACAAGCCCTCTGGAGCAAGGCCTTCGTGCTGCCCTCGCCGTTTTCTGCAGGAGACGCGCGTCTTGCTCGCCAACGCCTGTCGCTTGGAGCCCCAAGCACCCACCTTGGCCCGTCGGACGCCCTTTGAAGCATTTTGCCGAACGCTCTCCGATCGCGAACTCGCTCGCCGCCGTTCTGCCGCCGCCGCGCGTAGCCTCAACTAGGGCCCGACCTTTAGCCATAAACCCTACCTTTACGCCACCTACCCCCCCTCGCCAGACCCTCACCGTCGCAACCGCCGTCACTTAACCCCGCGTCGTGTCGCGCCGGCGTGCGCGCTCGAGAGCGTCGCGACGCGTCACGAACGCGCTCTAAAGCGCCGGTCCGCGCCAAGCCGCAGCCTGGGCAACATGGCCTCCGGTCGCACCAGATCCAACCCGCGCCACATCGGATCCCAGGCCCCACGTGTCGCTTTCCGATCGCAGCCACACCGGAGGCCACAAAGATCTAAGCCGCACCAGATCCCGGCGCCTGCGTCATCACCCGCGGCTGTGTCCACTAAGCCCCTACGTTTTGCAGTTAGGCCCTCCAGTTTTCCTGAATTCACAGATCGGTCCTCCCACCATACGCTCTTTTGCAGGAAGGACCCCGATCGACCTCTTTTATGTATTGGCCCCTGTCCTTTCACATCTAAGCCCCTAAACTTTACCAGTTTCACGATAAGACCCTTCCACCCCTGGCAGCTTTGCACCCAGGCCCCTTACTTTTAAGAAAAGGTTTATTCTTTTACAAATCCTTTTCTTAATATTTAAAAGGGGTTAAACTTTAGGAAATTCATATCTTTTCCATCCTAGCTCCGTTAAATGCCAAACCAGTTGCGGTAGGTTCCTAAAATCGTACCCTACACCTCAGACCTAGCCGAGTGGCGTCCGCGACTTAGTCACACGGCCGCCACGCAAACCTAGCTGCCCTACCTATGCCCGACACGTGGCGCCGACCTAGTGCCGAGTCGACCGCCACGTGGCTAACATGACTTTTGCCCCGTAGGACCGTGGGCCCACTTGTGGGACCCACCGACTGTCAGCCCGGACCCACCTGACCGCTGGGCCCGCATGTTGACATGTGGACCCGCTGACCCTTTGACCGACCCGGTAGCCTTTAACCCGTAGACCGAGGCCTTGACCCCTTTGACCGTTGACCTAGTCAACTTTGACCAATTCAACGATGACATCATCAGGGCCGTGATGATGTCATCAACCCCAGACCGCTGCCTTCGCCAGCCCGACTCGCGGTTTAATCCCGAGCCGACGGTTAACACATCCCCTAGCTGCTAACTTGTGTTCTAACTTTTATCTCTTTTTCCGGAATGATTTGTAAATCCCGAAAATGGATTTAAACATCGGAAAATCATAATAAATCAACCGTAGCTCAGAAAAATATGAAACCAGTTTCAGTATTTTTCTAAAATCATGACGAACACGATAGAATAGAGTTTGCTGCTATTTGGATCTCTATTGATTCTTATTTGGAGTTCATTTGCTAGTAGATGTCGTTGTTTATTTGTATTTGCGTCCAATAGGATCCCCGGAGGACCCGGACTTCTTCGACGACGTCGACTACGCTGAAGACGAAGCTAAGGACGTAACTCCAGGTTCACGCCCATCTGATACTTTTTACCTATTAGGCATTGCAAGTAGAACTGCTAGCGCTTCTATTGCATTGATGAGTTGATGATGAGCCACATAGCCTATTTATATATATCTTGATTCCTTGATTGCCTACTACACTACTATATATGGTTGCTATGCTTGCATGTGTGGGATATAGTGGTGGTTTAAAACCTCTTGGCGTGAGTGTTTTGGGTGGGAAAACTTGGAGAGTTTCGAACCCCCGGTTGGAGTGAGCAGACATTAACCGACCTTCGGGTCGGGGATGGGAAGTATTTGGACAACTTACCGAGACTGGGTTTTGAGGCGTTGGGCGGCCATACCTATAATGGGTGCCGATTCGCGGACCACGGTGGTGGATACGCATTTGGGGACTTGCTTGCTCTGACTTAGCCTGAGTCGGATTGGACCTAGTGACAGGACTTTTCACGAGCACATCGCTTACCCTTATGGGAGGGGTTCCAGCCATTCTCTTTCTCGATGGTACCAGTTCTGAGGGAGTAGCGTGTAGGATTGGGTGGTTTCTGAGCATGCCCATGGGACATTCGGGATGTTCGGCACCCGACGATTCTCGCCCTTCGTTTCCGAGACCCCTCAGCGCCTGTGTGGTGCTAGAGACTCACGATCCCGGACCGTGCGTGTTTACTCGTACGAGTCCTTGTCCGGGAATTCAGGCTGGTACTATCCGGTTAGGGAGTCATGGTTGTGGGTTGCGTCTCGAGGTAGCCGTACACTAGCCTCGCAGCCCGAGTGGGTCCAGGTGCACACACTCTGCAGAGTTATGATCTATACGTGTAGCCGCGTCCACGGTCATGGACACCCCCTGTTTGCTGGCTTCGTCTGATTAGTGTTTTGGGACTTTCTATCTCCCCCTCTTCTAAAACTACAGGTTGGGATGAGAGTTACTAGTTGAGGTTAAGGTCCGGCGTTTGCCGTTGAGATGGGGAGAGGTCGGAAGCTTCCCCATCGACTCGAGAGGTGATGGAGGTGAGGTTGAGACGGGAGTCTGGTGCGCCAGAATAGCCCGTGCTGTTGTGATATAGTTGGGATGATGATGATGGTATTTTATATTTTGCTGCTACTGCATAGGAAACCGAGCCTTACTTGATATACTTTTACCATTAGAATATAGGCCACTTAAAGCTTGCATACGGATGGTGACGTGGACCTATCCCATTCCTTGGGGATAGTTTGTGAGTTGCAGGTCAGGACTTGGTGTACAAGTCCGAATGTGTTGGATGGGTAGCGCTGCTTCGCTCAAGGTTGCCTGTGGATTGAAGATGAAGACTTGAAGACTTAGCTACCGCTACGCAGGATTTCCGCTTGTCGATCAGCCCGTGAGGCTTGTATACTCGTATTTCCATATTGGTATGGATGTAAATCTCTTCTTGTAATCTAAATTCTTTGTATGACTATAATATTATGCTGAGATGAGTTCTATACGTGATAGCTACTGATCCAGAGACTATCACAAGGGTACCGAGAGTCGGATTCTCGATTACGAAAATCCGGTTCGTCACACGTCGGGCGTGGGTGTGGGCTGCATTTGCGGCGTGGGCCAACGCGGCATTGTGGGCCTTCAAGTGACGGGTTGCTGGATCGTCACCTGAAGCGAAGCGACTCCTAACCGCACCCATTTTCTTTGCCGGGTTGCTGGATCGTCCTAGGCTCCTAGCCCCGCCTGGCGGCGCCGAGGTTCTGCGGCTCGTCTCCAATCTCCATGCAGCGGCTGCGGGAGATGGAGGAGAACAGTAAGTCGACTCCGCCTCTCCTGTGTACTTGCTATTGTCTTGCATCCATAGCTTGGTCAGCATAATCCTCCACCGGACGCAACAGGGCGTGGTTGCTGTTTTAGATTGATCTGAGCTCCTTTTCCATCCGATTCGACGCGGATTTGGATTGCCCCTTTGCAGATGGGATCCCGCTTGGGCATGAAATTGAGTGAGGGCACACTACGGGGATTAGCAGCATATAATGGTGAAAACATACTGCTTAGCTTGACTTACAAAACTTGAGCGAGGGCATGTGCCCTCGCTGCCTTGTACATGGGTCCGCCTTGCAATGTGATGAAAATAAATAATAATATACATAACCAGTTGACCCTGA
Organism: Urochloa ruziziensis; assembly: GCA_015476505.1. NCBI lineage: Eukaryota > Viridiplantae > Streptophyta > Magnoliopsida > Poales > Poaceae > Urochloa > Urochloa ruziziensis. Next base: position 18,434,415 of record CM027123.1, read on the forward strand.
TTTTCGTTGAAATTAAAACGGAAATTTTGATCCCAATTTGATTTGTGTGTGAATTCTTCTGCACAAGCCCTGTCCTGTTTTTGACACCTGTATTATTCATAACCGTAACCGTATAGGATGTGTTGCGGATGGATCGGCTGTTTCACAGCCTGGAAGAAGGGGCGCACCCTGCCTGGGAGATGATAGTTCCCAGCGTGCTCAAATCGAGGGGTATTCAGGGATATACCTTCCGGAGGTACAGGTTCGCCATGCCAATTGCCGTTCATTCGTCTAGCCTGTTTGATCTACAATATATTATATTCCCACCCTACTTATCAACGAGACGATATCCTCTGGTCTGCTTATAGATTCAGTTCAGAATAGGAATGCTATTTTTGTTACCCATCCACATTTATTCCTGATTCTTTGCTACAATAACAGTGGGCACAGAAGTACCCTGTCTGTTGACTGTGCACCATGACAAAATCATACAAGAATTTCATAGCTGCTAACAAGGACGGGCCATCTGCCCACTGTTTCTTTAATGAGGCCACAATACAAAACATCCTTTTAAAAAATATGGGTAAAAAATATTTGGTATATAGTGTTTCAATATACCAGCCACGATCATGTTCCGATGCACAGAGCACAACACGTCTCCGTAATTCTGTGCACTTTTGTGTATTCATGCACAGAGCAATTTGATTGAACATTGTCTCTATGTTCTTGTTCCTTTTTCTTCTGCAACCTAAAGTAATACTTTACCGTTACAGTTTCAACATGGAATTTTCTTCCACCCTTGTGCATGCAGGACATCTTGTGCCGTATACATTCTCTAATGCCAACAAGGTATGCTGCTCGAGCTGCCAGCGTATCTCGGGCCTTTCTACAATCCTGGAGATCCCATCCCAACCTTGCCTTGAGCAATTTTGATGAAGTATTTGGCTCAAAGAAAGATGCACGACCAAAGGATGAAAGGACACGAGATTTCATCACCAGAGTAGATGGCATTTTGAAAAATCACTCAGGCATTGGCTTGAAGACATTCAAGCTTCAGATTTTTAGAGCTAAGGCTGCACATTTTGATCACCTAGACAGTTGGCTACGGATTGCTGTTACACCACGGACTGAAGAACTCATGCTAGATCTGCGTTCAACGAGTGCAAAGTACAACTTCCCGTGCTCACTTTTGTCTGATAGAACCGGAGACTCGCTTCAGTACCTTCTCCTTGCCTCTTGTAACTTTCACCCCAGAATTGAAATTGGTTGCTTGAGAAGCCTAACAAGACTACATCTCCGTAAGGTGCACATTACCGATGGAGACCTAGGGTGCCTTCTTTCCAATTCTTTTGCTTTGGAGCTGTTAGAACTCAGTGATTGCAGTACAATAATTTGCCTGAAGATACCTTGCTTGAAGAAGCTCAGACACCTCGGTGTGTTGAATTGTGACAGTCTACAAGTGGTAGAGAGTAAAGCTACGAATCTCTCCAGTCTTAGCTTTGTAGTTGAGCTCCACGTGCGACTCTCTCTTGGAGAAACATCACTGATCAAGGAGTTAGACAGGTCCTGTTCCAACGTTGCCTTTTATGCTCGTACAGAGCTTCCGTCCAGCATGCCAAATCTTGAAACTCTTACCATATGTTCTATACATGAGGTATATGCTTTTAAACTTCTTGTGACTACAGAGTAGCAAAGTGCATATATAAATAATATTTTAGCAATCATTCATTGGAATATAACAAGATGTGACATCCTTTTGCAGGTGGTTGATACACTACCAATGCTGCCTAGCAGATTCCTCCACCTCAAGTTCTTGCAAATTGTTCTTGGTGGATACAAGTCCTCCATCTCTGATTATTTTTCTCTGGTTTCCTTTTTAGAAGCTTCTCCTTCGTTGGAGACTTTCATCTTGCGAGTAACCACTCTATCTTCCTGTAAAATGTTTGTAGCTGTAGTGGAACTGTTGATATAGGTTCGTCTTTTTTTGTTTCTAGGTATTCCCACTACACGAGGAGCATGTCTCGGTTTTCAAAGACCCCTCAGTTCTAAGGACGATGCCAGAGCAGCACCATGTCAAACTCAAGCGTATGACGATCATCAACTTCTATTCTGCCAAGAGCATGGTTGAGTTAGCATGCCACATTCTCGAGTCTACAACTTCACTGGAGCAACTTACATTGGACACCACCAATGGTGTGCATAGATGCTCTGTCAACAAATCTGGCAAATGCTCTGGGATGCGCAGGGAGAGGCTTGTGGAAGCCCGAAGAGCATTCTTGGCTGCCCAAACATACATCAAGCCGAAAGTTCCCTCAACAGTTGAATACAACATCTTGGAGCCTTGCAGCAAATGCTATGCTGTCGAGGTGGAGCCTTTAGATGTCAAAAATTGTCATATCTAAATTGTAGCCTCAGCATTTGCAATCTCTCCGTAAGATTTGGAGTCTTTAGCCTCAGACGATCTAATGTACTATTTGGCTTCTCAGGTGGTGAAAGGCCCTCTAGCCTAGTTGGTTGGAGGGGTGAGTCATGATCACACAAGTAGATCCAAATTTCAATTCCTTACGGGAGCGGACTTATGAGGCTGGTTTTTTTAAAAAATAAACTTATATATTTTATCATAAGAGATGAAAAATTATGTGGACTGAAATGAAAAGATAATGTTCTTGTTATTAGATTCGTTATGAAAGATAATTTTATGATATATATAGTTATTTGTTTTGGATTCACGGCTTTGCTGTTGATTTTTTTTTTTTTTTGAGAATTAAGACGCTCATCACAGCACGCATCAGGATTTGAACTCTGGTGGGTAGCGTCCCACTGGACCGTACTACCATTGGACTACAAGTCAATTCGTGGATTTGATGTTGATGCATGTCAAAAAAAGGTGGCAAAAGATTCACGGCTTTGTTGTTGATTCTTTTTTTTTTTTTTGCGCACTCGTATAAGCATTAATTCTAGCCCAATATTAAGCGCACGAAGATCGTAATCCTTGCTCATATTTTTGGGCTTTGCTAGCATTCTTAGCCCCCAATATCCTAAACACAAGCCCGGAACTATATCTGCTGGGGGAAGTGGCCACGGCCCATAACAGAGAGGCCACCGAGAGAGTGAGTTCACTACTGCATTTATCTGCTGCATGCCCTCCGTCCCTCCCGTCGGCGCCGTCGCGATTCCCTTGTTCCCTCGTGTCGTCGCTAGAAGCCGCCTTGTTGAGTTGTAGGGTAGGGTTGATCGATCGAGGCTTAGGGGGCCGACGGAGATCGAGAGAACAGAGCAGGGGATGGAGCGGCGAATAAGTAAGCCTCCCTCAGTTTCCTTATGATAAGTATAATTTTCCGCCATCTATCTACAGCCTAGTCAGAGTGTCATACAGGGGGTTGCTTGCCATCTATCTACGTATAACTTCTTTTATTTAGACAACTAGATTGATAAGAGCAGGCTAGTCCATGCTTTGGTTTGAGCGCGTAGTCTTAATTTGGATTCTGGTGGATTGCAATCGCAAGATCGTTCCTCTTTTCTGTTTGAGTACGTTGTGCCTACAAACCAGCCACTTTTCCTAATTTCGTTCCAATCTAATACGGATTTGCTCAGAACAAACTGTCCTTTGTACAAAGTATCAACGCTCCGTTGGACTTTTATTCCCCGACTAAATCGGAACATGTTGAACGGGTCATTTTAATTTTGTTGCACACAACTTTGATATGAGAACAAACTGGATTTCCATGTGCATTCTTCTAATTCAGTTTTATGTTTTCCTCTGCTGATGCCTATATATATGTTATTACTCATAACCATGTATGATGTGTAGATGGATCAATTGCTTTGAGAGATGGGGGAAAGGGGCCATCACCCTGCCAACAAGACGATAATTCTCAGGATGGCCAAATAAAGAAATATCCAGGGATTTACCTTCCACAGGTATGGCATAAAATTTTGACGATGCAAGAGTCCAAGGCTTGTGCTGGCATTTGCAAATATAGTTTCTCGAACCACAGCCACACGGATCAGTGGGCCTGCCCTACCTAAACAAGAGTTCTATGAACTGATTTTTTTTTAACCGCAGAAGAAATGCAATATCTGGCAGTAATACTGGATTAGTATATCTGTGTTTTTTCAGCTGCTGCAGATTCAACACACCTGCAGATAACTCTCTGTCATGTGTCTTAGATCGCCCAATATCCTTTTAAGAAGTGACTTCCCAGATCGCTTGTGCTTCCTTCTCTGTGGCTGTTGTGGTTTTGTTTCATTGTCCTTCTACAAACTTCCTTATCTGTGGCCTGTGCTGCAGTTTCGTTATCTTATTTTTTATGTGGCCTCTCTTGCTTTTTTTTTCTCGTATCAATGTATTATGATAAGAAGGAAATGTGACCACTCTTGATATCATCTAGAATCTAATTTCAAAAAAAACGGCATCCCTACTGTAACAGCCCAAGATTTGATTAATCTTAAGTATGTCATCATGAGCATCATTTAGCATTAATCATGATTTAACATTGCATTAAAAATTTTTGCTAGCGGACAGTCCGCTCGGTCACACCGGACGGTCCGCTACTTTGTCAGCACTAGTCTGCCACGTCGCCTAGGGCGGACGGTCCGCGCCCTTCTGGCGGACGGTCCGCTAGAACCCTGAGCATGCGTGTCGCCTGCTCAGAACTTGACCGACACGTACCCCCTTGCGGGCCCACATGTCAGCCCGCACCCCAACTCGAGCTGAGGCCCCTCAGCTCTCTCTCTTCGTCCCACTCACCCAAAACACTCTCTCTCTCTTCTCCTTCAAGCCATGGAGGAGCCTCCATAGCTCTCCTCCATTGAAGCCCCCAACCTCGCCGGAGCTTCGCCGGAGGACGGCCGGAGCTCGACGCCGGCGAACTGCACCACCTCGACATCATCTTCTTCCTTGGACTTGGAGCAAGGAGCTTCCCCAACCCCTCCTCCTCCATCTACTTCCTCTTCACCAAGCTCTAGGTCAAGAACAAGCCCAAGCTTCCCAACGCCGCCCTACATCAACTTGCGGCACCCCACCGGAGTTGTGCTCAACGCCGGTAAGCCATCTCCATCCCCGATCCATCTCCATTGCCTTAGGGATTGAGATTTTGGCTCCTTCCTAGAGAAAATCACCATTGATGAGTTAGAGCTTCCAAAAACCTAATGCATGTCAAATCTACCTCTTGGCATGGCTACTAGACACCCTTATGAACCCTTAGAATCAAACCCTACTCCAAACCACGGCCGGAGTCGCCGCCGGCGAACTCGCCGGCCAGCCTCTGCGTTCTTGCGGACGGTCCGCCCCTACCCAGCGGACGGTCCGCCAATATGTCCTTTTTCTACCAGAGACTCCCCGACTCATGTCTTTTTACCGCCTTCAACTGCGGACAGTCCGCTACCTCCGACCGGACAGTCCGCGACCCAAGAATAAATCCTACCAGGGACTCGGCCAAAAGTTGTATTTTCCAACCTCCCAACTGCGGACGGTCCGCTATCCATGGCCGGACGGTCCGCCACTCACGGACACTACACACCGGACGGTCCGCTCCTATGGTCCGGACAGTCCGCCCCTCACGTTTCAGCACTACTACTTCTACACTTGCTCCACCTAGTTCAATACTACAACCTAATGTTTATAAGATATTTATACAATGTTGAACCATGCAAGCATGTCATTATCAAATCATTGCAATCATCCATGTCATGATTATTTATCTCGCATCATTGCATTCGTGTAGAGATCGAGACACCGGAGCAAGGGGAAGTTGAGACCGAGTCGGAGCCCGTTGCCGACGAAGCTACCGTTGAGAACCAAGGCAGGCACCTAAGCATCTTTCTCACCCTATTTTGGATCAATTGAAGTTATTTATGTCTTGTGTGCGCATAAGTCAATATTATGTATATGCATGTTTAGCTCCTACTTTATGCATTACCATCCTTGATCTAGAATAATCCCCTCTAGGTGAGTATGCTTGGGTAGGTGTCACGAACCACCTGCTTAACTAGGCTTAGCTTCGGTAGAAGTCGAGAGGTGGCAAGGGCACCACCACTCGCGAGCTATAGGCTTGGTTGCTAAATACTACTTGGATCATAGATGATTAAAAGTTGACCAACTTGGAAGATGACTCAGACTTGAGCAAGAATGGTAGGGTCATGTAGAGATTGGAGCTCTTATGACTAGTCTTGCTCGAGTCGATTAAGGCCCGTTTCTCCATCGCTTTGATACTTGAGCACATTCGCGTACTAACCACATACCTAATATGGGAATGGCAAGCTAAGTACCATAAGTCGCACCTTGCCTTGACCGGATTCGGGGCGGGATTGGGTTGAGGTGTGATTGGCTTGAGTCCGGTGCATCTAACCATTCCGACCGTTCGTTCATAGTCGGGTGCGGGTATGCGAAAGGTCGAAGGCATGATTCAACCCTTATCCTAGGCCATGGATATGGGCGTTGGGCTTGCGCTTCGTGCGGGCAAATTGGTACACCCCTGCAGGGTTTAATCTATTGCAATAGCCGGGCTCCATGGTTAAGGAGCATGCTCTTGTACTTCGACTTTGGGTGTAGAGTTACCGAATGGAGTTCATGGAAGATTGAGCTCATGATACATGACCACTTTATTTTACGCAAATGATTGATGTATGCTTAGTATGTCAGAGTCTTTTGCTTACTATAACTTGATCAAAGTTAGATGCTTTTTATGCAAATTAAATACCCTGCCAACTTCCTTGCTACCTGGCCAAATGCATTCTCCTTGAGAGTCGGATTATATTCCATTTGGGTAAGTCCTACGGAGTACCTTTTTGTACTCACGGTGCTGCCGTTAAGTTGTTGCAGGTGACCCTCAGTTGGAGCCCATCTTTGTGGGTTACTTCATGCCCGCGGACGGATGTGCGGGTGAGAAGTGATGGGCGATGACGTATGGAAGAGCACTATCGGCATATAGTGTTATCTTCTTATGTATCTATGTATCGTTTGGAGCGCAACGTTAGACTTTCCGCTGCAAAACTCTAAGACTTGTATTGTAATGAAATTGAACCTAATTTATGAAAGGTGAACTCTATGTATGGACTTGCTATGGTTATGAAGATGTACTCAAGTTGTGCTTAGTGAGGTGTGTCGTCCTGGGCATTGTTTAGGACACATCTCAAGGACGACCGGAGTTATTCTTATTTAGTTGAGTTGATCGATGGATGATGACTCGATTAAATGGGTTTAACTTGGGCGGTTCCTCACACCTACCCCCTTAGATTTTTTTCCCCGATTGATTGTGCATCCCATCAGTCAAGCTCCAAAGTCCAAACGCACGCGGTCTGGAAAAAGGAAAGACTGCACACATCTTTCTCTGCCCCGACACACACTATTCTACGTTATGTAATTCTTTACGTGTTCGATTATATATATATGCTTATGCACCATGTACCGTGATTATCCATGGATGCTTATGCATGCATTATGTTCATGTGCTCTTTTATGTATGAATGCTATGCACTATGACTTCTCCATATTTTCATGTCACCTATGTGGATTTTTTATTTTTATTCATCGTTCTAGAAGGGAAATTGTTGGTGCTAGAGTTTTTTTTATTAGGGGTGAACATGACTTTCTTACAACCTTGTAACATCTTCATAATAAGGAAGTGGCAGGGATGTAAATTTTGATGCATATGGTAGAATCGGAAAAGATTCATGATCCGGCTAAGTTCCAATGAAAAACAAGGAATTTGTTAGTCTATTCCTAGAGTGTGCATCTCCACTACTGGAATGTCTGTTTTAGTAAAGCAAAAAAAAAAAAACACATGAGAAATTTTCTATCATGTAGCACTCTTTTACCTTAAAAAAACTCGGATGAAGGGAGGTGGGGGGACCCCCCCCCCCCCCCCCCCCCGCGGCTTTACCCTATAGGACCGTACAATAACCTGAGCTGACCATGACCCACTGATTGCGTCCTGCCACTATTTTTTGGGTCAGTGTCTCCCATAACTCGGGAGTTTACTACTACACTACAAGAGTGATGGCACACTCTTTATACCTGTCGTCACATCTATATTTCAATGCACTGTCTATCTCAATAATTTTCATTGTTGTGCCATCATGCACAAAGTTTTCGGGTGCAATTTTATCCATGTACTGTTCTGGTATTTTTTCTTCTTCAAATGAAGTAGCACCGAAGAGAGTTACCTTTACAGTTTAAATGTTGACTGGTCTCCCATACTTATGCATGCAGGGCATCTTGGCCCACATACATTCCCTAATGCCAATGCGAGAAGCTGCTCGGGTTGCCTGCGTGTCTCGAGCCTTTGTACGCTCCTGGAGATGCCACCCCAACCTCACCTTCACTAGGGAAACATTGTGCTTAAATGAAAATGCACATGGAAAGGATGAAATGGATTTCACAAGCATAGTGGATTGCATTCTGAAGAAACATTCAGGCGTCGGCGTGAAGACACTCCACCTTCCTGTTTTTCCAGATCGCAATAACAAGGACTGCTGTCATTTTTATCATCTTGGCTGTTCAGACCAGGGACGCACAGGGTAGCTCCCATTTACTCCCTCCGTACGGAACTCCAGTTCGGAACGAAGCTGAGAGAAAATTATGGTGCTGCGGGCCACGGGCTGAGAGAACTCCAGTTCAGACTTGCTGTTACACCAGGGATTCAAGAACTCATTCTTAAGGCCTATTCAGTGAACACGAAGTACAACTTCCCATGCTCAGTTTTATCTGATGGAACTGTAGACTCCCTTCGATACTTTTTCCTTGCTTATTGTGACTTTCATCCGACAACCCGCCTTGGTTTAAAAAGCCTAACAAGACTAGATCTGCATAGTGTGTGCATTACAGATAACAGATGGCGAGCTAGCATTCCTTCTTTCAAATTCTTTTGCATTGGAGCAGTTGAAACTCAGCTCTTGCAGTGAGATAATTTGCCTGAAGATCCCATGCTTGAAGCGTCTTATATGCCTTGAGGTGTTCAGCTGCACCAGGCTACAAGTGATAGAGGGTGAAGCTCCAAATCTCTCCAGTTTTTGGGTGAGTGGTGAGCTACAAGTCTCACTTGGAGAAACATTGCAAATCGAGAAATTATCCTGGTCCTGCTGCCCCAACGGCACCTTCTACTTCCATCCCGCATGCCAAATCTTCGATCTCTCAGCATACATTCTAACCATGAGGTATGTATGTATGTATTTTCATTTTAAGTGACAGTTGACTACCATTATGCACACGATGATACCACACCAGTGATACATTGTGAAAAAAAGGGAATAAATTTGTCATCTTTCTGCAGCTGGTCAATACGCCGATGATGCCTAGCAAATTCCTCCACCTCAAGTTATTGCTTATTGGTCTTGGATGTGATGTTGACTATTTTTCTCTGGTTTCCTTTCTTGATGCTTCTCTGACCTTGGAGGATTTCACCCTAATGGTAAGAAGCTGTTTTCCCAACAGAAAAATTTTAGTAACTGTGGCGAAATCATTAATTTAAGTTTGGCCTTTGATCTTTAGGTATTCCGATTCAAGGAGCCTAAATCGATTTTCGTAGATCGCTCAGATTTGAGAAAGATGCCAGAGCACCGTTACGACAAACTTAAGAATGTCGAGATCATCAATTTCACTTCTGAAAGGACTTTTGGTTGAGTTAGCATGTCAGATCCTTGAGTCTGCAACATCACTCGAGTGTCTCACAGTGGACGCCACTCTGGAACTTTGATGTAGATGCTCTGTAAACAAAAGTCTCCATTGCTGCTGCTTGACGCACAGGCGTACGCTCGAAGAAGCCCGAAGAGCACTCGTGGCTGCAGAAACATACATCAAGCCAAAAATTCCCCACACGGTCGAATTCAAGGTGGTGGAGCCTTGCAGACGGTGCAATGCTGTTGACCCTTAGATGTGTATTTTGTTATAGGAAAGTTACCATTGCCATGGCGCTGCTAGCCTCAGATGCATCTAACGAATTTCATTCTGAGAGGCTTAATTTCTTTTCTTTAGCAGCCATAAATTATTGTGACAATTCCCCACCACATATATTTTCCATGATGAATCTAGCAGTATCAACCTTGTGCATGCTGCCAATATCAATGATCAAAGAAAAAAAAGTTAGAATTACGGTAAATAGACAAGAAAGGTGAAACATAGGCCCAGTAAGGAGATGTGGAACAAAGGCCATTGGGCAAGTTACAGCTCTTCATGTGTTTATTTATGAAGGAATGGCTTCCATCCTTTTGTTTGAAATGATGATTGACTCATTGTTAGACAGCCAGTTCCAGACACAGTCATTTGATCAGCCACCAGTAGAGCTACTCTGCTTCTGTGCTTCTGCTACTGAGAACAAGGCAGGGTCGACGGCCGGCCCGTCGTAGCAGCGGATGCCCATCAAAGCTGTTTCGGCGCGTCGTACTCGTACCGCGTTGTGCTCGCGTACAGTTCTTCGGAGTGTTGTTTGGTTGTCACTAGCAAGCAAAAGGGCACGTGCCTGGTGTTTTAAAAAATTATAAAATTAGTGACGTAGTTAACATGGACTCTTTAAATTAATCTAGAACATTTGATCATCATAAAATCCGACGGTGTATGAGTGATGTAGTCAACATGGACTCTTTAGATTAATTTAGACCGTCTGATCATCATTATAAGATCCGACGTGTGTTAGAGGGGTAGAGTAACCCGTAGAATTGGTATGAAATTGGTAAGAGTAACCCGTAAGATTGGTATGAAATTAGATTTGATTTTCTGTTAACCCTTTTGTCACGTCGTCGTCTTGCTCCTCCGCCGCGCGATTCGCGCCACCGTGAGTGTTGACCTCCACCACCAGTCGTGCGCTCCTCCGCCCGACCTGTCGCGAGCTTCCGCCCTGGCTCGTCGCGACCTCCTCCGCCCCGGCCCGTCGCGACCTCCTCCGCTCCGCGCCTTCCCCGGCCGCTCCCGCCGTGCACGTCTCCCTTGCTCTTGGCCGCCGCCGCCGCATCTCCCCTGTTCTTGGCCGACGGCGACGGGCCCTGCTCTGGCCGCCTCGCGCAGGGAGATTGAAGGAGCGCCTGGGGAGGAGGGAGCTTCGGGATCCGGCGAGCCCAGCCATGGCCTTCGCCCGCCGGACCATGGAGCCGGGGAAGGATGGAGGAGAGAGAAGGAGGAGGGCGTCAAGTTGAGAAGAACCGAGAAAGGAGGGGCTCTTTTGTAAAATATACTGCTTAGTGGACAACTCTGGACCTAAATGGGACGGTTTAATAGTTTGCGGACCCAGATGACCCACTTTTTAGTTAACGGACCTAGATGGAACAGGGGGTAAAGTTAATGGACCCCCAGTGAAATTTACTCATATTAAAATTATTGGGAATTGTAAAAGCAAATCTTTCAATAACTATGAAAAAGATTTACTAGGGAACTGTCGGAGATGCTATATAAGAAGAGAAGTATTGTTCTATTCACACATACTCATGCACACATGCGTACAAACCATTTTCTTCTATATAGTTTTTTTTTTTTGAAAAAACAAACCGTTTTCTTCTATATAGAATTGCATAGCATATCCGTTGCTGACTGACTTCAAATGCCCGACCAGCCAGCCTCTCACGGACACGAAGGTCGAAGCACACGCGCGCACGACACGACAAAACCCCAACTCTCAAGACACGAGGCCGCAGGGAGACGAAGACCCCAATCGTGTTTTTTTTTTAAATTAATCCTGGAACCGCGGCCCAAGAGGCCCAGGAAAAAAGAAAGGCCACGCGGGCAGGACAGGGGGCAGGCGTCGAAACAACGGCTCGCCGGCGAGCCGCGCCGCTTTTAATTCGAACGTTGGAGTCCATCGTCCTTCGTTCACATCTCCTCCCCCCCATCCCTCCCCTCTCCACCCGCATTTACTACCGCCGCCTCCTCCCTCCCAACGGCTCCGAGCCGTTAAGCCCCCCCTCCCCCCGGTCTCTTGGCCAACGCCAACGCCGCCCCGCGGCAGTAAAGAGCACGGGTTAACTCTTGCGCGCCGCCTCCCATCAGGATCCGTTTCCGTTGCTGGCGCCGCCGCCTCCCCAACCTACCCCGGCGAGCCGTAGGTGAGAGCCCCCTCCCCACAACGCCCGCTCTTTTCCGGCAGTTGCCCCCTCTCCTTCGGATTGGCGCCGTGCTTACCCGATCGATTTTTGCCCCGTCGCTCTCGGTACGATCCGGGGCTCTTGATGCGTTCCCACAAGTGCTGCGGTTGGGGATCGGACTCGCGCGGGGGAGGCTCGGTTGGTGGGCGCCGTGCCGCCGCCCGGTCGCCTCGGTTGGTGGGTTTTTTCACTTCTCAGGGTTACGCTATCGCGCACGCGCGGCCAGCAGAGGGGGGTCTCTTGCTGGTGGGCGCGCGCGCGCCCGCCCGTGTTCTTCGGTTCATGCCCCGCGGTTTGGTTGGATTGGATGTTTCTTCTTCGAGGTAGGGGATTGGATGTTTCTTTGTTTGGTCTGGGGTTCCCGTTGCTAGATGCGTCTTCCTGAGGTGAGTTCGTTGGAGGCCCTGCTGCGGGCTCGAGTGATTCTGTTTCAGACGTGCTCTGAAATTGTTTCGGGCTGCAAGGGGTTTCGGTTCAGTAGCAGAAATTTCCGAATTTCGGTGCTGAATATCCCGTTTCTTGTTCTGCACAATCAACGCGTTGCTGATTTGCTCATCCTAACATTGTGGTTCCTGTGCTCCCGAGAAGCAATTCGTAATCTTGTGCTTATATGATAGTGAATTTGGTGCTGCAGGAGCAAGGAGGTATCTCTACATTCTTGTTCTACTGAAGCTACCTTGATAGGTGATCCCAACAGCAGAAGCAACAATGGCTGCTGATGTTGGGCAGCGATTCAGTGGATGGTCATACTCGGATTCGCCTTACAATGACCACAATGCACAGGTATTACCTTCTGCTTTCTTAATCAGTCATTTCCTCGCTTGTAATTTCTTGGATGAAATCCTGGGCCTGTATAGTTCCTGAATACGGCAAACATTATTAGTTGATATATTGATATGTAAGACTGATCCTGCTTGGATCCAATCGTTGTATTTTCCTTCTGTTCTTTAAAAGTCTAGATACAGCTCCATGCATGGTTATCAGTTCTGCTCTATGGATAGATCAAATTTCTGAATTCTCATTGCCCTTTTTATCCTGGTTATCAGGATTATTCAGTTCAGCAAATGGTGCTCAATCATGGCTCAGTATCATTTGGTAGATTTGCTTCTGAATCCTTGTCATGGGAGAAGAGGTCAGTGTTTGACCATAACAGAAGACAAGAGGAGCTAAGAACACTCACTGCACCTGGTTTGGTTGCACAAAAAAGGCATTCTTTGAAGAATATTACAAGAATGCAAGACATCGGAAGGCTCAGGGGGCAATGCACCAGAGTGACATCACAATGGAGGAGAGCAACGATGAAAGTACTCTTGACCATAGCGGACAAGCAGATGAATTACCTGCAGTTATGTCAAGGATCCTGTGGCTAGTGCTCCAAGTTCTAGTTCTGAACCTTCCACTGAAGTCAGTTCATCAGATGAGAGGAAGGCCCAAGATGCTCATGAGCTTGGGTACTTGACATTCAATCCGTTGTTTTCTCAGACAGCAGGTTTGCAAGGCATTCAAGAGGAGGAGAGGTCTAGCTCTGGTCAAAAGCAATACCTCCATCAGGAGTTCCCCAGCACAGCACAGACAAGTAGCAAACATGGATTCAGCTGTGAAGCTGTTGAGAGAAAAGTTCTTGCACCAAGACGTGTGGTATCAAATGATAAAGGTGAAAGTAATGTTGCTGCCTCAAAGATTGTCTTACCAAAAGCAAGTATACAATCAGAAGGTTTGGAAGTTGGCCATGAGAAGCGTGGGACAAGAAAAAGTGTAGCTCTTGTTAATAGGTCGACGAGGATATCGAAGGTAATGTGTTAATATTCAATGTCGTGAACTAAACGTTATATTTTGATATCCATTACAGTGGCATGTCTGAATCTGAAATTCTTAATAATTACTATTCTAGTTTAGAAACTTCATCACAAGCCCTCAGAAAAAAAAAGAAACTTCATCACAAGAGCACAATATCAAAGATTTGCTGCAGGGCTATACTGGGCTAGAAACTGCAAAATCTTGATATTTTTTTGGTATGTAGATACACTAATAATTATTGTTAACAAATACCATGAACACATATATCATATATGAATAGTGCAGATCATGCGTAGAAACTGTTTACCCTGTAGATACACTGATAAAATAACAGCCGTTAACAAGCATCATAAACTCATGTGTTCATTTACTATGTAGATTCACTGATAACTATTGTTAACAAATACCCTGAACACATTTGTTTGTTTATTTGCTTCACATACATGAATAGTGCAGATCATGCCTAGATACTGTAAGATTTTAGGTATTTATTTACCTTGTACATACACTGATAAAATAGCAGCTGTTAACAAACATCATAAACTCGTGTGTTTATTTATTTACTACAAAATAATGATTAGCTTAGGTCAGGTCTTTTGTGCGTACTGAATTTCCAAAATATATTTCAGTTCTATATGTAGATGTGAACAAGCTTGTCCACTTTCTGAATAATACTAAAAAAAAAATTATGCCATAGATCCCTTTATCTTGCTTGATATAAGATGTCACAGAAACAAGTTTGGACTTTGCTGATTTGATATATCTTTGTCTACACTCAGGACCTGCCAGCTTCTGTTATCCACATCCCAAGGGTAGATTTAAGAAGGAATTCAGAAAACAGGCCCTCCCAAGACTTGAAGGATCCATTCCACAAGAGAGTTGAAATGAAATTGCGTGCTTTATCTGATAGGTTGGATGCTGATAGAACTGCGGCATCTTCACGATCAGCTTCTTATCAGCCTCCTGGTAGAGCTACGACCTCATGTAGATCTTCATACCAAAATGCTGATAAACATGCAACATCTTCTAGATCCAGTTTGTGTCAGAACACTGATAGAGTTTTGGCACCTTCTAAATTAGCTGGTCAAGCTTCTCATAAATATCTAAAAGGTGTGCAACGATCAGATGCCCTTCCTCATGGGAAATCGGCTGCCAAAACATTGGTGACTACCACCAGTTCATCTCAAGTTAGTGCAAGAACACCCAAAACTGGTCAGGTAATTTTTCACACCCTAAGAAAATGACCATTCATCTCTGAATGGCTGAACTTAGCATTCTTATCCAACCTGTTACTTCCACTGCATGTTTTCTCATTCTGAAATAGAGATTCAATTAATTATTGTCGTAAATGGACTAAATTAATCCCTCTGCAATTTTTCAAAGTGCCAAAATTTTCTGATATCATGATGAATTTTCTGACCCTAAAGTATTATGGATCCAAACATTTGTGACAAACTCAATGCCTCGATATCATTTTGCAGGTTACATCAAAAAGATCTGCAGGACTTACTAGTGTAAACAACAGATCACAGAATAAAAGGTCTTTAATTCTCTTGGTTTCACATATTGAATGCAAGTCTTAAGAGGAATGTTACTGATATGTTTGCCCTCTTTGAGCAATGATCAGGAAGCAGCTGAGCACACCTGCAGCATTGGATGAAAATAACAGGAAGAGAGGATATGCGCGTGCATCTGCACCTTATAGTGCAAGGTATCTGTAGCTGTTTTGTATTTGCGGAATAATTTGTCAAGAAACATTCAGTTATCTAAACTGCAGTGGTCCTTTGTGCAGAAGCAGCTCCGAAAATATCCCCCCTACCGCAAAGGCAGCTAAGATTTCAAATACGACGAATGTGGTAGTCAAGGTAAAACTTATGAGAACCCAGGGCACAATTACCCTTTTACAGGCAATGGGGACTTCAAACTTCTTAGCGGATTCCATTTAAATCTTTTTGAGATGGAGTGCAAAATGTTTAGTTTTTAGTGATACTGCCAGTTTGCGTGTTTTGTTGTGGTATTTGGTCCCTTTTACTAACAAATTACATGGATCAAATGGTACTTCATTGCAGACTGAACTTGTGCAGAAGTCGAGATCCGCAAGCCATCCTGCCAGAGCAAGAAATACGACGGCAAAGCGCTCTGTGAGCAGTGAACAAAACAGAAAGGTTGGATACCACCTTGTGGTTCACAATCGCTATGAAACTTTCTTTTCCCTCAGTTCTGGAAACAAACATATAAACTAAAACGCTGGTTGCATACATCGTGTTCGCACACAGGTGCTCCCGTCAGGCGCTGTAAGCCTGGCTGAATCCAGCACGAGGAGTAATCGGAAAGGTGGCACATCATCACTGACCAAGAACAAGCCAAGGTAGGACCCCGCTTGATCATGTTCGTGCTAGCTTGTATTCGGAATTGTCATCAAGTGCCTGTCAACATGCAACACTAGCAGTCCCCAGCGATGGCTCTGACCGGCCAAATTCTTTTGCAGGCAACAGGAGAGGCCACGATGGCGATGAAGATACTGCCGAGAGCACCGATGGCGCAGTTGGCCCATTTACACGTGATGATGATCCGGGGAAGCCCTGACTGAGGAGGGGGTCTGAAGGCTCCTGAAACCCACTCGTTGGCCCATTGCGAGTAGCAATCCAACAGAGATGGTGTTTCCTGAGCCCAGTACATAAAGCACAAGAAGAAGACATGCCTAGTGTTGTAGGGGGCGGTCGTCGCCATAGATATGCAGTGGTTGGCTGGTAGTTGTTGTACGTGGGCAGCTCCGATCTCAGAAGCATTGCTGTCGGCACTGTTGTAGTCCAATCGAACGAGAACGTGATAGATTCTTCCTCTCTTTTCACGGTTTGTTCAGCGAGAATTTTCACCGTCGCGTTTGTTACGGCATGTGTTCTTGCGTGCCGCCAAGATGGGAAAAAGATCAACCAAATGCGTCCGTGGTACTGGTACGTGGCATGCACTGTCAGCCCCTCAATCCCGTAGCAAAGTACACCGTGCTGATTCTTGGTTGGAAGTTGGAACTTGGAAGAACCATGGCAATTTGGCAAAACACTGGGAGTTTGCATGGGCTAATGCCAAAAGAAATTAAGGAAACAGATATACATATATTATATTATTATTTTACGAAAGGGCATTTACAGCGACCATCCACCGCCCCATCGGCGTGGCTCGTCGGATCCTCAGTCCCGCACCGAGAGAGCGCCACGTGTCGGCGAGGATATTACGTCGGCGGCTGGTGTCTCAAACCGTTGGAGCCTACCGTTTAGATTTTTTTTTTCCGTCAGCGGAAACCGCCCACCCGCGAGGGACAATCCGCGGATGCTACTCATTCAATGACACTAGGGTCCCACCGTTAGTGCACTTGATGGGCCCACTGTACAGCGAGATAAGTGGGCTCTGCCGCGTGAGCGTAGTCGTGCGCTTTTCTCGTTATCCGACGCCCACGTCCTGCGACGTGGCCCCGCCTGGCCGGCTGGCCCTCTCCCCGACTCCACCTTTTCCTCGCCCAGACCCTTCATTTCACTTCCAGTTGGGGCCCGCTGAGCGATCGGTCCCACCTGTCTGTCACATCCTCGCCCCGCTTTAGCCGCCTCCTCGGGTCCTTCCTCTCCTCTCGAACTCGAAGTACCAACCCCCTTTCCCCCTTTCCCTTGCCTTCCCGGAGGTTGAGACGGCGGAGCCACGGCCATGGAGGACGCCGCCTCCGAGATCAGCGACTGGGAGGTGCTCTCCGCGGCATCCAGCTGCGGTGGAGGCTGCGCCGACGATGACGACAGCGAGGTCGTGGTCGTCTCCGGTGGGGGCGGCGACGTCCTCCGCGTCCACGACCACTTCGCGCTCGCCCCCGCCGGCCCCGACGCCGGGTCCCCAGGCGAGGGCCCGTGGCCGGAGCCCGGGGACGCCTGGCGGGGCTAGGATTACCGGATGGATTTGATCTGATTCCGGGAGCAAGCTTCGATCTTGCCGCTGGGGTTTGGAGCGAGCAGCTGCCGGCGGCGGGCGGCGTCGAGGAGGCCCGAGAAGGCTCGATTCTCGAGGCCACCGTGGCGCGCGGTGCAACTTGGAGCGCAGATGGAAGTCAAACCGAAGCGGTAGGCGGTGAGATTGACCAGGAGAGTAATGCTGTGACTGATCACGGCGAATTGGGCTCGGTGCGGCAGCCCGTGCACCATGGCATGGGAGAGACTCTGGATTCTGATGCAGCCGCGCCCACAGGCACCTGCACCTCGCCTCAAAACGAGGCATCCGAGAGTTCCCCTGTCCAATTAGATGGTGGAGAAATTGATGCGGGTGATGCAGAAAGCTCATGCCTCAAGGATACTGAGGCAAGTGATGGGATTCATGGTGAACAAAAGGAGCAGGAGCAAGGGGGCGAAGCTACTGCCGCATCCGGTTGCGGCGAATCAGATAGTGAGGCAAAGGATGGGGGTTTGCCTCTGGCTCACACACAGGGCACCGGAGAGGGCGACAAACAGGTAGTGGTCTGGTGGAGGCTGCCACTCAAGCTGCTGCACTATTGTGCTTGGAAGGTGAAGCCAGTGTGGTCCTTCTCCATCGCTGCGGCGTTGCTGGGTCTGGTCGTGCTGGGGAGGAGGATGTACAGGATGAAGCGCAAGGCAAGGGGCTTGCCCCAGATTAAGATTGCATTTGATGATAAGGTAAGCTCTTTGCTGCTATTCAATGCATCTGTTGCTATGTTAGAACTATGATGAATTTGATTCTGATCGTAGTTTAGTCTAGCTTAAAGGGTTAAGTTGCATATTTAGCCTATAGGACGGCTTAATGCTATCCTTGAATAGTTTTTTTAAGGAGATAATGAGAACTGCAGGATGAATTATGATCGATTTTGTGCCATTAACTTGATACGTCGTAGCTACTGAATATATTGTTCAGGTACAAGTATCGAGGAAAATAAGATAAATCCATATCAGAAATTTACATCTACGCTGTAAAAAGTGACCAGAATCTGTATTCTTGGCCATTTTTCATGAAATTTGAGTTTTGTGGTGTTTTGGATGAAGTTGCTTCCAAAGTGGGTGTGAAGTGACCAGAGTTTAAGTACGAATAGTACATAATTATTGGCTTGACAGCATATTGAGCAATATAACGAATAGTACCATCCTTTCTTTTCAGAATATTTTTTTTCTAAATCATTTCAAAGGGCAAATTAGTGAATGAGTATATATGCAGGCACTTCTTTTCACCTTCATATTGGCAGTGGCTTTAGATAATTTCTGATAATTCAGTACTCTCTTGGGTGGGGATCATTGTCTTATGGGGTCTATGACTATCTGCTATGATCATGTCTCTGGGGCTTTGCAATATCATTTTTCCCCTTAAAATATGGGTTTGTGGAAGACATCTGATCAAAGCCCTTTCTGAATAATTCTGACTTTGATTCTTCTCATGCCACCATTGGCAGCCTTCGCTTGAGAAAAAAGGTGGATTCGTTAGTGATTTTCAGTTTCTACACTGGTCTCAAAATCATAGTTTTCCCCCAGAATTTTTTATGATTAGCACCATGTTTGCATTTCTCGCGTTGATATCAAATCAGAGACTTTCCAGATCTTCTCACAATCAGCACCAGTTTTGTTAATGCCTAATATGACCATAATTACTACCACATGTTCAGTAGGGAAGTGTCCCTCATACAGGGATCTATCAAAAGGCACCTGCCCATGTGTTTGACTATGGCTGGCTGAAATTGGTACTCCATTATCTGTCAAATGACATTGGAGCAGAATTGTGTTTAGTCATTAGTATGTCCTGGCAAGCTCGGACCAAAGATTAAATATTTGGCCGTACTTCAATTTGGATACCATACCATACCATATGTTTCTTTAATTCTTTGTCCCTCTTTTTTTTCCCGAATGAAAGTCATGGCTCTCTATACAGAAGTCCATACATAAGTCCAGGCATATCCACTGGTGTCCACATGGAAGTTAAGAGGAGAATAATAGTCCTACCCTACTGCCCATAGTGTCCACACTCTACACCCACAGTGCACGATCCTATTATTGCGGAGATGTAAGGAATATCAATTGCACCTTGCTGTCCATTTTTAAATAGCTGTGACGCCATTTTCAGATGTGAAAGAACCTTGGGTACAATTATTGTAAAGTGTGGGAAACGACAAGCTAGTAAAATAACTTGTGGCTAAGCGGTGTGCGTACACTCACTTTCTGCATTTAAATGAATAAGTCAGTGGTCATAGTTAAGCAATTAATAGTTCTTTTTTGCGTTAACATCATAATTTTTTATGAGAAGCTACAGCTCCTGGCCATACTTTATTTCCTGTAAGTGTCTAACCATGTTTTTTTCTGCTTGTTGGTGTGAAAATACAGAGGACCTCCCAGTTTGCGGACCGCGCTGCACGATTCAACGAAGCCTTCTTGGTAGCGAGGCGTGTACCTCTGCTAAGAACTTCATCAGGTGCTGTGCTTCCATGGTCAATGGTTCAGGAGAGATGAGCCAACCTGCTCAAAGCTCCATAAGGTCTTGTCGTCCGGGTAAGCAACTGATCTGGACGATGAGCATCTGAATGATCTTTGCCACGACACCTTTGCTTTTAGATATGTTGCAACGAGGATGCCAATGTAGTGCCTGATGGCAATATGATACCAGATCTTGTAATCTTTTTTTTTCCTTTCTTTTTTTTGGGGGAATCACGCCTTGTGCTCCTGGTTTCCATTTATCACCCTTACTTGGTTTAGTCCTTGGTCAGTGGTGGAGTCCTGGATTTGTCATTGGTACAGACATGTGTTCTTTTCTTGTTAATTTGGATAACTGCTTAGTTTGTGGGCTCTCTTGTTGTTGCTTGTTGTGTACACCGATTATCATGATGCAGGCTTCCAATGTGTGCAGCTCAGTAGTGGTTCGTATGCTGCAGCATGCATGCTCACCTGCAATGCTATCTGATTTCAGCTGGTCCACTATACTGAACCTGTGCATGATGGTGATGAAACTAGTGTGGTCATCCGAAGGAGTATTTGTAAAGTTCTGTTCCTTGTTATCTGACGGGACAGGGATGTGTTCATCACTTGACCTCATCATCTGAATGCGTCAGAGATGGTTTATAATGCACAGATCCGTCGCGTGCACAAAGTTTCATACGGTTAGAACTTTGGAGGCGGAGGGTGTGGGAATGCCAATATCATAATTCTGAACAGAATTTTTGGTTATGAAGCAGAAACCGAACAGTCGCCATTCGATCTACCATTCCGTTCAGTGAAGATCATGGAAGTTTTTCCCGACGCTGTGATGATTTTGCAGAGTCTTCCTCAAGGGTCCGTTTGGATTTCAGCTCCAGCATTGGATCAGTGAACGATGGTCTAACTGGCACTGGATCAGCTCCTTTGCATGACCGCGGCCATCAAAACTCGTGTTCAGCATAATGCTAGAGACTGAGAAAGCAGCGCAACATGTATCAGCCTACAGACGAGCAATCGTTCCGGCTCTTTCAAATCAAAGTACTGTATCATTTACCAAGGTGATTTTTAAGAACAAAATGTGTGTCAAGACTCAGGAACAGGAGCTTGCTTATCCAGCATGCGCATTCGGGGGCAAAGGGAAAAGGGCAAGAATGAAGGCAGAATGAACCTTTGTTTTCTTTCTTATTATTTCCTTTTTTCCCCTCTCCAACTCGCTCGTGGTAGCATCATCAGCCGCCGCTGATGGGCGGTATGACGGCGAGCTCGTCGCCGTCGGCGACCTTGGCGGAGTCGGGCGCGTACTCCTCGTTGAGCGCGAGCACCATGGAACCGCGGATCTCCTCCAGCTTGGGGAACTGGGCCAGCACCCGGGCGAGGCACTCCCCCGCGGTGGCCCCCACCGGCACCTCCACCGACGACTCAGACACGCCCGTCAGGTCCCGCGCGCGGGCGAAGAAGAGCACCTTCACCCTCGCCGCCGGTGCCACCGGCTCGGCCGCGGCGGGGACCTCCTTCTCCTCCGCGGGAGCAGCATCTGGGGACAGACAGCAACAGGGGGATAAGACGAGGGTTGCTGGCGTTCGTTGTGGAGAAATCGATGGGCGGGCGATGATTCATGATTAGGAGCAGAAGCGGCGGTTTACCTTTGGGATCCTGCGTCGCCATCGCCGGAGGAAAGGAAGCTGCTTTCCGCTTCGTGCTGGGATTATTGAGTTGTTGCAGCCGTGGTCACCTGGCCGGAGAGTTGGAGGCGACTACAGCCGAATCAATATAGAGTAACTGATTAATAAAATAATAAGTGAAATAACTCATCCCAGTGGTCGTGCCGGAGTGGTTATCGGGCATGACTAGAAATCATGTGGGCTTTGCCCGCGCAGGTTCGAATCCTGCCGACCACGCATTTTATGTTTTGATTTTTTGGGTTTTTTTTTAAGATCTTGTAACCCGACCCTCAAATCTTCAAATTATTCGGCTGTAAAACTCGTCAAAACTCAATCGAATGATCTTGGTGTAGTTGTTTTCAGTTGCCGAGGCCCAATTTCTGACCTTGCAATTGCGTCCTTCAACGGCAACAACCTCCAGTTCTCCACCCACAAAAAATACTCGAGGTAGTTTCGAGAGGCTCGAGGGCGCCGCTCCTCGCCGCCGGCAGCTAAACCCGGCGCACCCACTGGCCGCTTGCTAGACTGGGGTCGCCGTCGTTCGTGCAGTGTGTGCCTCTAAGCGCAGCTGCTTGGCGTTGTAAGCCGCTCGAGGGCTCCTCTGTCTTCCACCACCGGTGTCGCGCCCGAAAGGCGCTCGACGGAATGCCTCTGCAGTTCTACTTCTAGGCGCCGCCGCGCACGTTCTAGCAGATGCAGGGGATTCTCGGCGTCCGCTCTGGAGCGTCACGCGCGCCGCTGGTGGTGCTTTTCACGCAGCAGATCGTCGCACGGGCGGAGCTGCCGCCCCTTCCGGTTGGTGCGGGGACGAGATGGCTGCACAGCGGCGGCGGCGGCAGGGAGCACGATGAGGAGGATGATGCGGCCCCGTACGCCGACGTGCCTCGGCCCGGGAGGAGGTGGGAGCGGAAGCCGTGGGTGACGCCGATGAAGGTGCTCATCCGGCGCGCCAAGGAGGAGAGGCAGGCCCGGCAGGAGAACCCGTGCCGCGTGCTGGAGCACCCGCCCGACAATGGCCTCCTGGTGCCGCACCTTGTCGAGGTCGCCCACCGCGTGAACACCGCGAGGGAGCGGCTCCTCCATGGCCTCACCAAGCTCGTCGAGGGCGAGAACGCCATCCCAGTGAAGCGATGCAGGTGAGTCAAGCTCAACATTGCTGGTCGAAGTATCGAACACACTGCTTTGAACAGCTGCGGTTTACAATCATCAGTAATGGTGAAAGATAATCATGGCATGATGAGAAATGTTCTTTGCCCAGGTTTTGTCCCGAGGTGCACGTCGGCCGCGTGGGGCACGAGATCAGGACCTGCGAGGGCCGAGACAGCGGCGCCAGGAACTCCCTTCACGTGTGGCGGCCGGGCACCGTGCGCGACGTCGTCGGGTTCCCCTACTGCTACCACCTGTTCGATCGCGTCGGCAAGCCCAGGGTGGTGCACAAGGAGAAGTACGACGTTCCTAGGCTCCCCGCGATCCTGGAGCTCTGCATCCAGGCGGGCGTCAACGTCGAGCGCTACCCGACCAAGCGGCGGACTAGGCCGGTGTACTCCATCGAAGGCAGGATCGTAGACTTCGAGCCGGACGAAGCAGATAACTCTGAAGCAGGGACGTTACCTGAACAAACAGATTGCTCACCATTGCCGTCTCCAGAGTTGCAATCGTCAACCGTGATCTGTTCTCCTTCTACTGACGCCAGTAATGAACAAGATAAGGAGGAGGAAGACGAGGAGATGACGGCGCCCGAGCTGGCCACCAGGACGCTGCAGTCCTGGCTCGACATGCGGTCCGGCGCGGCGAGGCTGATGAAGAAGTACAGCGTGCACACCTGCGGCTACTGCCCGGAGGTGCAGGTCGGGCCTAAGGGGCACAAGGTGCGGATGTGCAAGGCCACCAAGCACCAGCAGCGGGACGGGCAGCACGCGTGGCAGGAGGCCACGGTGGATGACCTGGTCCGGCCGAACTACGTGTGGCACGTCGTCGCTGCCGACCCCGGCGACGACGGGTCGCCGCTGGCGAACGAGCTGAAGAGGTACTATGGCAAGGCCCCCGCGGTGGTGGAGCTGTGCGTGCAGGCTGGCGCGCCCGTGCCCGCCGCGTTCCGGAGCATGATGCGGCTCGACGTCGTGCCCCCCGCGCGGGACGAGTATGATCTCGTCGCCTGAGGACGCGGTTGTGGTTCTGGTGGCACGCGCGTGCGTAGTGGGGCGAACACTGTCATGATGCAGAGATCAACTTTCTTGATGTTGTCCTGGCACTTGTTGGCAGCAATGTTCATCGATGCAGTTGTGGTGAACACAACAGGTCACTTGATTGTTACTTGCTGTTGAGGAGGCTGTTTAACCTTCTTGCCGCCCCATTTTTAAGTCGGAGGAGTGATTTCCTATTCAAGTGTCAAGTGTCCATCTCCTTCAGTGAATATCATAGCTTTTAACCCTTTTGCAATTTCAGTCACTGTGTTTGTAATGCAACAAGTTAATGGCTTGTTTCTTGGCACTCAGTCCTATTCCGTGTATGAGTGATAAAGGATTCATTTGATCTTTCTGTTTCCCTTGAAGATTGCTGAATTGGGTTGTTTCTTTAGGATAATGTTGTCTCAAACACCATCGTTGGCAACCCTATATAAAGAAAAGAAATATTGCATAAGTATCATTGTCAACTGCCAATTGTGGTAACAGGTGGTCCCATCTGAATATTGTTGGGACAATTTGAGCCTACTGCCTGCCAGAGATGTTTATATGGGCAAAGCTTAATCACCAGTAGTAGTCAGCCACTGACAGTGAGCCGGGGCCGGTGTACAGTGTACTGTCGTTGCCTTCTCCCGTCGATGAATAGTACTCTCACTCTACTGATGCTAACATGCTGCTGGTAGATACTCCGGGGAGTTTGGAAGGACACTGTTATTTCTTCTGAAATCTGAACAGAAGTGTTTTACCAAATGCAGTGAACTGTATTCCAGATAAAGCAGGAATCCGTGCTGCACTTGGTGTGATTTAAACCCCAGAGTCGCCTTCAGCGTCAACGCACTCACAAAACACTATTGAATCAGTCAGAATAAACTGAATCAACAAAATCTGCCAGCAAAACAAACATGGCGACTGTTCGGGTTCTTGTGTATTTGATTTTGGAGCCCCCAGAGAGAATTTTCAGGTCAGGAGTAACCGCATTGCTGGCCCATTTTCAGCGTCGAAAACAGCACTTCCTGTTCCCCACGATGGAGGGTAAGACTGCCTGCACCACATTGATCTTTTGCTCCAATCCTCTCCTTACCTTACCAAACGATATCCAAGAAAAAAGAGGCTGGATCTGATCCAGGTTTTGTGGAAGAACAGTTTCCTTGTCCGCGAGCAATATCTGCTTCACTGAAACCATCTGAAAGAGATTGGGAAGAAGAGAACAAGGAATAATAGTCTCCCGTCTCCCTCATTCAAGAAAGCGCAGGGGCTCCCTCGGCCTCCAGCGGTGAAATACTCGACACGCCAGGGGGCGGATCGTAAAACTCCACCGAGATAATTTCTCCACTCCGTGCCTCGATCACAAAAGCCGCCCGACCAAACGTGCACGATCGAACCGTCACTGATGAATGGGACCCACGGAGCTTGGTCCCACCGGTCAGCGACTGTGCGGCGGCTCGTTCCGGGGTCCGAGGCGCGCCGCGGGAGCTAAACCCCTCCAAAAACGCAGGGACCAACCGTTGCGGATTGGTATTTTCTCGCTGCCCTCGCCTAGTCTCGTCTTCCTCCCCACCTCTCTCCTTCACTCGCGTCGCGCGTCGCGACACGCCTCCCGAAACCCGCCAGCGCGCCCGCATTCTCCCTCCTCTCTCTCCCCTCTCCCCACCGTACCGTCTTCGGCGGCGGCGGCGGCTCCCGTCTGCGTTCGCGTCGCCGCCGCTCCCGTGCTCTCGAGGTGAGGTGAGGTCCCGTCCTGCCGCCTCCTCTTCGTCCGTGCCACGGACCCGTCCGCTAATTGTTGTTTCCCCTTGTGATGTGGAAGGTTTTACTGTTGCGCGCAGGGGGAGAGGATGTGGTCTTCCAGCCAGGCGAGCACGACGAGGGGCGTCGTGGAGATGGGGAGGGTGGAGGCCGGGCCTTCCCATTTCCCCAAGAGGCCCGCGGCCCGGAATCCCGTGAGGTATACACATCCATTACCCCCCGGAGTTTATCGTTTGACTGCTTGTGTAGTTGATGCGGTCTGTTTTGATGCGAACGGAAAAGGGGTAGATCTGCTCATGTTTTGTCTCTGCGTCCGGGATGACGGTTCATCAACGACCGATGAACTCTGCATGCTGCATGCGTGCATTCCGGATGTTACCAAAAGCAGCAGCATCCGGAATGCACGCACAACTAGTGTTAGGATGACAATTGAGCTAGTGTGTTTGTGTTACATGATCGTGCAGAGGTTTGGGCATATATATATAATAACAAGAAACACATTCACGTGTATCTCTTTGATGGAATTGTTACTAGCAAAATCCATATCAAAGAGTTCATCAGTGGCAGGAACATCACTCCCCACAACTAAAACTATGTTCTGATTCCAAGCATCACACCTCTCTCTTTTTTGCACAAGTGTGGCAGATGATATTCATAAACTGTGCCTTTTTATTCTAAGAATATGCGTGCCAATGTTATGCCTAACATAGCTCCTGTCCCTAACAGGATTAATCTATCAAGGACACAGGCAGTTAAACCTTGTTCATCTGGAGACCGCTGGGGGATTTCAGTTAAATGCAACTTGGGATGGTTTTCTCAACCGCCTGACTTGAGGCATCACTTTAGAGTGCATTCATCAGCATCAGAGGCAGTTCTTACTTCCCAATCTGATTTGAGAAAACTTTTCGTTGGCAATGAAAAGATTGGCGTTCTCTTGCTGAATCTCGGCGGACCAGAGACTCTTGATGATGTGCAGCCTTTTTTGTTTAATCTTTTTGCAGACCCGGTAATTACCATTACTTCAGAAAAAATGCTAGCCTCTAAGTCTTTGACTCTTTTTTCTCATACTTATGCTTTGCAGAATTAACAATTGTGGCGCACAAATAGTTAGTGGTAAATTAGTTATATGTGCAGCAGGTTTAATATACTGCACAGAGTCCAGTTATGTCGTACTAATTTTCTGTGAACCCAGGCTTAGTTGTGTTGTTAATCAAAAACGGAGCTTAACTTTCTAACATCATGTTATGATTGCTTGAGCTAGGAAGACAGAGTGGTTGCACACCACTACTGTATTTTATTATTTTTTTAACGAACACCACTACTCTATTTCAGTACATAATAGAGCAAGTTTTTCCTCTTACTAATTAGATTATATATCCCATGATGCATGATCACAGGACATTATCCGTCTTCCTAGGCTGTTTCGCTTTCTGCAGAAGCCACTAGCAAAATTCATATCGGTAGTGAGAGCACCAAAGAGTAAGGAGGGTTATGCATCCATAGGCGGCGGTTCTCCTCTCCGACAAATTACTGATGCACAGGTATGCTGTCACCTTTTGTTTTCTGATTTGTCAATTGCCATGACTCCATGCTCTGAATCTCTTAGCAATGTTGATTCTGTTTACCTAGAGTTGTGGAAAGGATAAATGGGATCCTGCTTCTCACTTGGTTGAGAAAATATTTTCCCAATAATTGGGTTAATATTGCTATGACTCATAGGTTAGGCCTAGGAAATGTCTCAGTGGTCTTATCTGTGTGAGGATACATAATTTTATTTGCTATTTCACCTATGCTTCATAGCCACTAAAGTGATCTTATATTATGAGAGAAAATATTTTGGATTTTACTGTAATTTTGGTCAGTTATGTTTTGCATTGGACAATGATAGGATTCAAATGTGAGTGCATTCTGCTATATTACTTCTTTTGAAACTGGTAGTTTAGGAAATGATTATGATTAATGATTTTCCCGCCATGAACTCTCATTTGGTGGGTTTTGTGGATTGTGCAGGCTGAAGCACTCAGGGAAGCATTATGTGAAAAAGATGTTCCTGCCAAGGTCTATGTTGGAATGCGGTATTGGCATCCCTTCACTGAAGAAGCCATAGAACAAGTAGGGACTTGGCATATATCCAAAATACTTCTGTGTTATGTTGGTTTTCCATAGCTTTTGTTATCTTAGCAACGAAAATATACCTGTAAATTTTCATTGTTCATGGTAATGTAAGATATAAGGGATATAAAATCAAATGCATTAGATGAGGGTTCTTTCAGATTATATCTTCGTTCATGGATAACATTTTCCCCTTATGAAGATTTGCAGAAGAATATAGATCTAGATTGCAGTTCTGGTACTTGTATGAAACCGTTCGCATCTTATTCTATTCTAGATATGAAACCATTATCTAAGCATTTACTCATGGTATCATATTCATGACACCATGCTATATGAATACTATTCTGGACATGCAGAAATAGCTATTTTCGGGTGCTTCATTGTTCATATATATCTGTTGAAAAATAGTTATTATCTTTGTGAACTCACTAATTCTGTTCTCATTTCATTCCAGATAAAACGGGATGGAATCACAAAACTTGTTGTGCTGCCTCTATATCCACAGTTCTCCATATCAACTAGTGGTTCAAGTCTCCGTTTATTGGAGAGCATATTCAGGTAATATTTGGAAATTCAAGCACATGTATTTCTGATGCTTCAAAAATTGATGTTTATGTGATTATGTTACTTTCAATTTCCTTTAGGGAGGATGAGTATCTGGTTAATATGCAACATACAGTTATACCTTCGTGGTATCAGCGAGAAGGATATATCAAGGCTATGGCAACTTTGATTGAGAACGAACTGACAAAATTTTCAGAACCCCAAAAGGTAAAAATTAGAACTTTGTGATGTAGAAGGTTGTTAAACTTCTTGGACATTTATGTGTTACAAGTAATAATACATGGTTGACTCTTGTAGAATAATAGCACCATGTTTTTTTTTTCACTTTTCTTTTTCCTTCAAACAAACATTTTTCCATGTCCGCCAAACTGCCAATTTTTACAAACGGGGTAGAGAGGTAAAACGTTTGACTTCTTTCGACATCAAGAAAATTGTTTTTCATTCAAGAGTTTGTTTCCTCTGGGGAATGCATTCTCAAATAAGGCTGTAATGTTTGAGCGAAGATGGTTTCTAGTAACAAAAAATATTGTCAAGGACTGTCTCATTTTTTGCATCCATTTTCCATCGAAGCCAGGGGCACCTATTCTTTTGAATTGCTGAGTTCTTATGTTTTTCGCTAAATCTAATGAGAAATCTACTTGCAGGTTATGATATTTTTCAGTGCTCATGGAGTTCCTTTGGCATATGTTGAAGAAGCTGGTGATCCTTATAAAGCAGAGATGGAAGAATGTATTGATCTCATCATGGAAGAACTTGAAAAAAGAGGAATAACAAATCCATGTACACTTGCTTATCAGGTCACTGCAGCTCTCTCAATCAATCAAATATGGTGGTTATTCTTCTTTTACTTATCAACCTTCTGAATCTACAGAGCAGAGTAGGGCCAGTGGAATGGCTGAAACCATACACTGATGAGACAATTATTGAGCTTGGGCAGAAAGGGGTAAAGAGCCTTCTAGCTGTTCCCATTAGGTATTATTTCACTTAATTTGGATTCTCTTGTCTTGAACTTTTGATAAAAAGTGATGTTCTGTCCGTGTTATGCTTTTTGTAACCCTCACATCTGTTGCCCTATTGCTAACTGTAGTTTTCTCATTAATATTGGTCCCACAATCCTAATCTTTTCTTCTGGTCTTCCATGTTCAGTTTTGTCAGCGAACACATTGAAACTTTGGAAGAAATCGATGTGGAGTACAAGGAGTTGGCTTTAGAATCTGGCATCAAGAACTGGGGACGGGTTCCTGCATTAGGTTGTGAACCCACATTCATTTCGGATCTTGCTGATGCTGTTATTGAAAGCCTGCCTTATGTTGGCGCAATGGCAGTTTCCAATCTTGAGGCTCGGCAGGTAACAACTAGCACATGGCAAGCAAAATCATGTATCTCTGTTGCATGATGGGTCAAAAGACTGTTGCTTTTTCCTGACGCTGTGTATGGATATTTTGTGCCTAACTCAATAATGGTGACTTCAACTATGCATGCATTTAAATCAGCGATATCTTAGGATGATACCTCAGTTGAATGCAAGTCAATTAAGTTTTGACTACCTCTCGTAGCAATTGGCTAGATTGCATGCAACCCATACACCCCCATATTGGCCTGGGGCTAATCTCGTTATATAGAGCCCCTGAGATGAAAAAAGGTTTTAAAAAGTAGGTTTTTCTTTTGAAAGAAAATAAAAAGGGTACAGATTGCACATTTCCGTATATAAAAAAAAGAGTAGGTGCTGATTGCAAATTTCTGTATATGTAAAAAAAAGAGATACTGCAAAATCATGTGTTTGGACAGGATCATGATCCACCATGTTACAATTGCTATGCAATTTGCCCATATCAAGGAAAGAATCATGCTGTTGTACAAATAACATATGAGGCTTGAATAAAACGTTAGGACACTGAATAACACTGACCTATGTGGCATGTACCTAGTAACCTTAAAAATACTGAGTTACAATAATCGGATGAGTGGAGTAAACAGACCATTTCGAAATCCAATGATATTTTGCGGTTTCTGAGGGTTTGGCATCATTTAGCTCATATCACCCCGTGCTAAATATTTTGAAGTGATGGACGGTGGTTTTTGCGTTTTGCAGTCACTCGTACCCCTTGGGAGCGTGGAGGAGCTGCTAGCAGCCTACGACTCCAAGCGTGACGAGCTGCCCCCACCGGTGATTGTGTGGCAGTGGGGCTGGACAAAGAGCGCGGAGACCTGGAACGGCCGTGCCGCCATGCTGGCCGTGCTGGTTCTCCTGGTGCTGGAGGTGACGACCGGAGAAGGGTTCCTGCACCAGTGGGGAATACTGCCGCTGCACCACTGAGGCTGACGGTTCTGCTCGTCTCATCTTGGCCATATTTTTGCTGCATCTGGAGCAAGCTTTGATGCTGTATATGAATCCATTTGCTTTCGCCCGTGTCGGGGGAAAGGGGGGACATGAAAAATGAAAACAGAATATGGTAGTATATCATGCTATACTGCATTGTTTCGTTAGAAAAAAAAGGTTATACTGTACCTACATGGGACATGAAAAATAAAAATATGCGACAAGCAGTGTGAAGATGCGCAAGCCTAACACGCGTGGGCACTTGTTTGCCACACTACATAAAATCATGTTTGTTACTATAATAGTACCAGAGCCTCTTATCACAAGTAACAGACAACATTAGATGGATTTGTATGTTTTCCCCCCTTTGGCGTGGATGACGTGCTGCAGTGTTTTGGATGCACGCTCTCAACAGAAGAATCATATATGGTTGTTATTGGTAGCCCAGCTTGGTTTTTTTTTTGGGAGCAGATTGAAGGCGCCAAAAATGGGCTCAAGTACTAGCTCAATCATATGATTAGTAGGATCACGAGTTTCTATGAAGGGTACAGTTATTATTTGCCTCATCCACACGCAAAGCAATTATTCGGGCCGTCTGTAAAAAGAAAATTTCTAAGGGTCTGGAAAATTTCCTTGGAGCGCCTCTGGATCAAAGGATTATCTCCTAAGAACTGAGTGTCGTTGTAGTATGTATGAATCTTCTCGAGAACGAACTGCTACGCCATCTAAATTAGTTCTAAACGCCCCATTTCGAGCCCGCTCTTGATTTGTCGCACGGCTCACTTGATATTTTTTTTTATCGTCTTACCCTAATTTTTTTTACTGATTCACTGTCCCGTCGCAGTCTGTAATTAGGTTTTCTGTTGGCAAAATATATAGGCTTTCAGTGATGAACTAGCTTAAATAAATTATTAGCTAAGCTTGGACCAGCAAACCTATAGCAAACGATCGGCTGCCGATGCTGTTGGTTAAAGAAAGATATGGAGGGAGCAAAGCTAGCAGAGCCTAGTACTCGCGCAGTCGCACCGAACAAACCTCGGTCGGTCGCCACCGGCCTAGACACGATCGATGTTTTCTTCATTCGGGACGAGACACGATGGATGTGTAGGTAAGGATAAGATCAATAACCTAGACACAGCGAACCCAAACGAATTGAAGGGGAGATCCCGCGGAGCAGCGGAGACCACCGGCGGGGCCACGACCACACATGATTCAGCGTGCTCCACGCCGCGCGTGTCCGTACGTGCCAACGAGGCGGAGTGCTTTGCTCGGTCAGCAGCCAGGCCCACCCGGCACGTGCCGCAGCGACCCCTCTCTTGGCGGTGGGAGGGAAAGGAAGGACGGATGGGGGAGCACGTGCCAACGCTATTGGCGTGGGAAACGACGGGCGGCCGCGTTTAAATGTTTCGTACAGCATGTCGGGCACACATTTGAAGTATAAAATATAGACTAATTACAAAACTAATTACAGATTATGTCAGTTCATCGCAAGACGAACCTAATGAGTCTAATTAATCCGTCATTAGCACATGTTTACTGTAGCAATTTATTGTCTAATCACGACCTAACTAGGCTCATTAGATTCGTCTCGCGAAGTAGACTCCATCCATATAATGAGTTATTTTTTTCGACTACATTTAATATACCATGCATGTGAGGAAACATACTCGAAAAAAATTTCGCGAAACATCTAAACAGGGCTCATCACAACAATCCGTTCCCATCCCAGCCGGGACGCCGGATCGATCAGCTTTGCTCGGGACGAGGGCCTATTCTGCACGGATTGATTTGATCTAATTTAAAATCCGGTCAGATACAAAATAATCGTTTGGCTCCAACCCATTTTGGCTATTCCAGCCTTAGAACGATCCAAAATCAATCTTCACGTCCTTCCGTAACGAAATCCTTCCGAATCAAGTAACACAATCAGACCTGTTTGGTAAGGCTCCAACTCCTAAAAAAATGACTCTGACTTCTCTGATGAAGCGGCTTCTTTGATGGAGCTGAAGTCATTTTAGAAACCATTTGGCAAAATGGCCTCTCTCATTCTGGCTTTGCCTCTACCTATGTTACAGCCGTCCATAGAGCCGATGGAGCCACAATAATTTGTGTCTCCTCCTCCCACCAACGGCTTCAGGGTAAAGCCAAATGAAAAACAAACCTTTAGCGTAGCTTCACGTGGAGCTGCGTTTGAAGCCGGTTTTTAGAGAGGTTCACTCCCTCGTTCCCTTCCACGAACAAATCCGTTCTATATTTCAATCCTACTGAAAAGTCACGTCATCCCGTACTCCAGTCCGGTGCCGTACCCGAACGTGGTAGGCTCCTGTATCACACGCCGACGCCGGCCACGGTGGCACCCCACCCACCACCCGCCTGTACATAAAACTACGGTGGCACCCCACCCACCACCCGCCTGTACATAAAACGCTTGCAGTGCAAATCCAGTCGCGTCGCTGCAGGCCGCCGGAGGACCGTCCCCGCTTTGGTTCGTATTCAACTCATCCTCCGGTTGTGACACGTACGATGCGTACTGTTTGGTTCATATTATATTCCTCCCTCCGTTTTGGCCCCTAGTACGAGACCATTCTTGTTTGTACACTGATCTATCCGTTTGTCCACAAATATAGTATGTCACTGATCTAAATTCAAATTTTACCCTGCATATATATAACTTGTCGTTCTAGCCTGTAGGACCACGGACTCTCTATTCTCTGTGATGTGCTCTATCTGGGATCCCTCGCACACCAATTCGATACCACGGGTGCGCCGTATGTGTGGATACGGGATATACCTATATGTGAATTTCCTACATTGCAAATCTATCTTAAATCCAAAGAGTGACCTTGACAAAAAAAAACAAAAAAAAACGGAGTACGCAGGAGCCGAGATATATATCCAAATGATTGATGGTGAATAAAAGAGCAATTTTCGCGGCTTTCGTAAGCGAGTGAGTGTGACGACCTTTCATATTCATCATGACCAATTGACTACCTCTTGGGATACCGCTAAAATCAACTTGCTAGAATCTCCTAAAGTATAATATTCGGTTGCTTAAATAAAGAAACGAAGAATCTCATCATAAAATACAATGCTTGAAAAGTATCAGAGGTACTCCCTCCGTTCCAAAATAGATGATGTTATGGGATGCGTGCCGGTCAAACTTTCTCAACTTTGACTAGATTTGTAGAAAAAACGTGCAACATTTTCATCTCCAAATAAATTTGTTAAAAAACTAGACTTAAAGATCTTTCCAATGATACTAATTACTTAGCATAAATATTTATATATTTTAATATATAATTGCCGGTATTTTGAAAATGTTGACTTCTCGGGAAGCGAGAATGACATCTATTTTGGAACGGAGGGAGTACATTTCTTATTTTGGTAAACGTACCAGAAAGTACCGAGAGATATGGATGTATCTTTTCTATTTTGGTATGATTTGAAATTTGATACTTCTTGGTACCTTTACTTAGATACCTATAGGTACTCCCTTTGTTTCCACCGTCTGATTTCTCGAAATGGACGTCTCTCATTATTTTCATTTGTTTCCACCGTCTGATTTCTCGAAATGGACGTCTCTCGTTATTTTCAAGCATTCTAAAATTTCTCAAAATAGATAAGGAAACTAAAAAGTCGCGTCGCTAGAAGAATCTCTTAAACTACAATGTTCACTTAAAAAGAAACGAAGAATCTCTCGGAATGAAAACGGAAATTGAAACGCCGCTGTCAAGTGCTCGATTACATCCAATTATTCATGGTCACGAACGCATCACGCATCAGATGTGATGATTCACGTAGGACGGCTCTGGGGCCGGGCATGCAAGCGACGGCCAATGGGAGAGAGAGAGAGCGCGCGCCTTTTCC
Source organism: Urochloa ruziziensis (assembly GCA_015476505.1). Lineage (NCBI taxonomy): Eukaryota > Viridiplantae > Streptophyta > Magnoliopsida > Poales > Poaceae > Urochloa > Urochloa ruziziensis. The sequence continues at coordinate 18,469,156 of CM027123.1, forward strand.
GTTTCAGAGAAACTAGTTGCAAACCCAGTACAGAATGCATAGCGTTTCTCCCCTAGTAGAGTACATGTCTATGAATTCACAGTATACAGTAAATAAAAAAATGTGTGCTTACTTGCGGACAAAAAATGCGATGAGTAGAATATTCTCGTATCGTATCATTCAAGTCGCCGCTTCTCCTGTCACTCCGCCATCAGCAAAGCAGGGGCTATCTCTTCTGCCCCCTGCATTTTCTGGCCGTGTTCAGATAGGTGGTGAAAATTTTTTGGAGGTAATAAATACACATTTGATCAATAATTAGGGGTATTAATTAAAAGCAATTTACAAAACTATCTCCACAGCCCTAGGTAAATTCTCGAGACGAATCTAATGAGGTCTTTGACCACACGATTAGAGGATGGTTACTGTAGAGTTACTGTACCAAATCATAGATTAATTATGCTCATTAGATTCGTCGTGCAAAGTTGCACCCATCTGTGAAAAGGATTTACAAATAAACTTCATTTAGTGCTTCATGCATACAGATTCTTTGCATTTAATGTCTCCAAAAAAGTTTTCGGAGGGCATCTAAACACGGCCAGATTTTCTTCAGAAGCTTCCCATCCACGCCTTGTCCTCTCTTCATCTTCCACTGAAGCTATATAAAGCGAGCGAGAGAGAGAGAGGAGGAGGAGGAGGAGCTGGTGGTGTTATTGGCATCTCCTGAACTTGTGTCCATTTGGAAAAGCTCAGCCATCAGCGGCAATTACAAAGCTAATTAAGGTAAGCTCGATCCCAATCCTTCCAATTTGGAAAAGCTCACAACATATGCAATTCTTTCCTTGTCTCAAGCAACCTGCTTTTGCAATTGCTTTAGTGTTTGCCATGATAATGTTTGCTTGTCTGCTTCGAAGTGTAACTGATGGATCGAAAAGTGAGATTCTTGTCCTTTGTTGTGCCTTGTGGAGAGAGAGAGAGAGAGAAATCTTTTTTTCCACCATCTGTGCCATGACCTACTCATCAGATGTGAGAATGGAGTTTAACTTACTGTAGTATAGGTTTCTCTTGGTCCTGGTCTGGATCATGGGGTGGTTAACCACAGTTCACGAAGGGTTTCTTTAGGAAAGCCAAGCTGGATCCGATGTGTCTATAGGCCATTGGTCTCTGTGGTTAACGAAGGGTTTCTTTAGGAAAGCCAAGCTGGATCCGATGTGTCTATAGGCCATTGGTCCGTGTTCATCTCGCTGGGCCCATGTGTTGCAGAAGTTAGAACTGTACGGTCCCATAATAATGCTGCGAACACCAAACCCTTCTACCAAAACCAGGTGACCCGTCGCTCCTGCACAATCGAGATTTGATTTCTCTCACGGCTGGATCTGATTTTGGCCATTCATGAACTTAACGGGACGGATGATTGAATAGGACGTTTCCTTGTCAAAAGGTAATTAAAAGACGGGAATTAAAGGAGCTTTGATTTCGAAGCTTTGTTCACTTAGCTAGACTAATTGACAGGTAAAGTATTTTTCTATTTGTATTGTAGTGTAAAATCATGACAACCAAGTGGTTTACGTTAATAGCGTACTAAACAATCAAACATATGGGACATAAGTAATTCCACGTGGGGATCGTTGGTACAAAAGTTGTTTTCACGTCACGAATGCGAATCTGTATTATTGTCAGGATACAGCTTGCCACGGTTCATATAATTGTCCCTGTCTCATCTATTGCGGTAAGATTCTAAATTCCAATACACGGTTCGTATGCTTCTTTTTTAACTATATATATAAGCATAATAATTAAAATAAGCTGCACATCAAAACTAGAATTCATCACTCTTTAAGAACAAAATACTTGATTTGGATGGGAAACATAAAGAGGCATTAGGCATTTGAGAGGCAATTATGCGCTGCACCGGTCTAAAGCCGATGTTTGGTAGGGCCTAGCGACAGCGATGCCTCGTCTGAGCTGGAGCAGAGAAGCAACGTGTATCATGCATGTAAACGTGGCGTCTCGGCTAGCCACTAGCCGCAAATCTCGCTTTAGAAAATAATAATAATTTAACACTTTCAATTTTCCGCGGGAAAATACACGTGGCTCTGGACCCGCTGCGGTAGAGTGGGGCAGTGGGCCAAGCTTCCGTGCGACCATTCTGCAGCTTGCTTCACTAATCACTGCCAGGTCCCCGACAGGTGGGCCCAGCAGACTCACATCAGCCCGTCCATTTCTTGTTGCTTGAATGCTTGATCTTGGAATATCTATCTACTGCTAGCTTTGAGGTTGTATTCCTGCTTTTTTGAAATGTTCAATGAGATCAGAACTTGCTCTGTTTTCTTTGTTTTCCACGTTTATGCTGCCGACAAATGTTCTGAAGTCTTCAACACAGCAGTAAATGTTAAAAAATCCTCGAGTGCATTCATTAGAGTGCCAACTTTCAGTTTCCCACACTATCCGCAGTAACGTGTTGACCCAACAATCTGCTGCTTCTTATATCCAAGTTGGAGTAGTTAACGCGATCCTAATAATTCATTTTCAACTTTATTATCTGAATTTTTCTTTAGGCTCTGCTTGGACATTGCGCAAGGTGAGACCGGGACGGCAAGGCAAAAGAACAAGAGCGTCTTCTTCAGACTTCAGAGCAGAGGAGGCGCGGCCCAATGGACGGCGACTCCCCACGGCCGCCCCGCCGGCCGGAGCGGGAGGGGAGCTACAACTACGACATCGAGAGCATGGACGGCTCCGGGGCTGGGGGCGTGCCGCCGTGGCGGCCGCAGAACGGCTCCTCAGAGGCCCTGCTCCGCTACGACGACGGCGGCGGCGCCGGCGACCGCGGGAGCACGTACGAGCCGCTGCTGCGGAAGCGCACCATGAACACCACCTCCCAAATCGCCATCGTCGGCGCCAACGTCTGCCCCATCGAGAGCTTGGATTACGAGTAGGCATTCCTCTCCCCTTCCTTTTCCACCCGTGGGCTATTTCTCTCCATTTACTTAATTTTTGGTTGTTCTTCAGTCTTTCCTGGGGGAAAAACTTTTTTTAATCCTCGTGTTCTTACCTTATTGGCTATTGCTACTTTAATTTGGTAGTTATTGCTCTGAAAGAGACAATCTTGTTATACTCCCTCCGGTTCAGTAAAAGAAGTCGTTTAGGACAGCGACACGGTCTCCAAAGTACAACTTTGACTTCTTATTTTTATAAAAATATTTATTAAAAACTAACATACGTATACTTTTATGAAAGTATTTTGCAAGACAAATCTATTCATGTAGTTTTCACATTTTCAAACTCAACGACTTAAAAGTTATTCACGATTTATATTCCTAATGTTTGACTCAAATCTTGTCCAAAACGACTTTCTTTACTGAACCGGAGGGAGTACGATGACTGAGCCGTTTAGAGAAACAACCGCATAGCTTTGGGGGACATAGGATCGCAACTATTGGCTGCTGAGTTTGTAAATGCACACGCATCTTGTCCATCCATCTCAAAGTGCATCTTTAGTAGTTTTTTCGAACAACTGCATCTTTAGTAGTTCGTGCTGCATATATAGTTTTCCGTATGCCAGTGATTACTGCAAGGTGGTATCAAGAAAATAAACGAAGAGAGTTTATACAGGCTCTGCCCTGGGCTGCTAAATTATCTGTAAATCCTTGTTTTAGAAAAGAAAACAAAGTCGTCCAAAAAAAGTTATATGCTGATCTACCTCTCCGTTTTCAAATCGGAAGAAGTTGAGTGTGCAATGTATAGACACTTAAACCTGTTCATTACACCCTTGTTTCAGAGTTGTGGAGAATGACCTGTTCAAACAAGACTGGCGGTCAAGAAAGAAGAAGCAGATATTTCAGTACGTTGTTCTCAAGTGGAGTTTGGTGCTTCTTATTGGCTTGTTAACTGGAGTTGTTGGCTTCTTCAACAACCTTGCAGTTGAAAACATTGCTGGACTCAAATTGCTGCGCACAAGTGATCTTATGCTCGAGGGGAGGTAAAGTTTTAGTCTGTTTATTTTTTAGGGACAACTTGATTTTGTACTTTTTCAGTACTGTATTACCTTGCCATATATTGCTTTAGCTCATCATTATGTGGTGTATGTCCACTAACACTGTTATTGTCATGATGCTTGGAAATTTTACCAAATTCATGAAATCAATCATGAAGTTCTTTTTATTGAAACCAGTAACGATTTCAAGCAGTAGAAATTCTTCTATGACAACTGAGGATTGAGGAGCATAAAGGATCATTAATTTGTAATACATGTTGTGTTGGCTTAAGCATGCTGAGTACTTTGCAGTAATGAATAATTGCATTCTGCTTCCAGTGCAGATATATCAAAGCATTTTTTGTTTATGGGGGTTGCAATTTAGTCTTGGCGGCATCTGCAGCAGCAATATGTGCTTATATTGCACCTGCTGCTGCTGGGTCCGGTATTCCTGAAGTTAAAGCATATCTCAATGGGGTTGATGCTTATTCTATATTGGCCCCTAGTACACTCTTTGTTAAGGTAACTTCTGACATAGAACCATACGTGTAATTGTTTTTTTCTATCTTTTAACTTCTTTCGGTATTCTTTACACCATGTACAATTTTTTCAGTTAGCTCCTGGAACAGGATCATGGGATTAGTATGCCCAATTGAGTTCTGTTGTTCTTACCATATCGTGTTTTAAAACTTAGGGGCTTCTCTTGAAATCAAGTTAAACATGAAAAAAAAACTTGATGCTTATTTACTTCCAAGTGGCAAGAGGAAAAAATTGCTGATGAGTTTAAATTATAGAACTATGTTGGTTGAGATAAAAGTATATTCATTTTTTTTTTCGAGAATACGCAGGAGAGCTGCGTATCTTTGTATTAAGAAGAAAGATGTTTGAAAGTTACAACGCGGGCCATCCAGGCACTCGCACACGGGTTCCTACGCTGAAACGATTATACGGCCATTGATACAACCAAACTCTGTTCACGCACACGCTAGCTAACGAAGCGGTGCAGTTCAGCAGATGCTACTTGCCGCATTCACCTGCATTGCGGCGGCCATGAGGTCGGCGTCGGAGAGGGCGCGCGCTGCGGGGAGGATATCACGGATAGCAGAGAAGTGAGTCGAGTCAAGCGAGCCTGTGAAGACTGCTCTGAGCTCCGGACTCACACCATCCATGATCTGCTCGTCTGCCGGCAGGAGACCTAATTTGCGCATGACAAGTATTTCTCCCTTCTTAGACGGTCGCACTGCCGAATTGAGAGGCTGGTTAGCCAGTCTACCGCTACGTCGAGGCGCCGGCGTCGCTTGGGTTGCCGTTGCCATCGTAGCCGCCATCCCGTGCCGCGCAGGGAGGTTTGCCAGCGGCGCCTGGAGCGCTTGGCTGATGCTGGCCAAGAAGGCGGCAGTCGCAGCCTTCGCCTCCTCCAATTCCTCATTGGGCTGCCGGCGTGCACGCTTCATCGCACTGGCTGGAGTTGCGTTCCGATCCAGCCCAACCAGCTCCCTGGCCTGGGCTTCGTCAAGACTTCCGCCTTGATGGGCCTCTACGTCGGGGTTGGCTCGCTTCAGCCTTTGCTCACCAGCTGCCTCTGATGATGGCTCGACTGGTGCTGTCAACTCGAAATCGAGCCGAACAGGGGGCGGCAGGGCGGCTTCTACCTGGGGTCGAGCCGCAGCGCTGCGTGGTCGCCTGCTGTACGTCTTGAGGGCCCTGGTGGAGGCGACGGGCTTGTCTTGAATAGTATTTTGAATCTTCACCGGGGTTGGTGCAATGATTTCAAACTGCATGGGATCAACGGCTGGGGCCTTGTCGTGGAGTTCCCGTGGTGGGTATTGTACTTCAAAGGCAACAAGTTCAGTACTGGCGCTGCAGGCAGCACCGCTTTCTTCTTCCATCAAGCAGCCTTTGCCGGGGACCAGCATCTTGGGCACCTCTCCCACAGGCGACAGGTTGTCCATTGTGGCCACCACTTTTGCTTTGTCAGGCGGTGGGATTGACTCGTTCAAACCGAACCCCCTCGTCGGCGATGACATCACGTCCGCCGTGGGTAGTTCCATGGCCGGCGCCGTCGTGGCCGAGGCAACGGACTCCGGGCAAGGTGCCGTCCCAGCCGACTCCAGCGCGCATCGAGCGCCGCCGGAGATCACGACACCCCCGTCCACGGGCACGGCGCACCCGTCGACCACCCCGGGGACGCAGGGGAAGCCCTGGAGCTTAGGCCCGCCGTCTCCCCTTGACTCGCCGTAGCCTCTGTCGGGGCTACCGTCGATGCCGGAGTCACCATCACTGGAGGGCGGCGAGGTGGAAGGAGAGCGTAGGTGGATGATGATCTCATACTTGAGCACCCGCCTCTGCTGAGGATGGACATGGACGAAGATGCGCTGGTTGTCTGGATCATCGTAGACGACCACGTCATGCTCCGGCCGGAGTGTCGGGTGTGCAGACCGCAGTCCCTCATCGAATGGCAGGGGGTCCTCCATCTCCACATCAGCCGAGCTCGAGGGGCCGGCGGCGGCGGCGGCGGCGCTGGATCGGAGTGTGAGGTCCTGCGCCGGCGGCACTTTTGCGGAGCGCCGATGAGGGGAGGTGTGGCGGCGTGCAGAGGGTGATGCCCCGGCTTGGCTCTCCGGCTGGCGCCACGACGCGGTGGCCTGCCGCGAGGGCGGAGTGCGCACTGGTGGGCGCCCGCACGCCGGCTGCGTCAAGGCCGAGTGGCGCGCCGGTGGTGTCGACGGGGTGCAGCCACGAGCGGCGGAACCTGTCGGAGTCGGCGGGGAATCCTGACGGGCCCGAGAGAACTGACGTCCACCGCCCGCGCCGGAGGACGCCGAGCTCACCGGGCTGCGCGGCCTCTTGCACTCCCTGGCGAAGTGCCGGAAACCGTGGCACCGGAGGCACCTGGTGGGCAGGCGGCACTGTGCCACCATGTGCTTGTAGGAGAGGCAGTTAAGGCAGCGGCCGGCAAGCTCCACGGGGATGCGCCGGGGTGGAGGGCGAGATACCTGGTGCTGAGCTTGGCGTTGGCGACGCCTCCTTGCAGAGCGAGAGCGGCGACTCTGTACCTTGGTGAAGCCGTCCGCATCGCACGGTGGCTGGCTGGATACCCTCTCTGGGCGAACAACCACTGAGCGGAGGCGATTGGCGACGCGGCCGTCGGAATCAGGCCGGCGGACAGGAAGTCCGTGCAGCAACCGCGTCTGGCCGCGGCTCCGTTGCCGGTGGCGGCCAGAGCGAGCTTGATTCCGCGGGCCAAGTCGGTCCTTGACCGGCCGGGGCACCCTCACCGACGGCGGAGATTCGTGGCGGGGCGGCGGCACCGAGGACGATGCCCCCGCGGCCACCGGCAGCGGCACCACGCTCAGGAGAGCGTCGCGGTAGGAGACCCGGCGGAGTGTGGCGGAGTCCTCGTCTTCATCCTCGGACAGGGTGTCGTCCTTCCATCGCTGTCCCTTTCCCCGGCCACCCGAGGTGCCGCAGGGGTAAAACGGGGCCGCATCCGGGGAGAGGCCGGAGGGGGAGCAGGGGAAGGTGGTCGCCGGCGCCGGAGTAGCTGCCGGCGAGGGGCGGTCGTGAGGACCTCGGGAGGGGGAGGGGGAGCGGGAGCGGGCAGGCATCAGTATATTCATTTTTGAATCATACACCCAGTGCTATTTTACTGATGTCTACCTTTTTTCTAAAAAATAACTGCAATAAAACAAAAATTGGTCGCCACTATTGGTTCTCAGATCTTTATGCTGATAATTAACCTATTACCTTCTCTAAAGAGTGAAAATATTCTGTTAGAAAAACTTATACACTGGATATGGTTGTTTGTACATGTAAAATATGGGAAAGCTTGATTGACTTGGCAATATCTTTCTACATTGAAAAGGTAAACAAATTCTACCAATACTAACATGGGTACTAGGTTTTAGTACAGACTTCGAGTTCTTGAAAATTCTCACTCAATATTCTACTGCTTGCAGATATTTGGTTCAATACTTGGAGTTTCAGCTGGATTTGTACTAGGAAAGGAAGGCCCTATGGTACATACAGGAGCATGTATTGCCAACTTGCTTGGTCAGGGAGGGTCACGCAAGTATCATCTTACCTGTAACTGGCTAAGATACTTTAAGAACGACAGGGATAGGAGAGACTTGATTACCTGTGGATCTGCAGCTGGAGTGGCAGCTGCCTTCCGCGCACCTGTTGGCGGTGTTCTGTTTGCTCTTGAAGAAGCAGCATCATGGTAGCACCTCTTTTTAACATTTATTCTTTTGGGCTAAGTATTTCCTCTATTCGAAATTTTGCACGTTTGGATTTGAACAATATCGTAGATGCAGTATCTAGGAGCTTTCAATATCTATCATTTTTTACTTATTGTTATCTGGTGATAGGTGGATCTAGTAGCATTCCTCAGGTTGACTTCCTGCGGGAGCGAATTTCATTGTGGGGTTAAAAATATCCCTTCGTGGTCTAAGGTCTGGCCCAGGTCAAAATCCCCTCGTGTGTCCCAAGCCAAACACAGGTCTAAAGCCTGGCCCAGGTCGTTGGTCACCTCACATGGGAAACAGTGCCGCTGTGTAAGGATGGGCCAGTGGTTCGGGGCTTTTCCTTGATCTGCGTGAGGTCTTCTCTTAGCAAAATGCCCGAGGGTTGTCTTACCCCATGCAGGTCGAGTTTTTTTTTGTCCGGTGGTAGGTTTGTTGTTAAACAATATTCACTAGTTGGCCATGCGGTTACAATGGTTGGACCAATTAATAAAATTGCAAAAGTGAAAGGAAAGTAAAATGGTGTTAGTGTAGGCGTGTAGCTATCTACTATTAATTTGCATGTAGTTGTTTCATGTTTCCCTGTGATGAAAGATTGTAACTATTGTTTCTATACATCATTTTACAGGTGGCGAAGTGCTCTTTTGTGGAGAACATTCTTTACAACTGCTGTTGTTGCTGTGGTATTGAGGGGACTGATTGAATTCTGTCGCAGTGGAAAATGTGGTCTATTTGGGCAAGGCGGATTGATCATGTTTGATCTGAGTTCAACTGTTGCAACCTACAGTACTCCAGATCTAATTGTAATAATAGTCCTTGGCATAATTGGTGGCATCTTTGGAGGCCTCTTCAACTTTCTCTTGGACAAGATCCTGCGAGTTTATAGTATCATCAATGAGTAAGTACTCAACTGTAATGAACATATTTCCCTAACTCTTCAGTCTACTCAGCTTATTTAAGACATGACGTGATAATGATAACATCTGCATTATGTCATCTGCCTACAGGAGAGGTGCACCATTCAAGATCCTTCTCACCATAACAATATCAGTAATCACATCAATGTGTTCCTATGGTCTTCCTTGGCTTGCTGCATGCACTCGATGCCCAGTTGATGCTGTGGAGCAGTGTCCAACTGTTGGTCGTTCTGGCAATTACAAGAACTTCCAATGCCCACCAGGATATTACAATGATCTTGCATCACTCTTCTTCAACACAAATGATGATGCCATCCGCAATCTCTTCAGCAATGGCACCGCGACTGAGTTCCGAATGTCCAGTCTTTTCATCTTCTTCACTGCTATTTACTGCCTTGGACTTGTGACTTACGGGGTTGCCGTCCCCTCTGGTCTCTTTATCCCTGTTATTCTTGCTGGAGCCACATATGGCCGCATAGTGGGAACACTTCTTGGATCTATATCCGATCTTGATCCTGGCCTTTTTGCCCTTCTTGGTGCAGCATCTTTTCTCGGTGGAACAATGAGAATGACCGTGTCCGTTTGTGTAATCCTACTGGAGCTCACCAATGATCTTCCCATGCTTCCTTTGGTCATGCTTGTTCTTCTCATATCCAAGACCATAGCAGATAACTTCAACAAGGGGGTTTATGATCAGATAGTGGTGATGAAAGGCTTGCCATTCATGGAGGCTCATGCTGAACCTTACATGAGGCATTTGGTTGCTGGCGATGTGGTTTCTGGCCCACTAATCACCTTTTCAGGTGTTGAGAAGGTGGGGAACATTGTTCATGCATTGAGGATAACGGGTCACAATGGGTTTCCTGTGGTTGATGAACCGCCTATAACGGAAACACCAGAACTTGTTGGGCTTGTGACTAGGTCCCATCTATTGGTTTTACTGAACAGCAAGAATTTCATGAAGGGGAGGGTGAAAACTAGTGGTAGCTTTGTTCTTCGAAGATTTGGTGCCTTTGACTTTGCAAAGCCTGGGTCAGGGAAAGGTTTGAAAATTGAGGACCTGGATTTCACTGATGAGGAGATGGAAATGTATGTGGATCTCCATCCAATTACAAACACTTCACCTTATACAGTGGTTGAGACAATGTCACTGGCGAAGGCCGCAATCCTTTTCCGGGAACTTGGGTTGAGGCATCTTTTGGTTGTGCCCAAGGCACCAGATGTAAGAGCTCACTTCCTCAGTCAGACATGGAATACATATAAATGAAAATTTATAGCAACAACTTAGACACAATAATAGACGATTCAAGTGATTAATTATTCTAGTAATTTTCTTGCATGATATGGATTAGGTCTTATTACCTCATTAGTCAAATGTCAGGCTCAAAGAAACATAATTTCAGACTAACTGCAGTCCGCTGGGTTATGCCCTTAAAGTTATTACCATAATTCATTTTTGGATTTCCCTTCTTTAGTTTGAGAACTTTTCCAAGTCTGATGATCAGTATTTCCCTTCTTGTCAAATGCAGAGGCCTCCCATAGTTGGAATTCTGACAAGGCATGATTTCATGCCTGAACACATTCACAGTCTGTTCCCAAATCTCAACCCTCACAAGTACCATTCAGCTTCAATGGCAGGCTGATCATGAGGCTTTTTGCTACTTCTCTCATCTGTGTAAGTTATTTGGGTGTTGGCTGCATGTAAATTGAAAAGGCGTATCTGGTGTTCAGTTGGAGAGAGCTCGTCTTCTGTACATGGATTGGTTTGAGTGGATTGTGTAGCATATGCCCTTCTGCAATAAACATGTGGCAGTTATTTGGCTAGTGACTGCCCACGGCAAGAAATGCTCAGCAAATTGTAGAGTGAACACTTCGAACTCCTGAATATTATGGAACAAAAGTAATTATTGTAAGGCACCTGTGAATCATGTTTGCGAATTGAGACTCTCGAAGGTTTATTTACAGTGAGCTCGAGCTGAAAGCCTGAAACATTGTGTCGCTGCCGCCTATTAAGTGCAATTTCTTCTTTCTAATTATATAAGATCTACCTGGCTTGAGATTCTCGACATTTTTCTGCTGTGATCTGTCACAGTACCGCCTGTCAAAATTGTGCGAACATGCTAACTGTGATTCCTGCACAACTCTTTTTTTTAACGAACCGCACAGGATAGTGCGCGTTTTATTAATATAGCAGAAAAATAAGACTACAACCTATGAAACGGTCTATATCACCCTCCGAACCTATGAAACAGCCATAACCCTCCAACCTATGAAACGGCCAGGGACGAAGCTAGGAAAAAAATTAGGAGGGGCTGACCAAAAGTACTAGTTGGTCTTTAGGCTTCTATCTTGTTGTATTGGTGGTCTAATAAACTTTAGCCCCTCCTAATGTATACATTTTGCCTGAAATAAGATGAGAAATTAAAAGAGCTTCCTTAGGCACCGCACCGGTAGGGGGGGCTGGCGCCCCACCCGCCCCACAGCTGGCTTCGTGCCTGGAAACGGTCTATATCACCCCCTGAACTTTTGAAAACCGGTCAAATTACCCCCTAAAGCAGTTTTGAAAAATCATAGTAAATCACAGAAAAATCATAAAATGGAAAATCCAATTTGCATTGGATCCCAAATGAGCAGATCTACACAATGAACATATAATATGTTATGTTGTAGTACAATTTTTTACAGTTATGCAGAAAAACATAGATCTAAAGCTACAGAAAAAAAGTACTAAATCATACTATATTATATGTTCATTGTGTAGATCTGCTCATTTGGAGTCCAACGCAATTGTATTTTCTATTTTATGATTTTTCTATAATTTACTATGATATTTCAAAACTGCTTTAGGGGATAATTTGACTGGTTTTTGAAAGTTTAGGGGGTGATATAGACCGTTTCATAGGTTGGGGGTTATGTAGCCCATCCCCCATAGGTGGGGGTGTGATATAGACTTTTTCCAATCCTGGGAGGCTGTAGCCAGGAGGAAAAAACAAGTTTTGACCGGTTGGATTGGGACGTCAACACAGTCGAGCCACCTCACTGTACACTCTACAACAAAGGAAAAAATGTGACTTAACCGCGACGGCTATCAACCAACTTCTAACCAAATAGTCGTCAACCAAAGCCTGATCCCAAGCCAACAGGGCACAAGAAAATAGACTGCACCGCACCGAGTAGAATACCGCCATGCGGGACCCAACGCCGAAGTGCCGCTGCAGCACCAAACACCGTCCGACAAAATGAAAACCATCAGATCCTGACCTCTCGCAGGCTGTCTCGTGGTCGCCACCACGAAACACAACGCGGGGGGCCTCGCCACGCCCGCCGTTGGACTCCTCCTCGTCGCCTCGACGACACCGCACGCGGGGGCCTCGCCACATCCGCCACTCATGCCACAAATCTGTTTATTAAGTCGCCGTCAGAAGGTAAGCAGTGCCGCCCCATCATCCAAGATCCCCATCAAGCATCAGACCCCGCCTCTGCTTGTCGACATCCTCTCATTGCATCACCCGCGCAAGGTCACATCCGCGATGTCGGCAAGCCAAGTTGTCGCTTGCGTCATCTACCGACGATGAACCACACCGGAGTTGCTGAGCACAGCTGAGCAACCCGCCACAGGGGCATGGGTAATGTTCATGAGCCAAGTTAGTTTTTCCTGAATGAAATCGACATGAGGAGTAAGTAGGGAAATTGTAAGAAAAAAAACGCACCCCTCGTATCACATAAGTGTGCGGGCACATGCTCACCCTAGGAATACATGCATGCAATAGGGCATCTCTTATTGACAATATCACCAAAGGCGTCTCGCGATTAATGGACATGCCCAAATTTCTAGCTGATCTTACACCTTGCAGGCATGCCACTAACTCAGCTTGAAAAGTGCTTAATAAGTATGCCCAATCCAGATGAATAACATCGTTAAATTATAGAATTAATAACTCAAAAAAATATGAGCACATATGCTGGTCCATCCCATAAATAATCACCCCAACCCTATCCTCTCCAGAAATAACAACGACGCCCTCCACTTATTCCCCACTCCGCCCCCTTCGTTCTCCCGGAATTCGTGACAGAGTCCCTCCACCCCCACTTTTGTCAGGGTTTTCGTGCGCCACGATGGACTCCGGTTCAGGAAAGAACCGGATTGAGAACCAGACCAAAGAACCACCGGGTGATGATGTGCCGCGCCCGCGCGAGGAGTCCGCCGCCGCCGCCGCAGCTGCTCCAGAGCCACCTCCCCCCGCTCCGCCCTCCGAGAGCCTCCAAGAAGTCAAGAACGCACCAATGGGTCACCGGAAGCCGGAGGAGGCCGGAATCCCTCCGCCCCCGCCGCCGTCGCCGCGGCTCCTTCCCCGCGGGACGGCACGGCGGTCGGCAAGCCCCCGCTCCCTCCCCGCGCCGCTCCTTCCGGGCGGGGCTCGGAGAGCGTCAAGCCTCCACTCCCTCTCCTCGCCGCCTCCGTCTCGAGGGCCGGGGAGCCGAAGCCCGCGGGCGGCAAGCCCCCGCTCCCGCGCCCGGCCGTACCCGCATCGACATCGAAATCTAAAGGCAAGAAACCGATGTCCTACGCGGAGGTGGTGGAGAGCAGCATGGCGGTGAGGGTCAAGTGCAAGCAAATGCGGGAAGGGCGAAGGGAGATTGAGGAGGCGTTCAAAGCGCTGTTGGAGGAGAGCAAGAAAGCCATGCCGGAGCAGGGAACGGCGACGCAGCAGGAGGAGCAGGTGCGGTTTCTTGGATCCATCCCACCGTGAGGTTCTCTGGGGTTTTGGGGAGAATTCTGAAACAAGTTCTTCGAGAAGCAGGTTTCACAGTGGAGGGAAATGCGGGAAGGGCGACGGGAGATGGAGGAGGAGTTCAACAAGCTGTTGGAGGAGAGCAAGAAAGCCATGCCAGAGCAGGGAACGGCGACGCAACAGAAGGAGCAGGTGCGGTTTTTTGGATCAAGTCCGCGTTCTCGCTTGAATCCTGCTTGCTGGTGATTTGGGAGATTGAATCCCACCTTTTTGGGGAGGATTTAGTGACTGGAACAAAGAAATGTGTGGCATTCAAAATTGGGGACTTTGCCTCTTCTGTTCGTCTTGGACTAGCTACGATCTTGTAGTGATTATGTAGGCACACGTTATTGCGCTGTGTATTCAGTTTGCTCTGTTCATTTTGATGCATGAAAGCCCCAAGGCATAATCATATGAATAACTAAAAAGAATGCAAAATCATGGGCCCTCCTGTGATCTTTTTTTTTTTTTTTTTTTTTTGAGAACAGGGAGCTTCATTCATTACTCAAAAGCATGATTACAGTCTGCCTCAAGGCATCTACGTACGCATGATGGAGCTTGGTGCCACTCCGCCATCATGCACTCACTAGAAACCTGCTTGGCCAGCTCATGAGCTACCAGATTACAAACTCTACTAGCATAGCATAAAGAGAAGCTAACTAGAGAGCTACTAAGAGCCCGAATCTCCCTGAGGATCGCAGCAATCGACGATCTCTGTCCATCTTCCAGTGACCAAAGGTGTATGAGGTTCTGACAATCCGATTCAAAAACCACCCTTGTGGCGCCCCGCTGGCGCGCAAATACCACTGCATCTCGATAGGCCAAAGCTTCTGTAGTTAGTGCATCCATGCAATGGTCATACTGTCTTGCTGAGCCTCCTTGGAAGGTACCATTATGATCACGAACAACCACTCCTGTTGCACCCCTCCCATCTGGATAGAACGCTCCATCAAAATTGCATTTGAGCCAGCCATCCTCCGGTGGTTTCCAAGTCGGAAGCTCCTTGGTCTGTCGCTCCTTATGCGGGTGCAATAGTTGCCAAAGATCAAAAGCAGTATCTCTCACCCACAGAACAGATTGACGTATAGGCATCCCAACTTCACCATGACGACGTCGGTTCCGTAGCATCCAGAGCGACCACATTCCACATAGGATCACCGCTCTGTCCTTCTTGGAGCAAACTGTGTCCTGAAGCAAGTCAGTAGCCCAGGAAACTGGTTGTAGCGCCGGCAATTTAACTCCAGTGATTTCCTTTGCTTGTTGCCAGAAAATTCTTGCCACTGTGCATTCTGTCAAAACATGCCGCACTGATTCCTCCTCTGCCCCACAGGTTTCACAATGAGCAATAGGTTCAATGTGTCTCCGGTGTAATACCTGTCTTGCCGGCAGATAATCATGTATAACCCGCCACCAAAACACTTTGACTTTTGGCGGTACATCTAATTTCCATATCAGCTTCCAAGGCCCCTCCGTCGATGAGCTTGGTACATCTGGACCCCCTTCCTGTTGGTCTCGCACGTTCTCCTGCAGCCGATATGCCGACCTGACAGAGTAGTTGCCGTGCTTCTCTTTCTCCCATGCCCAAAAATCCTCACCTCTAGATATCATCGGCAGTTTGAGGATTGCAGCAGCATCAATAGGGAAGAAGATATCCCTGATCAGACCCTCATTCCACACTCCACTAGCAGTAGTGAGGTCAGCCACCGTCTCAACGACCTGCCCTTGTGCTGGCGTTAGTGGGTACCCTGCGAAATGATCTGGCAGCCATCTATCTTCCCAAATCCTTGTCGTCATACCATCACCGATTCTTCTGATAAGCCCCTTCTTTAAAACCTCTCGGCCTGCTAAAATAGCTCGCCATGTAAAGCTCATGCGTCTCTTCCTTCTACATGACAGGAAGTCCCCGTCATGAAAGTAACGACCTTTTAGTACCCTGGCACACAAGCTTTCTGACTGTGTTAGCAAGCGCCATCCTTGCTTCCCAAGCATTGCAAGATTGAATTTTCGAAGGTCCCGAAATCCCATGCCTCCTTTAGCTTTGGGTTGTGTTAGACGCTCCCATCTTTGCCAGTGGATATGGCGATTATCCGCCGAACTTCCCCACCAATAGTTGGTGATAGCCGACCGCATCCTCTTACAGGTATCCACTGGCAGCAAAAAACAACTCATGGGGTAGGTAGGTACAGCCTGAGCAATCGATTTAAGCAACACTTCACGACCTGCACAACTGGCCTCTCTCCCACTCCATGTTCCGATCAAATTCCTGATTCTTGTTGGCAAATACTCAAACGCTTCTGTTGTAGAGCGTCCTACAGCAGTCGGCAGGCCTAAATACTTCTCCGCTAGTGCTTCTTGTTCAATGTTTAAACCCTGCCGAATCTCCGCTTTCATTTCATCGGAACAGTTAGAACTGAAGAACACAGCTGATTTGTCTCGATTAACTAGCTGTCCCGATCCACGATTATATATATCCAGAATCCCCTGAAGTCTTGTGGCCCCTCTTTGCGATGCTTCTGAAAAAACAATGCAATCATCCGCGAAGAGAAGGTGCGATATCCATGGAGAGTGGACGCCAACACGGACGCCCTTGGACAAATGCACTGGACCAACATCCTTCAGAAGACAAGACAAACCCTCCGCACATAACAAGAACAAATACGGTGATATCGGATCACCTTGTCGAATTCCTCTCGTGGGTTTGAAAGTATCCGAAAGTACCCCATTAACTCGGACTGAAAAGGAAACCGACGTCACGCACCTCATAATCAGTGAGACGAAAGATTCCTGAAAGCCCAGTTGTAGCATAATGCGTCGAAGATATTCCCACTCAACACGATCATAAGCTTTCGCCATGTCTAGCTTGATAGCACAGGCCCCAGACTTCCCCTTCTTTCTTTTCAAATAGTGAGTGCACTCATAGGCAATTAGAACATTATCCGTGATTAGGCGCCCCGGTACAAATGCACTTTGCTCCTCTGAGATAATATCATCCAAGAAAGGCCGGAGTCTGTTGGCCAACACTTTCGAGCATATTTTATAAATCACATTGCATAGAGAGATAGGCCTGAATTGCTTCATCTCCCGTGGCCCCTTTACTTTCGGAATCAGGCAGATGGTCGTTCTGTTCATTTCATTAGGCATAATCCCTCCATTCAAGAAGTCAAGCACTGCTCTCGTAATACTTGGGCCCAGAATATCCCAATGATGCTGGTAGAAACCAGCGTTAAAGCCGTCGGGTCCGGGGGCCTTATTCGCCCCCATCATGAATAGAGCATGCTCGACCTCCTTTCCTGTGAATGGCAAGTTCATCGAGGCATTCATCTCATCTGTCACTTTCACAGGTACATGCTGGAGAATAGCTTCCGGCTCAAGCACTTCCTGAGCTGTGAACAGATTAGTATAGAAATCCTTTGCCACAGCCTCTAATTCCCCTTGCTCTGTCACAACCATCCCATCCTCCCTCCTGAGGGATGCAATTCTGTTAGAACGTGCTCTTTCCTTTGCTTTGGCCTGAAAAAAGGACGTATTTCTGTCCCCTTCCTTCAGCCAATCTAGCCTCGCACGTTGCTTCTCCATGATCTCCTCTCTCGACAGGAGTTCCGAGATTCTAGACATAAGGCATTTCTCCCTGCGTGAAGGGCCTCTGCCCAGAGATTGACCGCGAACTCGTTCTAGCTCCCATCGAAGCTTGGCTAGCTCCTTCCTGACCGATCCAAAGGTAGACCGATCCCACTCCTGCATGGCTCCTTGCACGTGGCCAAGTCCAGCCTGCAGTTGCACCAAGTCATTTGCCACGTCAAGAGCCTCACAAGCACCACGAACCATTCCTAGATAGGAAGGATCCCGCCTCCACATGTTCTCATAGCGGAATTGTCTCCTCCCCCTCCTTCGACCACGATCCTTTCTGTAGCACTCAAGCACCAGGCAGCAGTGATCCGATTCAGTTGTTTGAACATGCCAGACCTTTACATCCTTGAACAGGTCTAGGAAGTTTGCTGTTGCTAGGCCTCTGTCCAGACGCACTTTAATATTACGATCACCATCCTGTTTATTGTCCCAAGTCCACGGTAGTCCGTTGAAACCCAAATCAGCAAAACCACACACCTCCACCGCATCCCGGAAGCCATCCATTTGCCGCTCTGATCTCACCAAACCACCAAACTGTTCGGCTGCATCTAAGACCTCGTTAAAATCACCAGCGCACAGCCATGGCAGATTACCACGGGTATGCAAGAGCTTCAAGAGATCCCAACTTCTATGTCGCAGCTCCCTTTTTGATTCACCATAGAAGCCGGTGAATCTCCAGGCTGCCCCTTGGGCGCCCGGATCGCGCACCACAGCATCAATATGCAATTTATCGTAGCTTTGCACCTGCACATCGATGTCCCTGGTCCACAAAAGGGCCAATCCACCACCTCTTCCAAAACTGCCAACGCCATAGCCATTAGCAAAACCCAGTTGACGCTGTAGAACATCCACCTTATTGTCAAAGAAACGTGTTTCAGACAAGAAAACCAACCACGGGCGATGTAGCTGTATCAAGCTACGAAGTTCTTGAACTGCCTCGGGTTGCCCTAGACCCCGGCAGTTCAGACACAAGGTTTTCATTGTGCCCGGCGGGAGCTGCTGTCCGCAGCCGCCGCCGATCGTGCATCATTGTTCAGAGTATTCCTCTTCTGCTTCTTCAACAGTTCCTCCACCGAATCCCCAGCTTCTTCCTGCCCACCGGTGAGTTGTGTCCGACGTGCATGGACGAGTCCCGTCGGCACCAATCCTGACGTGTCAATCGAAGGTAAGTTAAGATCAGGCGTCACAATGGGCCCCGGTCTTGTACTCTTCGACTTCCTCTTTCTCGCATGGTGTCGAGGCTCCACCTCCATAGCCTTAAAAAGCTCACGTCCTCCGCCCGCAGCGGGTTCCTCATGCTCCCCTCTGTGGGCTGGCTCTTTCCTTTTCAGCGGAGAAGAGATCTCTTCCTCCTTCTCCTTCCCACTGTTAGATCTCGACCCACACGAGCGTCGATCCTCCGACCTCTTTGCAGAGCCCCGTGACTGCCCAGAGTTCGAGGATCCCCCATATGTTTCTGCAGCAGCCTGTGCAAAATTCTGGAGCCCCTTTTTCCGATCCGGCGCACGTAGATTAACTTCATATGGAAGCTTCCCCTTATCATTTCTTGGAGCCAGGTTGCTACATTCCAAGTCAGTATGCCCCATAATCCCGCACGAATAGCAATAGTAAGGAAGCTTTTCATAGAGGATGTCAAACCAAACTGGCTCTTCATCCTTCCTTGTCTTCAGCAAAACCCCTCTCCTCAATGGTTTGCTAGCATCAATCGCCACACGGGCACGCAGAAAAGGGCCACTCGCCTTGCCTCCTCCATCAACATCCATTTTAACAACTGTACCAATGAGGCCCATGGCTCGCGCACCTCTATGCTGATTCATCCACCCAAGTGGTAAGTCCATGATTCGAACCCACATCTCAATCTGATCAAAGGTGATATCAGACGGCCTCACCGTCTCATCGTACTCCTTCAGGACCACAGCATGTTTCCCCACTATCCATGGCGATCCGGCTAACGCACGGTTCATGTCATGCTTTGTCCCAAACTCCGCCACAAAAAGATTCTCACTCTTTTCTCCAATCGATCTGATCACCATGCCATATGGGTTGCCCCAAGCTGGCCGCATTGCCTCCCTAACAGTGTTAGCATGGACAATCGATGGTGAAAGAACCTTCCCCACCAACGCCCATTCCACCACTGCAACTTCGTCCGTCTCCTCATCATCGCTGAAAGCCACCACCTCCTCTTCTGCAGCGGTAAGGTTCAGCTTCTGCAACATCTCCGTCACTTCCGGGTCAGACGATGCACGGCCTTTCTTGGAGGCATCCAGTCCTCCCCTTGAACTTCCACCTCCAGTCGCTGCCATGGCAGGAATCGAACCGGAGAGGCACACAGTTGTGATGCGCAACAGCAGTAACGCACACAAGACGATCCCAAAAACTAGGTTCCTAGCGGCGCAGGTCCCCTAGCGGGAATATGTGGTCACCGGCGCAGGAGCGCTAACCGGTGAATTTTGCGGTGGCCGCGAACGACGGTGTCGTCGCCAGCGGGGCTTGGACGCCGGGATCGGAAAGGACCCTGGCGGAGCAGTCGTGGGAGCGTCGGAGTTGCGCCGCCTACGACCAGATCGGGATCGCCTCCAGAATCGCCTCGCTCGTCAGGGCCGGAAAGCGCGGAGCGGTTTCCATCCTCGTGGCGCTTTTACTGCTCCCGGCCCTCCTGTGATCTGATATGACACTTTAAGAAAAGAAGCAATGTTGTTGTGATGTGTTAAATCAATAAAACTATAAGATGTTGTTGCTTTCATTGTTATAGTTAACAGTCAGTGTTTTGGCTTATTATTCATTTTACTTCGAAAAAATGTTCTGATGTATTGAGGGCAATGTACTGGTTGATATTTTGGTAGGATAATCAGTCAACCAGAAGCCAACTGCACATGATTTTAGTGTTGATGAATAGTCTAATTGTCTGAAGTTACTACATCATTAGGAAAAGAGACAGTTTATATGAAATCTTAAGATGATGCAGTTCATTGTAAGAAATCATATACAAAGTGGTGTAGCAGGGTAGAGATAAAAGTTTTTGCAAATGCTGTAGAAATTACAAGGGATCGCTCTGCAGAAAGGTATTATAAACCTGAATTTCTTACAGTTTTACTTGTCATTGGTGGCTGGCGTGAGAATTCTTGTGTTTGAGATGTAGGTTGAGATATTTTTGTCTTGTGATATGAAATCTTGAGATCATAAAGGTAATTAACGCAGGAAATAAAGTACGCATGGTGTAGTGTCTGAGAGTAGAGATAAAAGCAAACACAAGAATTCTCAAGATAAAGGCTCATTTTCTATTCATCTCAGATTAGTTTTTAAAGATCAACGCAAGAAATAACACCATATAGTTTTTAAAGATTTCAACACATCACAACTACATGGTTTCCTTTGTTGAAATTCCATACCAGATGACAAGAGGGCATATGAGTAATCAACAATCATCTAATCTGAGATGAATAGAAAATGAGCCCTTTTAAAGATATTTGTCTTTTGTAATTTATGTTTTATTGAGCCTTTTGTTTTATGCAGTGTCGCATTCTTCGGCGACGAAACATGTTGATTATTATAGTGGGTGTTTTAGCCATTGGATGTCTCCCAGCAAGGGGCGGTAAATTTCATAATCCCTATATCTCCTTTCAGTTTTCTGACCAGTAAATAGATACCAACTGGGTTTTTTGTTTGGTGCAGAAGCATTTCAGAAATTTGATACCGTAGAGGGTGCGGCAAACGGGCTAGCTATGTTGAATAATTTGAATGACGTGCGTCTACAGCTGCGCGAGGAGGCACCCGCTGTTGGGTTCAGCTTAGGGCTTTGGTTTCCACTCATTCTTGGTGCCTGTCTGATGGGAGGTTTAGCCACATGGTTTGTTGGTATACCTCTTTGTCCACTGTTCATCAGTATGAAAATAACAAGAATATTGTATTTGTCCAAAGTTTCTTTTTTCTAATGTTTGGCCTTGGCAGACCCAGCACAGGAGCCTGGATTGCCCGTCGAAGGTGAACCCCAACTTCCTGAGATACATGCCACAACAGCATTGTTACTATTTGTTGCTCTTCTTGTCATGGTTGTGGTTACTGTGAGGTGCGTTGCTTGCTGGTATTACAGTACATAGTCAATGTTTAGCATCTCTTCATTTGCATGACATGTTTGGTTTTCTGGAAGTATATATTCGATCTTTAGCATGTGCATGACATTCTATTTGGTTGGCTGCTGACAGGTGCCTCGGAGCAGGGCGGTGAGGTTCGGAGGGGGAGGGAGATGGAGTTCGTCTGTGTAGTCTTGGGCATGGTAGATCGATTCATTCATTGACCACTAGGTGTTGTTACAAGACAATATTGCAGGAAGGAGTACTGCATTCGCTGTGCTGAGTGCTGACCGTGTCCTCTCACAAGACAGATAGGGTGGTGTATTTTGTTCTGCCTGATCAAACAAGTTCATCATGGCGCCAATGTAATCTAGCATAGGTAGTAGTAATAGCCCCAACTGGACATGATGAGATGGCCCCTATCTGCTGTATACTTGTATCTGGCTTCAACTATGAATGATAGTAATTGCCATTTTTGATTGGAAAGTTGGAGGGCTTAATAACTCAACCAGGCGTCAGTTGTCAGTTGTCAGAGATCTTATCACCGACCAGCCATTGTGTGTTTACAAGAAACAAAATTTGCTTTCTTTCAATAATGTACTTGTTACTGAAACCTTAGCAGATGGGACGAGAGGCTCCCCTGCAGGCTGCAGCACTATCATCTGAAGGATGTTGTCATTGCTTGCTCCATACAGCATTATCATCTGAAGGATGTTGATGTGGCCAGATTTTCGGTGTCAGCCGCAAAGTTTACAGTCTTGAGTGAAGCATAACTGGGGTGAAGCCCATAATCATGATAGATTGACAGCCAAGGATGCTGCCAATGGACGGATTCCGACAAGAACAATGGCAGAGTGAACAAACGACTGCTCGACAGATTCAAAGCCACCTTAGATCGCCTGGTACTGAAAGAGCTTCACCAAGACTCAGTTACCTTTAAGCTCGGGAAAACAAAAAATTCAGTTACTCAACAGGCGCCAACCCCTTGGACTGGGTGCGTTCCAACCCCTAAATTCAATTACTCATGCAACGGGCTGTATTTCCGTTGCCGAAGCCCACCCAATGCCGGGACCAAACTGGCCCACTTCTACCGAGCTGACTACGTGGCCCAACCCAACTCAATATGCCTTCTCAACCGGAGGGCCGACGGGTTGGGTCTTGTACTCCTGTTTTGTTAGCATATATAAAACTATACAGATATAAACTTTATAGGCGAATAAACAATACCAACCCGTCGACATTTTGAAAGAAAAAGAAAAAAAAACCGTCCGGCGTCCGCCCCTCCCTGGCTGACTGGCCGCCGATCGCTCGCCGCCGCTTCCTGAATCCTGAGGACTATTGGTTAGTAGTCCATACCCAGCTTTGAATCGTTCCTTCCTTCCTTCCCCGATTTTTTTTCGTATCAAGTTAGGGTTTCCCTTGGTCGTCGCTCCAACCTAATTTTGTCCTTATTTTTCTCCGTTGAGAACTTGGATTCAGTTAGTTTTGTGTGCTGTGTTATGTGTGTAATCCAATCTATGTCATCCGTCCGCCGTTCGACTACAAAAGAGAAGATTTGGGGTTCACTCAGTCATGACCCAAGTGGAGTCAGTCAATCCTAGTCCTAGAACAATCTAGGTTCGTTCGGTTAGGTCTTCTTTTCATGGCCGACCTGTCTCAAGCGTTAACTCATCTCGTACCATATGACGGCTATTGAATTAGTTTTATTTAATTCAAGTCCAAATGTGGTAGGAAAAGTAGCGCAAACGCAGGCCTAGCAATGTTTCACGAGTACTCAGCAAAACGCAATATTGCATAGAAAATTCATATATGCACATGTTCACATCAAAGGCTTATTGTAATGTTTATGAAAAAAAGGGCTTATTGTAATAAGGATACTTCGTTGGCCTTCTGCCCTTCTTCACATACTGATTTCCTTCTTACAGAATGCTACTATGCAAATTGGTAGGGCAAACAGGGGAATATAGCCACTAATTAAGAGTGTTCAATTCGCATTCATGTAATTATATATTTTTGTCATGGTTCATTTTGCAAGGAGCATCTTGGTTAGCCTGTCAGAAAATGGTAGATTGGTCCAAGCTCTATGCATTTGTGAGATTCTTCCCAGAGGTGAAGCATGTTGACCAGCTGACTCCAAATCGTCAAAAAGTGATATATACAACCATCTCGATTTTCATCTTTTTGGCTGCCAGCCAACTTCCACTCTATGGAATCCCAGTTCAACGAGGCACTGCCCCTGACCCATTATACTGGTGGCGGTTGCCTTTTGCGTCAACCGGTAATACTCTTTTGACGCTTGGCATTGGCCCCATTCTACTATCTGAGATTACTGTGCAGATCTTGGTGGCATCAAAGGGTATAAATGTGGATTGCAATGCACAAGAGGCTCGTACACTTCTGTAAGCACTAATTCTGCACAACTCAAATTAGTCTAATTGAAGCATTTTGTTTTGTGTGTATGTGTGTGTGACATGGATGGAATGGTGATATATCTAATTATCTACTGCTAGACTTTGATCTGTTTGAAAGCGGCATATTATATGAACAATATGACTTGAATTCTCCCTGGATACTATCGAGTATAAATAGTCCTGTCAACTATTCTAAAGATAAGGAAGTGTAATATTGTTTTCAAGATTGTGGTCTAGTAGGCACCCTATTATGGTCCAAGAAAAGTAAAATGAGGACTCCATTATCCTGGGCTCTTTAGCACATGTTTCACTGCTATCAGATTTCTTTGGACATCATCACCAATGTTTTGTGGGCTTGTGCCTTGCTTTAGACTTGTAAATGCTCTTTTTAGCAGTCCAATTGTGTTCTTAGTTACAAATTACATGATTTTTGTTTTCTAATTCAAAACTTTATTTATGCAATTCAGGAATGGGTTACAAAAGTTGATGGGGTTATTGTTTACCATCATGGGAGCTGTTACATATGTGATAGATTCTGGTGCTGTGAGCAAAGTTGGCACTAGCAATGCAGTTTTAATCCTGCTTCAGATTATTTTCTCTGGTATTGTTGTCATTTATCTTGACGACATTCTAAAAAAGGGATATGGCTTGTTGCCTAGCATCCCTTTGTTCACTGCCACCAATATTTGGTAAGAGTTTGAAACTAGAAGCTTCATGTTAGAATTGGTTTATCCTTATACATAACACTCTCATTTTCTTGTCCAGTGGAAATGTCATGTGGCAGGCCTTTAGCCCCATGTTATTCACTTATCATGAACAGGGCACGGAATTTGAGGGGGCTATTCCTGCTTGGGTTCACCTTCTGATTACTAGGAAAGATAAATTTTCTGCAATGCGTGAAGCATTTTGCCGTCAAAACCTCCCCAATGTTACCAACTTAATAGCTACTTGCTTATTTGTTCTAATTGCCATATCCTTCCAAGGCCTGTCATCCATTGTGTTGCCAGTCAGGAAACATGATAATTCTGAGCATCAAACTGACTATCTCATTAAGATATCGAACATTTTCTATGGGCCTATCATATTGCATCATTTGCTGGTTCCAAATCTGTACGTCATCTCAAAGGTAATTGTCAGCATTATTACATGTTATTATACATACAGCTGTTGAGACTTCTTGTGTAAAATGGTATCTTTCTTGTTGGCTTGCAGGTGCTGTACGTGAAATATGGTGGAAATGAACTATTGAATCTGCTCAGTACCTGGAATAGATCCAAACATTTTGAACAATCTTTTCCAGTTGGTGGGATTTTGTACTACCTAACCACACCCCCAACGTGAGTATGCATACTTGTGGAAAGTATGCTAGCCACATTTGTTTTAAAATCATAACTAGATCTAAAGTGTTGCCTACCTTCTGATTCCCTTTTCTCCTGCAGCTTGGCTGATTTGCACAGAGACCCATTTCATGCATTTGTATATGTTGTCTATGTGCTCGGCGCTTTTGCATATCTCTCAGTATTTTGGCTGAGAATCTGTGTATCTTCAGACAGATTTTTGGAAGGCTTTATTGTTTCAAATGTATGGACAAAGTTGTTTTCCCCCCTCTTCTTATTATGTTGTTGCCAAGTTCATATCTTAAAAATCATAATTGATTGAATGCAGGAAGAAGAAGGAGTCATGCTTGCCCAACCTGACTCGATACCTCGGAAAGAATTCACAACTCATGTTTTGAAGGCAGCTCGTGTTGTTGGTTTATGTGTTGGCGCATTGATAATTTTGGGAGATTTTGTTGGCGTTTTTGGTTCTGGGACTGGAATTATGCTAGCTGTGACCGCTTTATATCCTTACTTTGATGGTAGAGCTGGCGAGGCCGGTGTCTTTAGTTTCTGGTCCGAAACCGTACAAAAAACATTGTGATACTAGTTTCAGTTGTAGCGAATTTAAAACGTCATTAGGGCTTCCTGACATAAATAGTATGGCATTTTCTTTTCTTTTCAGGTTGTACATATACTAGTCTGTATCCGCCAACTCTGTCTTTCGTGTATATAGTTCTTTGCTGTAAACGTGTAATGATTTAATTTATCCATGAAGTCGCTCCTGGTAGCAAACTTGGATCCAGCTGCTTCAGTTTTCTGTTCCATCATTTGAACATTTTTAGTACTTTTTATTATTGTAATTAATTAATTATTATTGTGGTGTCAATGATACCATGGTTGGACTCAGATGCATCCATATTTTGACAGTGTGTGGCATACCTTGTGCTATATTTCACCTGCTTCTCGCTCCTCCCGATCCACCATCTTCCATATATAGTCGTAATCTTCCACGAACAAAAACCTGAAAGATGCAGCCCCTGACTGAGCCCTCCTTTCGTTGTTCCGATGACGCAGGTGGCCATGGGATGGGGAGGAGGAACCCGACGTGCCTGTCCGGGCGCCGCGCCGGCGGTAATTCCTTGGAAGTGACTAGCCATGCCATCGCGGCCTCGCGGGGGACGATGATGCATTGTTTCATCTAGATCTCAAAATGTCAGCTTGTACGACTAGCATCTCCTAGTTTTTGACAAAGCGTGTATGCTAATGATGCTGGACTCGTTATCTAGCTTGTGAGGGGTCGGTCATTTGCACGATCATTTAGGAGAAACTGAAGTTTCTAGCACTTGGTAGTCCTGTCATGTACTCATGTACGAGAAGCTAAATAGGAAAATGTACACTGTAGTAGCATTTTCTAAACTTGCATACAATGATGAAAGTTGGATGATTTTTAATGTACAAGAAATAGATGTACAACACGGTAAATATTGTCTCCTTGTACTTCGATGTGATGCTGTATGCGACGATCACACGACCTTCTGGCTTAT
This sequence comes from Urochloa ruziziensis, assembly GCA_015476505.1. NCBI lineage: Eukaryota > Viridiplantae > Streptophyta > Magnoliopsida > Poales > Poaceae > Urochloa > Urochloa ruziziensis. The sequence goes on from CM027123.1 coordinate 18,496,009, forward strand.
CAAACTCCGGCGTACCTAATGATACTATAATGACAAGACTATACTATCATAACTAATTACAATAATTCGGATGATATTAGAATGGCTGAGTTACCACAATGTGGGTTGACCTATGACATCATTGTCACCGCACAATTTGCCCCCATTTATATCCTTCGCAAAAAAGGCCCCATTTATTCGTGGAACCAAATTACTGTTAAGATAGTTCAAATGGCTTAAGACGATAATTAGGACATGCAGTTATTAGTTATCACACTTAAGCATCAAGATGCTTTTAGAAATCACTTACTATAGGGCACTACAATTGATCGGCATTACACTGACCTGCTTTACATACTGTTTCTTGTTTGCGCAAACCAGAATATTTTAGAGAGAAAAAAAATAATTTGTATTTCAATTGGTGACAATATTTTGCATGAAGAATTAACAATGCTTTGCTCAGTTGACCCTTAAACATTTTCTGTGAGCTACGCTAATTGGAGGACTACGAATTGGCACTGCTTTGCATAGATACTGAGAAATATTTACGATAATGATGAAGTTAACGAAAAATGATGCTCAATTTACTAGAATCCAATACACCATAATTATGAAAATACCTTCTCATATGTACTGGAGTTTTTATACAGTGGAAAGAAAGAATAGGACATAAAAAAGCTACAAGATGAAGTTTAGCGTGGCCACCGAGATAAAAAAAATACACAGGACACACATACATTTGTCTGGCGAAACCAAACAAATCAAAAGGGTACTACAAATAAGATAGAAGGTCTTTTTTATTTTTTTACACTGAACATCAGGATTGAAGACCATCAAAGCCACTAAGCCAGTGTGCTTCTTTGTTGTGTTAAGAACAGCTCGGATGACCAAAGTTGAGCCACGTTTTGCTGCATACATTCAGGCATCATTCTCACTGTAGTTGGGCTTCTCGGCTTGCTCTGCAAACATCATCTCCGGTGCAGCCTCATCATATAATGTGATGCCGATTGTGCTGTGGTATCGAAACATCAAGATTTTTTTCTCTGAAACAATGGCATCAGAACCTCCATATATTACTGAAAGCTGGTGGTCAAATTGAAGTCCATGCATAGTTAGAGACGCCTATTGGCTGTCCCCAACTGAAGTCCAGCGGCCTTGGTCTACTACTCCCTCCGTTCCTAAATGTAAGTCATTTCAACTTTCTTGGAGAGTCAAACTTTCTCAACTTTGACAAAATTTATACAGTAAAGTACTAGCATTTATGATATTAAATAAGTACCATTAGATTATTCATTAGATATATTTTCATAGTATAGCTATTCGGTATCATAAATTTTTGAAGTCATCTATATAATTTTGATCAAAGATCAAATAGTTTGACTCTCCAAGAAAGTTGGAATGACTTATATTTTGAAACGGAGGGAGTATTTGCCAAAATGCCCTTAGGGTGTCTCTAGAGCCTATCAAAGGAATTTTTTTATTTTAATCCCTTTTAAACTAATATTTTAAAAATAACCCGTCCCAATCTAAAATTCCAAGAACTAGCCCTTTTGGTCGCGCCAAATCCTTTGGCGCGACTAATACTTGACTCGCGCCAAAGCATGTGGCGCGATTGACCTTCCACGGTGGCACTCGAGGGCCAGCGTGTGCGCTCGCCAGCTGACGTGGCAGAATTAATCGCGCCACATGCTTTGGCGCGACTGAAGTATTAGTCGCGCCAAAGGCCCTTTACAGGGCCGCCGCGCCCCTCTCTCCTTCTTCCTCCTCCCTTTCTTTCTTTCTCCACACAGAGCTCAAGGCGACCGCGCCGCTCCCCTTTACAGGGCGGATCTAGAAGGGGGGCGGCGGGGTCGCCGTGGGTTCGGTCTAGAGAAAGAAAGAAAGAAAGGGAGGAGGAAGAAGGAAAGGGGGCGCGATGGCCATGTAAAGGGCTTAGTCGCACCAAGACCTTTGGCGCGACTAATACTTCAGTCGTGCCAAAGCATGTAGCGCGATTAATTCTGCCACGTCAGTTGGCGAGCGCCCACGCTGGCCCTCGAGCGCCACCGTGGAGGGTCAATCGCGCCACATGCTTTGGCGCGATTCAAGTATTAGTCGCACCAAAGGATTTGGCGCGACCAAAGGACTATTTCTTGGAATTTTAGATTGGGGCGGGTTATTTTTAAAATATTAGTTTAAAAATGATTAAAATAAAAAATTCCTATCAAAGTCGCCGACTCTTGGAAGATGTGGAGGATAGAGAACTAACTCGCTAGCGTTGTGCCAAGAGCTAAGCTCGCACGGTTCCTGATATATTTACTTTCTTTGACCCTCTGGCCTTCTAGCTATGCTACCTGTGTTTTTATTTAATCTTCTCTGTCGTCCACACGAGTCAGCAATTTGTTGAGCCCACTGCAGACGTCCTTAGCACCAAATAACGTGGTCACTTACTAGCAAAGCCAATGACCTACAGCACAAATAAGGTTCCGTTTAGCACGGCTCTAACACCTGAAAAAAATGGTTGTGGCTCTAACTTCTCTTGTGGTGAAGCAACTTTTTTTCTATGGCTTATTTTGTTGGAAGAATGTTTGGTAGAACAGCTTTTTCTAATTTTTTAATGGATGAAAGATGTGAAATGTATGGTAGTGAGCTCCGTAGTTCAAGTTCACTCTGTCACCCACACACGCACACGGCACACACAATCTTTTTCCGGAAATAAATTGGGTGCGCACGGTGCGCACCGTGGCCCCTGTGCGCACCCTCTCCTCTGTGTCTCTGCGACGTGGGTCTGAGTAGTCCCCACTAGTATGGAAGGAGAAATCACTATCCAAAGAAACAAATGCATTTCATTTTTCTCTCGCTCAGGCCCACGTCGTAGGGACACAGGGAAGAGGGTGCGCACGGTGTTTATTTCCCTTTTTCCTCAGCCTCCACGGATACACGGCCCACGTCGGGGTTGCGGGTAAATGACCTGGCCCGCCCACACGCAGGCCTCGGCCCATCCATCGATCTCGACTTGTACGTCTGGGGGCCGCCAGCCGCCCCCACTCCACAGTCAGGCAAGCTCTACTATTCAGTTTCTTCAGAGTGCAATGAGCCATTCAATCTTGTATCGTGATATCTTGTACATCCATCGAAGGAATGAGCTGCTCTTGCTTAGTGAGTTCTATCTGATTTTGCTTCGTGTCTGAACTTATGCATGATTTCAAGGTTAGAACTTAACCGATCGTGCTCATTTACTTAGCCTCTCCTTCGTCAAGTCTCAAGATTTTTTTTAAAAAAAAGCTTGTCATGACTGATGTATCGCTTCTTATCGTCAATGTTGAGTTTCTTAGTCAATGTGCAGTGGTGGATCTGGATAAAATATTGGGAAGCTAAAATTGAAACATATTATATGCGAATAACAAGACCATCATCAGCATAATTGTCGGGAAAGAAAAGAGCACGTGCAACTAGCTGTTTGTTAATTAACCCGTCATCACAGAACACTTGGCAAATCTTTTTCTTTTTTACATACACAAAATCGAAAAAGCAGAAGAAATAGCATGTACTAGCAGAAGGGCGCTAGCTTGATTAATCCTAGTCCTCCTTTTCTACTGAGTTGACGAGGTTGTAGACGGCAGTGGCGGCGAGCATGATTCCGGTGCCGGCGCCGATGACTCCGGTGACGTCGGCGAAGATGGTGAGCGCTCCGACGCAGAGGCCTCCGAGGGCGGCGGCGGTGGGGACGTAGCTGCGGAGCAGAGGGTAAGTGGCGCCGTCACGCCTTCCAGGCAAGGCGAGGCGCTGGTCCGTGAGCCGCCTCGCGACGTCCCTCGGCGTCGACTCCGAAGCGACCACCCAGGCCTGTGAGAGGAGCGCGCACGAGGCCAGCAGCAGCGCGGTGTAGACGAGCGCGTGGAACGGGGCGGCGAGGAAGCTCGCCGGCGGCGTGACGTAGTAGGCTAGGCCGCCGACCGGGACGGCGGCGTGGCTGGCCTCCTCCCAGACGCCAAGCAGGCGGACGAGCACGCTGCCTCCGAGGCGGCTGTAGTGGAGCAGCTGCGACACCAGGCAGAGCGCCGAGACCGCGGCGGAGTAGAGCACGATGGGCATGGTGGAGGTGTAGAGCAGCTTGATCGGGAACGTGGCCCGGCGCCCGCGGCCGTCCCTGGACTGCAGCGGCAGCAGCATCTTGACGCCCTCGAGGTAGACGGCGGCGAGCAGGACGAGGCCGGTGGCGAAGAGGTTCATGGCGTTCGGGAGGTGCCGGCGGAGCAGGGTGCCGACGACCGCGCGGGCGTCGCCGGCCCGGGACACGGCCTGGTGGACCACGGCGAGGACGATGCCCTCGAACTCGGGGCCCCGCCCGGCGTTCACGGTCACGGGGCTGAACGCGTGCCAGAACACCTTCCCGCAGGTGCTGGCGGCGGAGAAGAGGGACACGGCGGAGGAGCCCCGGAGGCCGTAGCCCTTGTCGAAGAGGTCGTCGAGGAACACGACGACGGCGCTGGCGGAGACGAGCTGGAGCACGATGAGCGCGCCGCCCAGCGCGCCCACGGGGCCGTACGTGCCCAGCAGGACGGACGCCGCGGCCTCCCCGAGCGCGATGGCGAGGGCGAGCACCTTGCGCGCGCCGTCCACCAGCTCGCGCTCCGCGCGGACGCGCTGGTCGACGCGGATAATGTTGGAGGCGGTGAGGAGCTGCGTCAACGTCCCGGCCGTCACGACCGGCCCGACGCCGAGCTCCATCAGCGTGCCGCGGTTCGACGCCAGGATGGAGCGCACCCAGTACAGCGGGTCCGCGCCGCCGGAGGACGCCGCGCCGTAACGGACGCCGTACAGCGGCACGTGGCTGCACACCAGGAACACGGCCACGGACAGACCCGTGTACAGCGCGCGCCGCTGGAACGGCACCGCCCGCTCGGCGCGCCGCACCGACGGCATCAGCGACGCAACCGGCCGGACAAGCTCCAGAGCGAACGAACCTGCACGGGCGGCCGCCATCGCAATCGACTTCGATTCGATTTGCTGGTTGATGACTGTCTTGCTGTTGGTTGGTTTGTTTGTTGCTGCCCTCCCTGGCCTTGCCCCTGCCTCTTATACACACAAGACAGCATCTCCGACTCCGACTCCCAGTCTGTCCGATTCGGAAACATTTGCCGCCTCTCCGGCTCCAGCAAGAATCCTACGCGCTCACGGACGCGGGCGGCGCGTAGCAATTGCCCGCCTCCGCCGTCCCCCTGTCACGGAGTGATGACGCAGAAATCCGCATGAACAACACACACCGTGTTTCCCTTATCAGCGGCCCATCAACTACAGTAAACCCGTTGTGGCCCGTTATGCTCAAAAGCATGAAAAGGCGATTAGTGGGCTAGAAATCACATCACCAGCAGCCTAATGCCTGGATGTTCAGATGATCCTCCATGTATGAGAAGCCTTTCATCACCTCTATCTGACCACAAACCCCATTTGTTGAAGTTACCCGCTATGGTCTTGGATATAAGAACGAGCATGAGTAAAGGAAGCATGGGAAGATCACTGGTGAGCTCTAAAAGGATTACACCAATTCAGAGCAATCACAAATATTCTCATGAAAATGTTAATAAGATAGAAGCTCGTCATACATCACGCCCATTGTATTCAGGTTCAAGACAAGCATGCAACTATTCAGCGCAATCACAATATTCTCACAAGGCAAAAACACGGCAGGGCTACGTCAATAGTCAAAGCTTGCAATTTAGGACGAATCCCAGATCAGATTTATACACGAGTGTGAGCCGTCAAGATCTGTACCAATCTACAACTGAATGTAACACCGCCCTATCCCTTACCAAGCACCAAAACCCTCTAACCATCATCCTCACTCGCAGAGTTCTCGGACTCGTTGCCTGAACCATCATCCTCACTGGCAATGTCCCCAGACTCGTTGCCTGAACCATCCCCTCATGAACCAGGGGCGGACGCCGGATGGGTTGTTTTTTAAAAAAAAAAGAAAAATCTCGACGGGTTGGTTTTTTTTGGTAGTATTGTTAAATGATCTCTTGGTGTTTGAAAATGAGACATGCGTGTACAAATTAAAAAAAATAATATTATTATGGATGCGTGTGCATTCTTTGCTAGGTAATTTTTTTCTATGCCATGAAAGACTACACTTATTGTCTAGTAATTGTGACACACTCAAATAATATAGAAAGTGTTTCAAAACTACAATCAACGTGCATTGTAGGTGGTTAGAAAGCTAGTAGCTAAGTTGGAGGTCATGGGTTCCAACCCCTAGCTCCATGGGTCCAGTTTATTTCACGACATGTTATATTTCAAAAATGAGCAAGAGAGACTACCATGTTATATTTCACGACAGTTTTTTTCTTCATTCCATTCCAAAGCCTGTCAGTTAGACTAGTTAGATCTAGAAAGATATTTTTAGGTTTTCAAAAATAAAAAATAGACATATTTATTCTATTACTTTGGTCATGACGTGCGAACATTTATTTGTTCTATTTAAAATGTTTGGGTACTATTTACTTTATTATCAAAGGTACTTTAAAGTTAACTTATTTTTTGTATATTTTTAATAAAATTTTAAATAAGACGAATGCTCAAACATAATGAGAAAAGGCTAACTGTGAAAATTGTTTTTGATAGGGAGAGAGTAACTCTCTTGGAATTCATTTATCAAATAAAATGGCTCTGCCTCGTCCACGGCTTCATGTGCAATTTGGTCCAATTGACACCATATAGCAAACATCAAAGTAAAGATTCACAAAGTGATTTGTCTTCTCTAGCGGAGCTGCAACATCATATTGCTAGTTATCCTTTCACTAACCATGTGTTCCATCCGTACCAACAAGAAAAGCAACTTTTGCTTCCCAAAATGTAGTAGTATCTTTTGCGTAGCTCAGCCGGTAAGGGCCCTTGTGGTGAAACCTGCCCACCAGGGTTTAAGTTTTCGACTTGGCACTAGTGCTCGCATTTTTTCTGAATTTATTTCAGGATTTAACCGGCGCTATTCTTTTAGTGGTAGGCGACATGCTCGTCGACAGCGAGGCGCCAGTGGTCATTTCGTCAATCTTGAGGATTTTCCAGCTCAGTCTTTCGGAGACGCTCATAGGGTAGGGTTGCATGCGTGTGTTCGTAGGAGCAAGTGTGCGTGCGTGTTTGTGAGCGTCTGCGTCTGTAGTGTGTCATTCTCAAAAAAAATGTAGTAATATCTATTTTCAGAGATAAATGTTAGTTTTTTACAAATTTGATTAAATTTGTAACTACCTGACTTATTAAAAATGAGAATTGTATTTTTTTAACAGACAGAAGGAGCACCATCATTTTTAACGGATACTGTATATAGTACTATATCGTCCCTTCGGATAGTACTATAATTTTTTATTAGAAAAAAATAAATGCCACTACGTGGAAAAGGAACCTGACTCGCCGAAGTCGTGGAAGAAGAAACCGAGCCGGCTACGGCTTTACATGGGCCTTTCTCAACGGAGTAGACGGAGGTCCAACGGATTGGGCCGTTGGGTTAGTCGGGGGACTCGGGAGCCGCTGGCCTCTTGATCCCCCACGTCGATGAGGAGGCCAGGGAGGCCCTTGTTGCTGAGAGCACCACGCCTTTGACCGAAGAAGCGCCGCCCGTCCCCAAGGCCTCAGAGAACTCCCCGATGGAGGTGGAGGACGAGGAAGATGCTTTGCTGGTAGATGATGCGGCGGATAGGTGGCTCAGGTGTCCAGCTTGCCTGTGAGTTTGCTTTTTTCTCACCTTAGGACTTACTGTTGGGAATTTGTGGTTTGGGTTACATGCTACAAGCAGAAGGCACTCACTTTGATCGCATGTTTTTATTTTGCAGTCATCTGCTGTTTAAACCAGCTGCTGTCACAGGTAATTGTTTTTTTCTTGTTGTTGTGCTGAGGCAGTAGCAACTTAGTTTCTACTATGCTCATGTTTAATAACGTTCTTGTAGCATGTGGCCACATCCATTGCATGGATTGCCTTCTCGAAGCAATGAACATTGCTGGAGTGTCCACTTGTACCTTGTGCAGGAATGCCTATGGCCATTTCCCAGGTGAATGCAGACTGATCAGCACACTTGTACAAAAATCAGTGAAGGGCGAATTTGAGGGGAAACAGATAGCAAGTAAGTGTTCAAAGTCCAAACTTATTCTACATTGAATTGAATGTTTGTATCTCCTTTCGGAAAAAGTCCATGTTTAGCCCCCTCAACTCCTGTGACAGTTCAATTTGGTCCCTCACCTATGCTTTCGGACAACATTAGTCAGTTAATCTTCTGAAACCGGTCAACATAGGTCCCTGTGCTCCTTTTGTAGTGATTTCACTGATGTGGCTTGAGCTGGGTCGTCCAACGTGGCATTCCTCTTAGTGGCCGCTTTCCTGAGCCCCAATCTCTGTCTAAGTCTATAGTACTCTGCTCAAGTTTTACCTTCCTTTGGCTGGACCACTGGAGTGAGACTACCCAGTCTGAGACCTAGCATAACCAATCCTGCTGCCGCGCAACTAATCTCACCATCACAACTCCAACATGCCGCTGCTCACCTGTCCAGCTGATGCCACACGCACATACACCCATCCTGCCACCGCTGCTGCTGCATGGTTCGAAGCACATGGATCTGTCCTAGGACTAAAATCAAAGCACAAACTTAAGCCAACTAAGCACATCTGGACATGGATATACCCAGAAGTAAGAAATGCACTTGATGGCAAACTGAATAGAAAATTGTTAGTTGTGGAATGCAGAGTTCAAGAACACAGATTAATCACTAACCTCTCATGGATGCTGACTGCTGAGCAGTGCCTAGTTGCGCATGATTTTTATCTCAGGTAGCAGGATTGATTGCTTGCGGTATGATTACGCAAGCTGGGGTTTCACTAGGAAATTCAGGTGGGCACGGCACAGCAGGTCCCAACTCAGCTGAGCCACATCATCAAAACTACCATCGAAAGGCCAAGGGAACTAATATGCCCGGTTTCATGGAATGAGCGACTAATGTTCTCTGTTGTGATAGTTGAGGAACTAAAATTAAACTATCTGAAAAGTTGAGTAACCAGATTTGGATTTTTCCCCCTAATCTTTATGATGAATGTATTTTGATGAACCGAGTCAATGAAAATATCTTAATTAATAGCTCACTCCACGGTGGCACAGCAATACATATGTAGGCTGCCTGACGCTTGTATCCCCACCTGCTAGGCTGAGATGCTAGCCTGCTAGTGGTGGTAAAGATGTCCAACTAGTTGCTAATGTTACTTTGTTCTTATCTTGTGTTAATAGCATTTTCTTCTCCGCATATCAGTTACATTTCTTTATGGTTTATCTATAGGTGACAAGGTCCAGCTGGAGGATGTCACCTGTGATGTATGCAAAGAAATACTTTGTGAGCCTTCAGTTCTCAACTGCGGACATGGTAAATATTTCAGAACAAAACTGCTATATTTTTTTCTTTTTGTCTAATAAATTAACTCTTTCTGTATAGTATTTTGCATATCATGTCTGACTGTGGGTGGAGATAAAATCAAATGCCCAAGTTGCAGTGCTGTCCACGCCAATGGTCATCGGGTTGTGTGTTCATATGTCAACCATTTCATAAAAGCATGTTTTCCAGAGGAATATAAATCAAGGATACAGAAAATCGGAAAGTCTTCAGGTAAGCTTTTCCGTTATATTACATTATACATCTATAAGCATTCACTGTAATCCGTTCTTTATATTATTGTTCCTTGGCAAGCCTATACCATCTTGCTTTATAGAATTATAGGCCTTGTAGCACATGACCTAGAGTCTGAAGTATGAACCATCTGTTATGTATTGTCTCATCCATCATGTTTGTTCTCTACGCATCTTTGATTTTCTTGACCCACTTGTTATAGGACTGGGGTTGCTATTTATATAGGTCTAATTTTGATTGTATATCTCATACAACTTACATTCAATTCAAGACCTCTACCGCAACAGATGATCTTATCAAGTACTAGTTGATTGTATTGTTCCTCCTAGCTGCTGGCAACATGCATAGAAGAGGATTTACCGCCAGCTTCACCATCATTGCATCAGTCACCAGGATGGCATAGCCCATGCCATCTCACTTCCCACTTCGACCCCATATAATCAGGTTGTGATCTCTGCTGGGAAGGCATCAAATAGATGGCCTGGTTTGCCCCTTGTAGCACGGATGACGTCCCCATCCTCATCATGTGTGGTTATCCCCAATCCTCTGTCTCCTGTATGGTAAAAGGCTACATCGCAGCTTATATTTAGTGTTTCAGCCTTGGTTTTACCCATCTGGTCTTTACTCCCATTCTTCTTTTGTTTTCTTTTACTGTCACCTTGTCTATTTTAGCGCCATATAGCTCAATTTCCTGGCTCAAGACTCCAGCTTCCCCCCTTTCTGCTTCACCTATCGCATTCCTTTCATTCCACCACATCCAGAGACAGGTGAAAGATGTCACTGATCAGCATAGTTTGTGTCTTCCGTTCTGCTTTGAGACACACTGATCAGAACCATTCTTTATTCAGAGTTCTCTACATTTGCTTGTAGAATTTACATCTAGAAAACAAATGTCCTCCATCTTCCTCCACAAGTTCACAGACTGGGAATTCTGCATAATCTCATCCCTCTTCTCTGCAGATTCATTCAGAGCGTTAGATTATCACGGACCGACCTCCTCATGAAGTGCTTCATCTTGTTACAGCAACATGCCTGCCATACCTTTTGCCAGAGACCATGTTCTTCTTCTTTCCTGACTGTCGACACTCCTCCATTTCTGTTATCCCTGTTCCATTCTGCTCGACATAGATTGTATGCAGATCTCACTGAGAATTGCCATGTGGATCATAATGCCAGGCCACTATATGTAAGCACTGGGATTTCTAGTATAACTTGATCATCTTCTTCCCTAAAAGTTTGCTTGACCTGTTCAACATCCCAATCATTTGTATCAACTGTCAGGGTTGTTTAGTTCTTAGACTTGCTTCTAGTCTTCTTGCTTCCACAGATGCCTTGAGCATTCTCTGTGCTCAGGCGTGGGACATACTTCCTTTACATCTTTGTCCCGCTAGTTCCAAAACTTTCTGAACTTTCAGACTCTATGGCTACTAGAAATACCCAGTGCCACTGCAGCCTCCATCTAGCCTCTAAACCATAATCAACATATGCATTCTTAGGATGTGAATTTTCCTCACAGTAGCTGGGATGTTGCAATCAGGAGATGGTTTTTCACTTGCATAGTGTGGAATGTCGTGTCATTCTCAGGTGGTGGCTCTCTCATTGTTGTATGTTGAGTTAGAATATGAATTAGTGGTGTGCAAGGATCATCTTTCAGCAAGTGGTGAACTGCAAACCCCAGGTTGAGGGTTGCACTATAGCTGCACGTAGATGCGAGATGAAAATCTCATGCACGGTTTTGCATGAGAGAAAGAACTCATCATTCTGCATGTGAAACATGAGTCATTTCAATGGTTTGTGCTCATTTGCCAGATCCCACAGCTCCACTACAGTGTTAACCTCCATTTATGTATCATCAAACCCAAAGGGCACCACAATGACACTATGACACTATTTTTTCTGTATTCTAGTCAATTTTCATTTCTAGTTCCTTGGATCTAGCAAATAGTGTTGTTCTATATTTATCTCAACGTCCACCATTGTTTTATTCATATAGGTGTTTGAACTAATGCATGTTTTTGGTGGTTTTTGTTTATGTATGCAAATATTGTATTCACAGCTGTTTCCTTTTCTTTCTAACTAACTTTTTGCTCTATCTAGGTACCCTCTTGCTCAAGTATAAAGGACAGCACCAGAATGTCAAGATTTCAGGCACACATGTTGGTGTAGGCTGCGACTCTTGTGGGGTAAGTATGGATATTGGTTAAACATCCACTGAAATAAGTTTACTTCACCCCTTGGCCTATTGAGATTTGTTTATTTTGCACCCTTAACAATGAAACCACACATTCTAACCCAAACTATCAAAATCCCTTGTTGATGCAGATTTATCCAATTCAAGGCGATCGGTTCACCTGCAAGACCTGTGTTAACTTTGACCTTTGTGAGAAATGTGTCAAGAAGAACACTTTGATTCAAGGGCGTTTTGGTCAGCAACACCCACCTGACCACGTCCTTGAGTTGAACGACTCATTTTTATTTACTACAGTCCTTAGTGCCTTAAATGAAAAGAATGAAGATGGTGGAGAGAAGCCGCAACTGCCAGAAGATGGTGAGGAAGAGCCGCGATTGGCAGAGAGGCCGATAGGGTTGTTGTGGGCATCAACAAACGAAGATGGTTATGAGCCGGAGGATTTTATCGGCGATGGACTGCTGATGGCTTAGGACGACTAGCTCTCGCCCCCCCCCCCCCCCCCCCCTCTCATGACCATGGGATAATATTAGTGTCTTGGATATATGATACTGAACTTTTAGCAGGATATTCATGATGAACTATGTTTGATTCTCTAAGAGTTGGGCATGTATGGTTTCATGTCTTGGTTTCTAACTGACTACATGTGGATGTACTCTGGATGTGATGTGATGGTCTGATACTCTAACGGTATATGTTTGGAGATCATAGAGTGGAGCTCTTTTTGATGGATACGAGCTCTGTCAAACATGTCCTAATTCCCCAAAAAATAGAGGGCAAGGAACATCCCGAGAGCACATCCTAAGGAAAATGATTTCTGAAATTAACTAGAAATTCTAGAAATTATGAATAAATGTAGGAAACAAGGAATGATTGGGTCATTGGTTAAGGCTGACCAAGTCAACATGCTGACGTGTGGGTGCATATCAGTGTTGACTTAGTTAGCAGCTAGAACTAGGTTGTCTTACTTCGTGGGATGAGATTAGGCCCATGCGAACTAGGATTTAGGTGATGGGCCTTCGTTTTATAGGATTCCAAAGGGGGAGAGCGGCAGATAGTCTACAGTTCAGTTCTGCACACAGTGCACGGGACGGGAGAGACAGAGACACTGCTCGGCTTCGCTCCATTGCTCCTGGCCGGTCATGGTCGAGTTCACGCCGACGACGGCACAAGCAAGCCAGCAAGGTACAGGCTTACATTACGTCGGCCATGTCTAGATTCACACAAAGCGTGAAAAGTCTCTATGTATACGTAAAAAACCGTGTCAGTTTATTTCTTCTTTCTATCATTCTATGCATGCGGCTCAATACAAAAAAGTTTTCATCTTTTCATCACTTTTCACTCATCTAAACACCCCATTATCTCGCACATCTATCATTTACTGTACTTGTTGCAACGGAAGGAAATGAAGCTAGGCGAATAATTAAGTCCAATATTTATTATTTAAAGAGGCTAGCAACAACTTTAGAGACAGAGAATCGAGCACGTCTATTTCGCTGGTGGAAAAGTTTTCTAACTGGTTTTGACTGATTCAATAGTATTTTATCTATACTATAAAGTTTCGTCTGTCGTCGTTTCGTTTCGTCCGTCGTCATCTATATCCTACACTGTCGGATTTTATGATGATCGAACGCTCTAGATTAATCTAAAGAGCCCATGTTGACTCAATCTCACCTTTGAGCCTACGCTGTCGGATTTTATGATGATCAAACGCTCTAAATTAATCTAAGGAGTCCATGTAGACTACATCTCTAAATTAGTATTTTTTTTAAAACCGCGGCACGTGCCCTTCTGTTAGTTAGAAACAAAAAGATAAAATAAGTCAGAACAAGCTAGCTATGACTTGAAAATAGATAAACAGAATTGTCACTACGTGATGTGCTCCAGCTCAAGCAACCCCAACCAGTACAATATACATATACAGATATACTCCATCAACTATGCTTGTTAAACTTGCACGTAACTAGGCTTAAAGACCGGGGCAAGTCGACTTCATTTGGATTTCCATTGCCCGTAGACGGCGAACTCGACACGTCGGCTTCGCGCCACGTCGGCGCGCGCAGGTAGCGATCGCGAGGCGAGGGCGACAGGGTAGCAGCCCACGTGCCGTGGCTGGCGACCACCCGTGCAGGGAATCTGGTCACCGACGCGTGGGCCCGGTCCCCCATCCTTATCGAGTGCTCCGTGGTACCTGCGGCCACGAACGAGGCACCGCAGAACCGCACACACGCGTGCTGAACCTGAATGCGCCTCCTGCACCTTTGACCGCCAAACAGGAACGCCACACAGGACGTGACAGCAGCGCCATGCTAAAGCTACACGCCTCGCCGTGCTGAAGACGTTAAAGATACGGCCATTGGAGAAAATGTTAAAAGATCATGCATCTAATTAAAGTCCCAGCTAAACGTACTGTTCGTTTCGCTGAGCTGGGCTGAAAATTTGAGAGAAAGTATCGTAAGCCAGTTCAACAATGTTTTGTGAGCAATAATTCGCTAGGCTAGAAGAATAATCCCAAGCGAACAGGGGGTGAGATAATCTAGAGGGAGAGCGAGAGAAAAAACATACTATAACTTTCAAAAGACACATCGCCATCCAAACAAAACCTATGAGAAATGTGCACATATATAAAAAAATCTCACCCTTTTTATTTCAAAAAAAAAATCTCAGAGGGTGGGGGCAGGAGAGATTCCTCAGCGACAACCACGGCCACGAGCTCCGGGTTGGTTGGTGGAATTCCTGTCCCCCTTTCCTAGGCCCTGCTCCTCCTCTCCCCACCCAATCAAGCCCTCGTCGATCATTACGGGGACGCAGCACCAATATATTACTCCACCCTAATCTAATCCACACGGCCGCTTCCGGATTAATTAATCTAATCCAATCCTACAGTAAGATGGTTAAACTAATGCTGCACCCCTATACTGGCAGGCTGCATGCCCCTGCTCGCTGCTCACGCAGACGCAGCGCGCATGTCCCTGTCCCCCGCCACTGCGCCCTGCTTGCTGCTTTTTCCTCTGAAACTCTAATCTTGACCTCTGATCTGACTCCTGCAGCTGCCTAATCACAGCCAGCTTTGTCTCTTTAGCGCTCTCTCTCTCTCTCTCTCTTGACGGCGCGCGGCTAAGCACGTTGGTTTGATTAATTAAACGACGATGCTCTCTGCACCCCGTAAGACGCACCCAAGACTAGAGTTGGCGGTCTCCATGCATGGGTTGGGTTGAGCTGGAAGGTGAGGTGAGACATCGATCGGTAGCCACTAGCTAGATAGGGGGTCTTCGTAGGTCGTTGTGAGTGCGTGCGTGCGAGTGGTGCACATCACATTCCCTGGTTTGGACTTTGAACTTTTCAGGTGACTCGCCGAGTATAAAACCTAAGCCAAGTCAAATAAGGTGATAATGCCATTGGATGTCTTTCCTTTTTTTTCTCTAATTTAAAGAATATTACGTCCACATGTTTTCTTGGCCTCCACGATGTAAGTTGGCGACGTGTACCGGATTTTACACGTTCGATGCCGTGTGGAACGGTCTCTCTTCATTTTACCTCTTGTACACACATCACCCTGAAAATGTAACGCTACGGCTAATGCGGCACTAAACCTGATCGTATCATAGAATATAACGCTATTTGCACTGATGCGCAGTACGTACACTATTATTGTGTAGGTCGGTAGCGCGTCTACATTAAGGACGGCATCGTGTACCACTTTTGAGAGTACACGCGGAGGAAAAAAAAATGCAGCAAAAAGCCCAGGCAAGACCTTGCCCAAAAAGAAAGGATGCACGGGCATCTATGCCTGGGGAGACAGCCACCAAAACTAAGGTCGCCCTCATGTTTGGGGCATAGGTATAGCAAAGCTGCTTGCGCGAGGGAGAAGGGAGCTAGAAATGGCCAATGTAGCGTGAGTGGACAAGGACCGGCCGGCCACTATTTCCTTTCCGTCGTCCTCGTTTATGCTCCCTGTCTCTCTACGGCGTCAGCGTGCTCATTAATCCTCTTGCTAATACTAACTCCATATCCAAACATAAAAAACAATCACAGGTGTAAATACAACTTGTGTAGCAGGCTTTCCAAATAAACCCGGGCATTACCCTCTTTGGACAAACAAAGCCTTGCAACTTTGCAGGCGATATACCAAAGATAGGTAGCGAGAGTACTCGGAGTCTTTGTGGTACTCCCTCCGTCCCAAAAAACAATTCATTCTAGACGTTTTAGGACAGATTAACAAAAATGTAAAATGATCTTGATTGCCCCTATCTTTTAGCCAGATTTGGTGCTAACTGACTGTTGCATGCCCTGCGTGCGCATGTAAACCTGTCAAATCGGGTAAAACGACTTGTTTTTTAGACAAAATTTGAATCTCAAAACGACTTGTTTTTTTGGGACGGATGGAGTAGAGTGTAAACGCAACAGGCCCAAATAGTTTTTTTTCCTGCCACAGCCACACTAAACAAAGCTACTACGGAGTAGAAGTAAACAGGTTGACCGAATCACACTACACACTAAACCAAGCAGCTGGTACGCTGCACGCCTGCACCGTGGCATGATATCACCATGGCGTCCCACTGAACGCTGGGCCCGGCCAGGGTAACAACAGCTTGGGGTCGGTGCTTTGCTTGGTGAGCTGGTGCGGTCGCTGGTGGCGCCCCCGGGCGCGCGGTGGGGGGAGGTGCGGTGCGGTGCCGGCCCGGCAAGGGACACGCATTAAAGAAACAACCCCCGTGCCGCTGGCCCGCGGGACCCGCACCGGGCACGTGACCCGTCAGGCAAAAGCTACGGAGTATGCTTGTCCAGGTCTGTAGACTGTAGCTATAACGTCAGCCAGACTGACGCCGTTAGCCGAGAAGACCCCACCCGCCCGTGCGTGCAGCGAATCCAGCCAGCCTGGACCAAACGGGTCGGGTCAAGATGTCGTGGCACCTATCCGCCTCATGCGCGCTGGGCAGCGATGGCGACTGCCCGGCAAGTGAACTGGACGACGAACGTTCATGCCCCTGCTTCTGGCCAGCCATCATCCTAGAAGGCTAGAAGCATTGCTGTTATTTTGCTTTCTTTCTCCTTATTAAACAACTTTGAAGCACATCGATGGAGACAGCTGAAGTTCCATAGGAACCCAATTTTGGAGAGAAACGTGTGCCACTAACCATGGACGAAAGGGGCAGGCCTTATTCTTTTTGGATGGGGTGCTTCAAACTTCCATGAGTTAGTGGTACTTACCAAGAAGTGGGCACAATCTATCTAATAAGATCTATCTTGACATTTATAAGAAACCATATGGTGACGATAAGACGCAGCTTCATTTGTTATATGGAACGGCTGATAGTGACTAAGGTCTTTACAAACTTTCTACTTCTTAACCATTTGTAGATTACATGTGTAAAAAAAAAATGGGGCTCAGTTTGAATATCTAGAAACTTATGCGTGGTTGCGCAACATCATTTTCTCTGCATATACCATTTTATCATTTCTTGTGGGCTACTAATAGCCTCAGATGAAAGGGAAGGCTTCACTCTTTTTGGTTAGGAAGTGCTTAACTGTTTTGCTGAGAAAATTGTGGGGAAATGACTCAAAAGATATGGAAAGAAAATTCAGCGTTCAAAATAAACATATGTCGCTAACCGTGAATTGAAATGACGTATTTCGCGAGGCTATATCAAGATATATAATCTTGGTGAAAAATTGGTGTCACTAGCCGTAGACTAAAAGGGGTATATGGATAGGTACCTCACAAGGGTGCACAAAAACCTCACTCGTACGAAAAATATGCCATCAATTATTGAAACGAAAATAGCATCTGACCACATATTAAAAAAAAATGCCCTAGAATCTACCTCGGGGTATTCGCAAAACCTTTAATTTACTAGTGCTTAGTGAGAAACGGGTGACACTAACCTTGGACTAAAAGGGCAAATACCATGTGTCTAGTAAGGCTGTGAGAGTGACTTCGAAGACAATGAAACGGTTGATCACCAGCACCCAACACTGCTTAGGAAGAAATGTAACCACTAGCACGGGCTAAAAAATGTCGCATTCTGAGGAATTGTCTGTGATGTCTGCAAAATCTTTTAGTGCTCAACGAGAGACGTGTGGAATTGGTCTAAAAGAACAAACAGTGACGCGACGTTTTGCGCGAGAATGTTGCAAGAGATCCGCGGCTAATAGCAAGGCTTATAATACAGTCAGCTGCTGGTTTCAAGGATTCTTTTTAGTCTTCTCTTAGCCTACTCATATAATGGTTTAGCTCTTTACAATTAATACATGACCCGCTTGTCTCTCTCTCAAAGTTTTTTTTGGTTCTTTTGTATAAGCGGGCTGTAAGCTTACCGTCCACTTCTTTTCTCTTTTCTCTTTTTTGTCTCCTCCACCTCATCATTAAGCCAACTTACAGCCACTGTGTATATACTTCTCAAAACCGGGGAGCAAAACAGCCCGGTCACGTGTACTAGCGGGCGAGACCCGCCACCGTGTAGCCCGCAGCAATCGAAGGCGAAGGCACGGGAGAGAGGGCGGGGGACAAGAGGTAGCAGTAGCACAGTACATTCCTGTACGCGCAGATTGATGGAAAGACCGGACGGCCATGCGGGCCGTCGGGATCTGGGGTGCGTGAATACGTACAGTACGTCATGGCTCGTGCTCCTTCGTCCTTCCTGGCCGCGCGCGAGGCCGTCGTCGACGGAGACTGCCGGGTGGGACCACTGAACAGTGGGTTGGATCGGGCAGTGCCATCGTGGGGGCCAGACGGGACGGACGTCGGGGCCGAGCGGCCGGGGGTGCAGCCAGCCAGCGCGCGAACCCGTGAGCTTTTATTATTAGCTGTGTAGTTAATGGAGAACAGGGTCCCGTTACGGAGTAACGGGGTGCAAAGGTAGCGTGGTACTCCGTATCTATCAGGCTGGAGGAGGCCTGTGTCGTTTCTTTTGCACAGAGCACTGGACACATCTGGGATTCAGAGATTGTAATCTCAATGACATGCGTGGTGGCAACTGGCAAGTGGCATACTGTTATTATATAACCATCTAACATATCACATTTCTTGACTCAAATAGGCGATACTTCGTTGCAGTAGAAACACAGATAATAATCAAAATAATTATTCTACGCTGTGCCGTACTCCCAAACTCTCTACACTGATAAAACAAAAGTTATAGAGTCTGACATGAATACACTAAAAAACGACATGAAAGATTGCTCAAGAAAAAAAAACCGACATGAAAGAGGACCACCCTACCGGTCATGAGAATAAAGTTTTGAAATAATCTCATATCAAAAACATTTTTGAGATATATTATTCTAGTTATTCCGATGGCTGCACAAAAGCATATATAGATAGATAACATAGTACATAACACGTGATGTTTTTTTTTGCTACAAATTACTCATGCTACTCCCTCTGTTCCTAAATGTAAGTCATTTTAGTTCTTTCATATTTATAAATTTTTGCTATGCGCATAGATATAACATATGTCTAGATGCATACCGAAAGCTATGAATTTGAAAAGGCTAAAACGACCTACATTTTGGAACTTTGGTCTCTAATAATCTAAAACAACTTAATAAATGTACAATATCTGTTTTTTTAAAAGCTATAGATTATGACAGTGAGTAACTATACAACCCAAGATAATCAAATTACAAATATCGCTCACCCTATGTTCTTTCGCCAAAGCCATCTTTGGCAACTGTCATGGCTTGATATCGCCCTACCCAAAAGCAAAAGCCTCGTTAATGTTGTTCTTCCCTGCTACAAGTTACTCAAGCTATTTATCTCGAAATTTAAGTTGTTTATCCATTTTACTAGCGGTAGCACAATTAAAACTCTTTTATTTTTAAAAAGAGCTATACATTATGATGCCAACTAATTATAACATTTTGAAAATGTTAGACGCTTTTGCCATCTATGTCTTTTCGGCACACCACACAAGCAAACGATCATGTCTTGCCATCACATTGCCCTAACTACAACCTAGAAATTTTCAACTTGTTTGATTGGTGGCCCAATTTTCCAAAAGCATAATTAGTAAGGACCGATGACGTAACATGAACGGCATCATCAACATGCATACCACATGAAACGTATGCAAAGAGAATGTAAATCGATGGTCTTCGAACATAAAACCTTGCACGAGGAGATCCTAAGCACCAAGGCAAAAAAAAAAACATCACGGAAAAGAGGGCTTATCTAACTTTAGAAGCCTAGCTAGTGTTTGCTCTCTCCTCCTTTTCACAATTGGAACGTGCGACACTTGTCGGGTGCATGCGTGTACAATTTTCTCTCTCTCGATAGATCACTAGGGTTATTATCTAGTTAAAAATGTTATATCTTTCTTTTTTTTACAATTATATATTCTACACACTTTTCTCATTAAAACTCATAGTAGGGTTACCGCTTGTAAACTATAATAACAAGCACAGCTTGCTAGGATTATCTCTACGAGGGTGTTTGGGAGGGCTTCAAAAGGGGCTTCAGCTCCGGCTTCAGCCGAAGCCCTCCCAAACATATTTTCTGGCTGCGGCTTAGGCAGTGAAGCCGGTGGTGAAGCCACAAAACGTGGCTTCACCCGGCTTCACCCCGGTTTCATCTCTGGAGAAGCCGTTTTCAACAACTAGCTGAACCTGTTTTGCCAAACGTTTTACTAACACGTGAAGCCAAAGCCAAAAAAACCGCTTCGCGGTAAAGCCGTAGCCGCAACCGTTTTCGAAGAAGCCGCACTCTCGCAAACCGGCTCTATATATCGCACATGTATCAAGAATGAGGCAATATGAGCACACATATGACGTGCCGGGACCTTAATACTAATACGTTCCCCTTCCCAAAAGTTTGAAAGCACGGCAGTGAATGACAGGACGCTCGGCGTGTACGCGTAGCCGGCTCCGGTTCCTTTGGATACTCCACTAACGGCCGCCGTTACCATGCGCTCACGCCTTTGCCGCCGCTCACCCCCGCAGAAAAATCCCCCCCGGAAACCCGCGCAAACCGATCTCCACAAAGAAAGCCGTTTCGAAAAACCGAAGCGAAAATAAAGCCTCTGCAGAACACGAGGGGCCCACCCCGCCCCGCCTCCCCTTCCCTCCTTGTCGCTGCCGCCGCGCTGTCCAATGCTTCTTCGTTCGCGCTACTAGCCTACTACTCCCCGCTGCTGCCAGTAAAAAAACCACAACGCCTCGGCTGCAAGCCAACCAACCCGCCCCGGGCAGCAAAGCACAGGCGCACAAGCTCCTGAGCTCCCCCAGCTCCACGCCTCCTCCCTCCCTCGCCTTCGCCTCCCGCCTCTCCCGCCATCCTCCTCCGCTCGCGGACTCGGGGGGCCCTGTTCGCGGCTGCGCGTGCGAGACCTCCTTCCTGCCCCTGCTGCCGAGAGTAAGTACTGTAGTAAGATCTCCGGCCTTGCCCCCCGTGCTTCGCCGGGCGCCTCCTCCCCTCTGAATTACGCGGGCCCAGGGCTCTAACTGCCGCCCCGGTGGCGCTGCGTGTGCAGATCTGCGGAGCTCGGCATGGGGTGACCAGATCGGGCCGCGGCTAGGTGCTCTCCGGCTGAATTCTGCCGCGAGGGACTCGTCTCGGAGAGGCCACGGAGATGGCGAGCGCCGGCGTGGCGGGCGGCTCAGGTTCGTTCGGTTCCCTGCGCTCTGGCTGCTCCTGCTTCCCTCTCTGTGCTCTCTCGGCTTGTGCTGCTTGGACTGGGCCTTTTGTGTGGTGACTGTGCTGGGGGATGCAGAATTGTTGGGAGTAGAGGAACGTGGACTTGGGAAGTTGACTCCCCCGTGTCAGGGACAGGAAGAAAGTTCGAAATTCGGTAGAATTCGGGACGGCTTTGCGATTTGTGCACAAGGGGGATGTTTTTTCTTCTTAATTTTGTCGTTTACATTGGATACTGCTGTTTTTTTACTTGTTCATGGGAGAATTCGCAGTTTGGCTTGTATGCCTTGTAAATTGGTGAGCTGACCGCTCCGGCGAACTTATGCATGCGAAATTGCATCCGTGATATGGGTGGTGGGGGGATAATTGTTTGAATTATGGATCTGGAAAACTTATTTCTGCCCTATTAGCAATCACGGTGCTTTCCATTGTAAAATTTCCAAGGTTACTGTACAATTGCCCTTATTTTCTAGTACATGTCAGCGGATTGTTACTTTTGACTAGTTCATCTGACAATTTCGCAAATCTACAGTAAATTATCTGGTTGGTCATGTGTTGTTTTCATGCATGCAAAACGGGATCTGTGGAATTGGGGCATGGGGAGGGGAAGATGCGTGATTGTGGATCTGTAAGCTGATTTTTGTCCAGGTGGTAATTGCAGTGGGCTCCTCTGTAAATTTTGAAGGGTTTAGTGAACTATTGATTATATCACATAGGAACAAATATGAAAATGAAGGGTATCTAGGATTTTGTATATTTGTTCAATTAATGCATCATAGGATCTGTGTGCATGGTGCTACAATAGGATTGTGTCATTATCGTTCAATTAATTCAACATATAAATAGACTTTCTTTAAAATTTACAATATAAAAGGGTAGGAAAAATCCCTTCAATTGTATGTACTCCGTATGCCTTATTCTCGCGAACATTTCTTCTTAACCAAACCAAATGCCTTTGTCCAGGGGGTGTTAGCGATGCTTTGTTCAGAGAACTCTGGCATGCTTGTGCTGGCCCGTTGGTCACGGTGCCTCGCCAAGGCGAGCTGGTTTACTATTTCCCACAGGGTCATATGGAACAGGTATATCTTGCCGTTATACCACAATTAATGAATCGAGTGTTTTTCTGCATACAGTAGCTGTCAATGTTGTTACAATATTGCTTGCACCATATATAAGAATGGTGGTGGTTTGTTCTGCAGCAATGCAGCTCGTTTTTGTATATCTTGTCATTCGACTGACGACCAAACATCTTTCTATAGCTTGAAGCATCTACAGATCAGCAGCTTGACCAGCACTTACCTTTGTTTAATCTACCATCCAAGATCCTGTGCAAGGTGGTAAATGTCGAACTCAGAGTAAGTCCTTTCCTTCGTGCAAATCTCGCTGGGAATGCCCACTGTTTGAACCATTTATAGAACTGATAGTACTTTTCCTCACTACTTTATCACTGGAATGCAGGCAGAAACTGATTCCGATGAAGTTTATGCTCAAATTATGCTGCAACCGGAAGCAGACGTGAGTAGGCTCACTTATATAATTCTTGTGGATCTCAACCCTCTTATTCTGATATTGTCTATTTCTTTGTTTGTGCATATAGTATTCTATCTCACATCATGACCTTCCTTTCTTGCAATCTGATTTCACTAGTTATATCGCATGGTCATTATTACATGTGTATGCACTGACTTAATTTCCTTGAATTCATTTAATTAGCAAAATGAGCCCACCAGTCCAGATCCTGAGCCACCAGAGCCTGAAAGTTGCAATGTCCATTCCTTCTGCAAGACTTTGACTGCTTCAGACACGAGCACCCATGGTGGGTTCTCTGTCCTCAGGAGGCATGCTGAAGAATGTTTGCCCCAACTGGTTAGCTTCATACTCTATATCTTGTCTGTGCTTAGCATCTGTGGTATGAGCGTATGACTAATTAAGTGGAATGGTTTTTATTTTTAGGATATGAGTCAGAATCCACCGTGGCAAGAACTGGTGGCTAAAGATCTCCATGGAAATGAATGGCATTTCCGTCACATCTTCCGAGGTTGGTTTCTGACCTCAACATGCCGCTTAAACCTGTTTTAATTTCAGAGTAGAACAGTGTTGTTCTTATACTTTTGGATGTGTGTTCATTTTGAACAACACTGTTCATTCAAAATTAATTTAGGTTGTCCCTTGCTTCATTCAAAATTAATTTTGAAATGAATTGTGTCATTTTCTTTTAGGTCAACCAAGGAGGCATCTACTTACAACAGGCTGGAGTGTTTTTGTTAGCTCAAAAAGATTGGTTGCTGGTGATGCATTTATCTTTTTGAGGTGTGTGATAGAAATGATTGTTGAAGCCTTTTTAACTCATTTGTTTGTCTTCTGGCTTTGATGAGTTTTGGACGAACCTGCTAACTGTCCTTCAAATCTAACAGAGGTGAGAATGGAGAGCTACGAGTTGGGGTAAGGAGGCTCATGAGGCAATTGAATAACATGCCATCATCTGTTATCTCAAGCCACAGCATGCATCTTGGAGTTCTAGCTACTGCATCTCATGCCATCTCGACTGGAACTCTCTTTTCTGTCTTCTACAAACCCAGGTTTGCTTCCTTTTATATTTTAAACCTTCTGTTGTGAAATGCTTAGTTGACTCAAGGCATTATCTTCTGTTGGGGGTGTACTATACTCCATACGTGAACTAGCTGCGCTGTTATTAATCATTGATTTTCCTGTGGTGGTGGGTTTAATGCCTATCCAACTTTACATGCGGGATGGTTTTCTTTGTTCACATGAGTTAATTAATAGCATTGCATTCAATCCCTGTGTGGCTG
The DNA here is from genome assembly GCA_015476505.1 of Urochloa ruziziensis. Taxonomy (NCBI): domain Eukaryota; kingdom Viridiplantae; phylum Streptophyta; class Magnoliopsida; order Poales; family Poaceae; genus Urochloa; species Urochloa ruziziensis. The sequence goes on from CM027123.1 coordinate 18,520,256, forward strand.
TGTCTATCTTGTGAATGAATGTCATGTATAGCTGTTTGGTGTTGGTTCTTGCACTAAACTTATGTTGTCCTATTATAAGCTTGACAAGTGGAAATACGCGTTCTTTTTAAACTTGTGCTAAAGAAACTTATGTTCTCCATATAATTTTGGTCCACAGAACAAGTCGATCGGAGTTTGTTGTTAGCTTAAACAAGTATCTTGAAGCTAAGAATCACAAGATGTCTGTTGGTATGAGGTTTAAAATGAGATTTGAGGGTGATGAATCTCCTGAAAGAAGGTATTCTATATTTTATATTCCGTAAACTGATATTTCATTGTAGGTTGCATAGACGCCTCTCATAACCTTCTTCCTTCATGGTTTACAGATTTAGTGGGACAATTATTGGTTTGGGAAGCATGCCAGCTAACTCAACATCTCCGTGGGCTGACTCAGATTGGAGATCTTTGAAGGTAATTAATGTCTTTCTATTTGTGGACATGATTCCATTTTTACTTTGCATTTTCAACTGAAATATTTGTTGTATCGATAATTCTTTCCAAGATCTCAGACCATGCTTTCACTGCTGACAGGTCCAATGGGATGAGCCTTCTGCTATTCTTCGTCCAGATAGAGTTTCACCATGGGAACTAGAACCCCTTGATGCAACTAGCACACAGCCGCCTCAGCCTCCTTTACGGAATAAGCGTGCTCGGCCTCCTGCTTCACCTTCTGTTGCTCCAGAACTCCCTTCAGCTTTTGGTATGTGGTTGCTAAGCTGTCGTGCCAAATTAAGACTCCACTTCTGATAACATACTTACAGTTGCAAACCTGATCTGTTCTACTGTTCTCGTCACATATCAACTGGCATGCAAAACTAACTAATCTCTTCTATTTCTACCTTAGGTTTTTGGAAATCCGCAGCTGAGCCTAGCCATGCTTTCTCATTTTCGGGACTGCAGCGAACTCAGGAACTATACCATTCAAACCCCAATTCGATCTTCTCATCGCCGTTGAATGTAGGATTCAATTCAAAGATTGAGCGTTCTACTCCAACCAACAATCATTTGTACTGGCCAATTCGAGACGCAAGAACTGAATCCTACTCTGCTAGCATTAACAAACCTCCACATGAAAGGAAGCAAGAATCTGCTACTGCTGGCTGCAGATTGTTTGGTATTGAGATAGGCAATGCAATATCACCAGTGGTTACTGTTGCTAGCGTTGGTCAAGACCAACCACCTGCTGTGTCAGTAGATGTTGAGTCTGATCAGCTGTCACAGCCATCCCATGCCAACAAAACAGATGCCCCAGCAGCAAGCAGTGAGCGCTCTCCTCATGAGACTGAGAGCCGGCAAGTCAGAAGCTGCACCAAGGTGATAATGGGTTATTAACTTTTCAACTTGTTTCTTGTATGGTGGTGCAATTGTAATTAATAACTTTGTCAGTGCAGGTAATCATGCAAGGAATGGCAGTTGGCAGGGCAGTGGACTTGACGAGGGTAAATGGGTATGATGATCTTCTCCACAAGTTGGAGGAGATGTTTGATATCCAGGGAGAGCTTTCTGCCAGCCTCAAGAAATGGAAGGTTACTTACACAGATGACGAGGATGATATGATGCTGGTCGGGGACGATCCGTGGCAGTATGTACTCTTTTCTCTTTGCACTCTATTACGTAGTATTTAACAATAGAACTTTGAAGTCCTTAACTTTATTCATTTAACTCAGTGAATGTTTCTTTTGTCTCAGTGAATTTTGCAGAATGGTGAAAAGGATATACATTTACTCCTATGAGGAGGCCAAGTCTTTGACTCCCAAGGCCAAGCTGCCAGTCATTGGTGACACCATCAAGCCAAACCCAGACAAACTGTCACCGGAATCTGACATGCCGCAGAGTGACTCAAGCAACAACGCTCCAGTTGCTGCTGATAAGGACTGATGGATGCTAACTCTGCCCTACTTTTTCTTCCCTTTCTGGATGTTTGGGGAGGCAATGCCCATGCTTCCTTGAGACTGCTAAGAGTTATCTGTTTGTTGCTCCGCGGGCCCAAAGGACGTTGCCCTGCAATCTGCCTGACTGCCTTGGTGTGGAATGCCTGATGTTGGACCAGTGGTGGACTGGTGGTCCTTTGCCAGCAAGGACGACTGGGACGGAATGGCAAGCAGGCCGCGTGCCGTTCCCTGTGGCACCAACCTGTGTTTTGTTTGCCGTGTTTGGTAGGAGGCATGGTGTATTGCCGGCTTACTTGGTTTCGGAGACCGCCACTGATTGCTGCGGTCTTGCCGGTCGTCCTCGGGCGGCAGGCCGTGCCCCTCAGCTCCAGTAAATAGGACTTGAGTACAACTATTTTGGTAGTAGCATTAGTAGTGGCATATGTATATCATCAGCGTCATGTTCCTTGCTACACATATTTAGCATCATCTGTAGCTGCTGTATTCCCACCTGCGTTGTATTCTATCCCTGGCTTGGTATCGGATGCTGCTGTGGTGCAAAGATGTCTCTGCTTGCTGTTCCAACGGCATGTTCTCTTTCCGGCGCGTGCTTGGTGTCGTGTGCGCTTTCGGTTGGAACATTTGCTGCCGCTGCCCTGCCGGGGCATTTTCTGCTTTCTTGGTGGTCTGCTGCCCTCTGGCGCAAGGCATCTGTATTCTGTATATACATGAACTAGTGACTCTGTCTCCTCATCATTGTAATGCCTGGGGATTTCTGGCCTGACGTGACGCTGATGTGCGCCGGGGCGCTTTCAGCTTTGTGCTTTGCCCGCGTGGATGAAGCATGGACGCACGCGCCTCGTGATTGTGATGGGCCTTAATCCTGATGGAGTGATTTGTGCGTCTACCGGTCTCCATTCCGAAGGAAGACTCGTCGGAATGATTGCTACCGCCGTGGCTCGCTTAAAGCCTCGAGCACGAGGGGGCTAGGCCGGGCATCTGTTTACCAAAGCTAGGGATGCTCTTGGGGGCTTAGGAGGAGAGCTGGTGAAGGAATGGAAGTGTTTATTGTGCTAGTGCCTAGTGCTACCATGTAATCATGTGTGTGTAGTGAGAGTACAAGTGCAGAATCAGTTGGATGGTGATGGCATATTGGCGTGCGGTGGTTAGGGTGTTGGTGTCAATGTCACGGTTGTTGTTCTGCGGCTGCTGCTGCTGCTGGGCTATGGCCTAGTAGTATGTGTAGTCTCTTTAGGTGTGCACGCTTAACCTTGGCGTGGCGACGCCACTGAGCTAATGGTATCATTGCATTGCACTTCTGATGCCCCTGCACAAGTGGACAAGTCTTTTTACATGTCATAACAGATGCCTTATGCATGTACATATAGCTTATGTTATAGGAGCTTCAATGAGCTTTAAGGTTATACAAATTCCAGTAAGCATATCTGGTAGCCCTCCCTGCCAATCCGATGGAATTCGAGGATTGCAAGTTTGTAACACCAGTATGGTCTACCAAATGAAAAACAGGAGGTCACTAGTACTATTTAGATTATGTTAATTACGAAACCAATAGATGTTTATCCACCACTGAACTTTTCCTTTCTCCTAGAAAATGGGTAGTACAACATTAATGGTGATCTTCCTGATCAGCTAAACATACAATGTTACAAGGACTATATCAATGGGCGCTCTTATTTCTTTGCTTTGACGGGTTGGCAGGTTGTGCTTGGTGACCCTTCATCGTCAGCTTGAGGCTCAGCGACAACCCTCACAGTCAATGGTTCTACGGCGTCACTATGTGGTTCTTCAGTCTGACCGCCACCAGCCCCACCTTCTTCGGCTGCATGATTATCCTGTGGTGTATTCTCGTCAGCAAGGCCCTCCTGATGGTGTACGTTCAGAGATCCCTCTACAACAGTTTGTGCTTCCAAATCCAGGTCAATGCTGGTTGCTTTGGGGGCTGGAAGGAGAGAGACTCGACAAAGGGGGCAGGTGGTGTTCTTAGAGAGCCAGTGGTCGATGCAACTGATATGAAAAGTATGGCCACAAGGAGGTATGCGCTGAAGCCGCTCATCCGGTTGATAGTCTGCTAGGCAGACAGAGCACCTGGCAACAATGATCAGGTGTTCAGAAGCAAAACAAAACTAGACAAAATAACAATGCAGGGCACATGCCAGTAGAGATATGACTCATGTCAAGGGCTAACAGTTAACCAACAAAATGGTTGGGCAAAGAACTAGTCCCAACAATCATACAATCTCAAAGAAAAGAAAGATCAGGGACCATAACGTGGAAAGCTTGCTGTTATGTTTCTTTCTTGAACAATGTTGAATTGTCTACATATGAAAGCAATATGCCTCTGGATTATTGGACAATTTAAATGTACTTTCAATTGATTGTAACAATTTTGCTCTGCGTCAATCCCAAACACAAGCCTTTCTTTCCTAAAAAAATAAACATAAGCCTTTCACACACAGGTGCAGTTATATATGTTTTCCCCCTTGATAGCAAGATGGTGGGAAACAGATTGTGTGTGGGTGGGTGGGGTGGGGGGGGGCACTTCAAAAAAAATTAGCAAATGATGACATTAGTTTTCCTAATATAAGCTCTATGTATCGAGATGTCCAAAACATCTATTCAAAAGATTAACTCAGAGGCTACATTCGAACCTAAACCTACCATTACATACTGATTACTAAAGCTAGCACTAACCCTGCCAGTATTAACACAACTATACCCATTTGTTAAGCTTTAGTTGTGCTGTTGGGAGGGCATTTTATTGTTCTATTCATTGATGCAGTTTGTAAAAGATTTCCAAATTCAACATACTGCACATCAGTTATCTAATTGGTGGCTAGCACTGCCGGTATGCAGGTTATTGATCTTTTTATGCAGAGAGACTGGGATATGAGTACTGAAGACTCAAAAGCACTAGGCCACTAGCAGTTAAAAATTTCTCTCTAGTTGCCAGAATTAGGCTGCTGCCAATCATCCATTACCAATATAACTCCTCTTGAGTTACTTGATAGGTAAAGAAGAAGAAACTCTACAAAAAATGTACTATATAAATATATACTGGATCAAAGAGTTTAGAAGTAAATCACTGACTGTGTCTCCCTGATCAAGAAACTCTCTTTGAAGATAACCACCGGCAACATTTCCCGCATCTCCTTCTTTAAACCACACTCCAGCTAAATGCACATGTTCAACACATAACAAAATGAACAATTATATCCCAAATACACCAACAGCTCAGAGAACCAGAAGAGCAAGAAGGCTGACTTACTCTGGGGTTATCTCCCCGTATCAAATTATTTGTCCTCATCCTCAAGGACTGCCAATTGGCCCTGCGCCGCCTCAAGTAGAAGAGGTAGAAGAAGAGAAGCAATACGAACGTAAAGAAGACAGGCACTGAGAAGATGAAGGCCTGATAAAGCCTGAGCTCAGGCGATTCAGCCGAACAGTAATCCGGTGGATCTGGAGAGGTGCAAGACATAATGAAACCACAATGCCCTACCGAAAAATATCCAACACAATCTACCTCTGTTTTTCTTTTTGGGGGGAGAAACCTTGCTTATCCTAGTGAGATGAAGAGCTCTACACAAAAGCGATTGAGGAACACATGGGGGTGCCAATGAAGCAAACGGCAACAACAACTACTACGGATAGAACAGGGACAAGAAGGCAAGAAAAAGCTCGTGATCTCCCCCAACAACCACAGGCTAATCAATTAACACCAGGACACGAAAGGAAAGGAGCCTCGAGGTCAACTAAACAAGAATAAGCAGCAGTGACTACGGTGTCCTAGCCACTAAGCATCAGAAGAACTGATGCCGTCAGCCCGTCACTAGCAGGGGATTCTCTCGGCCGTCTAGACTTTGTAGAGCCAAATAAACAAGCTATAAGCCAGCGACCCCAAGACGCCTAATTGCTCACGAAATCTTTCGGGGCCGGGAGAGGAAGAACGGAGGACACCTCTGCTCCGCCCCCACTGTCTAGAGACCAGACCTGACAGCGCGCGCAATCCGCAAGAACCAACAACAGGGAGAGAGGTTTTCTGGAGATAGCAGCATTCAGGAACTGAAACAGTGAAATCAATTGCCTGGTCCGCGACGGACGGATCGCCGCCGGGACACGGACGGAGGAACCGAGATCAGAGCGGGGGGCGGCGAGGGAGGGGGTCGAGGCAACACTCAGCACAGCAGGGGACCGGGGAAAGGTTTCGCGGGCGGAAGAGCAGCGCGGATCAGAAGGGTGACGGCGAGAGAGGTTGCCGCGAATGCGAGAAGCGGCGGCGTGCGGGGCGGGACTGGGGGCGGCGCGGATCGGGTGGGCTGGAGGGGAGGCGGAGGGGGAGACGAGCTGGCCGGGTTGCAAGTATCGAAACGGGAATAGAGAAATGGGGAAGCAGGGGGCTGGGAGAAAGAACGTGGCCGAGTTGGCGAAGAAGCCGCAACGAGACGTTTGTACGCGCCACTCCACTCGAGTCACTCGCTTAAGATAATTTCTTTTGAATTTATTTTGTTCAGGCTAATTCGCCAAACTCTCTACTCTCAGATGGAGTAATTTTCTCTTGCGAAAGACCTCGCCTTCGACTTATCATTTAGCGCTCGAAATGCATTTTCACTTGGATCCCATTCGATATAAATTATTAGAATGCCTAAAATATCCCAAATTCTTTCGTTTGATATTAATATATTATCCCTCTTCTCGCCAAACGCAATAGACTCTTGCTCAACCCTGGGTCATCAATTCATCATTTATGAACCGATGGTTCGAATCAAGTCGTTTTAATTTTTAATCCAGTAGGAATAGTACTGTCACATCTTATGTCAGTCCTCTATTCTCAAGTTGGCATGTTCCGCTGGTAGAAAGGTTGACTGGCCATGCCTGATTTTGGCTGTTTCATAGTATTCTTTGAGAGAGAGAAAAATAAAATAAGCCATAACAAGCTAGCTGTGGGTGGAAAAACCAATAAACAGAAACAGTATCCTTGTTCAGTCAATACTGAACTATAACCCCTTTTTTTTGACATGTAAGGGATTTCAGTTCTGTTCTCAAGCTTTATTTCCCTTTTTTTAACCCCACGTTCTTACTTATTACTACTATGCTTCTTCCTTTCATTTGGAGGGGTCGGTAGCCGGCTTTCCCCTTCCTGCGCTGCTGCGCAGCACCAATCTATGGGTGGAGCAACCCAAGCTGCTCGCGTGCCACTGTTTGCATTCTACTTCCATGAGCGTTTTTCACTATCCGTGAGCGTTTTTCACTAGGCTGTATGTGTGTATGTATGTATGTATCCTAGCGATGCATGCATGTTTTTCTCACGGGTATAACCAAAACATGCTACAAAACAAAACATGAGCAGTACGTGCCCATGGTAATGTAAGAATACAATGTTGTTTGTCAGTCGTCGTCAATGCATTACTTGTGTCGACATAAATTTACATAATAGATATCTATGACAGTGATGTAGCACCATGGTATTTTAATAAGAAAAAAATGTGATAGGAATTAATTTATTATAGAAAACATTGGATCTGATCATCGATACATGTGGAAGGGGAGAAACATTCATAGCTAATTTCATTGGGTAAGACATTTTCATGTTTGATGGTGTAGGTTAGGTATAGCAACACATCCATCTAATCTAACAGCTCACGTGGCATTTCATTTTATTTGACTTGCTCGAGACTAAGGACCACGATCGATGTGATCCACAAACTAGTTGTGTAGTTCATTTTTATTGTTAGCAATAATGCTTAATGACATTTGATCGTGCCGTGTTTGATGTTACCTTTTCAAACCTGATGGTTATTAGCAAAGCCATAATTAAACTATAATGTCAAAATTAATGAAGTTAGTCTCGAGCAAGTCAAAATGACAGATGTTGTGATCTGCAGGTGACAACAAACCCGTGGGATGATTCACGTGTGCCCGGGGATCCTCTGGTACGTGGTTCTGCTTCTGCAGTCTCTGCTAGGCAGGCAGTGCGTAGTGTCACTAGGAAGTGATACAGGTGGAAGTGTGAGACAACCAGCGTCATTTTGTGTCGTATAGTTGGGTTGAAGCCAACTTATGGTCGGGTATCTCGTTTTGGTCTCATGGCCTATATATGCTTCATCACTGGATGTTGTGGGATGCTTTGGTTCGTCAGTTTTTGACACTGCAACCATCTTGTCTGTTGTTGCTGGCCATGACAAGATGGATTCAACCAGCAGTACACAGGTAAGGAAACTGAGGCTTCATCTTAAAGTTACATTTCCTTTTATCTTCCAGTTTAAATAGTTCTCGTGTGAGTGAGTTGGGAACTATGCTTAGGTTATAACCTTGGTTGGTATAGTTGCAAGCTGAGCCGCTTGTTATCGCTGTTGTTGGCAGACAATGCATGCAATAACTATTAGTCTGTGGCTTCACACAAGTTGTTTTCTTCATTTGGCTGTATGGTTTAGTTCTAGGCTTGGACACCAGACTTCAGTTCCTTGCACACATTGCATGTTTTGATAGGCATTTGGTTGGTAGTGGTCGTGTCAATGTGTTCTGATAAGGACTACTTGGTGCACTCTACCTAACTGTTTTGTGTTTTTTTCATTAGTAATAAAATGCACCGCATGGGTGATTTTCCCTTGGTTGGAAAACAAATTACAGGGTAACATCCCAAAACAGTGGGATTATACTTAGTCTGTTTATCAAGGAAAAAACTGCTTCGTACATGTTTGTTAATAACCCCTTTAACTGATTTTATACTTGTTGAATTAATCTGAAACATGCAGGAAGGCAAAAATTAAAGTTTGGTTCATTGCTGCTAAACCAGGTCTCTTTGGTCACTTTTTTCAGGATGTTCCGGACTATGCATCAAAGTTGGGGCCTGTTTAGTTCCAGGAGAGAGAGCGAAGAATGGAGAAAGTTTATGCATTGTGAGCTGTGCGTTGTACGTGAGAAGGGGCACGAGAATCGATAGAGAAACATTTTGCATTTTGAAGGATCTAAACATGCCCTTGGTCTCTCTAGATTTACTTGAATCAAAACCATTAAATGGTGTAAGAATTGAATTATACAAGAAACTCTTGGAGAAGGTGTGGTCACTGGAGTTGTATCGTCAATCAACGGTGCTGCTTCACACCTGGAACGGTTGGGATCTGTGGTGGAAGAGGTTTGTTGCTTTCCTATTTCCTAAATATATAATAATAAATAAGTATATATTTTCAATGTTATGCAATGGATTTCTGCAAGAAATACTTACTGAACTTTTGTATTTTATCGTATTTCAGGTTTCACTGCCTTCATTTTCTCTTCGCTTACCAGCATATTACATACTAGCCTCATCAGAAGCTTCCTCTAATATATCACGCTATGATGGTATCAGGTGATCTTGCTGTAACTAAACCTTATTCTTTTACCTGTATTTTCACAGTCTCAAAGAGTTTATGTTTTGAACACTATTTTCAGCGTTCAGGTATGGAAGGCAGGTTTCAGCTGATGGCTTGAATGAGGTTTATGGAGAGTCCTGTGGGCTAATGGGAGGTCATGAGGTACAACATTCTCAGTTATAAATATATATTAACCATACTCTACTAGTACACCGATAAGTTCGATTCTCAATATTTATGCATGATCTTACTACGGACGCACTTATGCAGCTTTACTGAAGTGACCAGGTTGATTAGGTCTTTAGGAGCAGAGATGTCGCATTGTGTACAGTTATGCACTTGTCCCATGTCATTGCATCTCAGAGGCATAGAACGAAAAGCCGGACCGGTGATCGAACCGGTGAGGTCACTGGTTCATTGGTTTAGTGGTTCAACCAGTGGGTCAACCGGTTCAGGCCGGTTCAAATAAATATGAAACTTCATCATTTCACGTAAGAAAACTTCACCAGATGGCTAGCACGAGTTGAATTCAACCCATAGGCCAGGGTTCGAATCCCATGTCTGTGCCTTTTCTCCACATTTTGGCTTAGTTTTACACATTGGGCCAGCTAGAGGCCCATCAGCGCTGAGAACGGCCACATTTGTAGCCCATAAATATAGAGAATATACTATTAGGTCCGGTTTTTTTAGTACACCGGTCTTTTGTGCGAACCGAACCGGCAAGATCACCAGTTCTCGTTTTTTCCGGTCGAACCAGTGTACCGGTCCGGTTTTTTTACAAGGCTCAGAGGCTTTTGTCCATAAATTTTGTCTAAACGTTTTTTTTTTGTTCTTAATGTTTTAAGGATATTGGATAACCACTAAATCTTAGGTAGTATGATGAAAAAAAGCAATTATATGCTCCACTCTTCTTGAACATATCTGCCCCCTTTGCTCCAAAAAATTAAACATATCTGCCCCTTCGTTAAGCAAAGCTTTTGAAATCAAAGACACATTTGGCTATTGTGAAGTGAGAACTGATGCTACACTTGTAAACTCGTGTTATGTGGAAATTTTAATATTAATCCATGTCTGTCTGCCCATTGTGGGCATGTCTTGTTGCTAACAGTGCGCTAGTTGGAATGTCAACCCATATCTTTATTACTCCATCCGTCCCAAAAAGAATGCATTTCTCGCTTCTCGAGAAATTTCAGAATCTTAATTTTGACCATAGGTAAAAAATATAAATATTTATGATATGAAATATATATCATTAGATTCGTTTTTAAATGTAGTTTTTTTATCAAATTTATTTAGAGCCATAAATATGAATACAATTCACTAGAAATTTGGTCAAACATGAACCACTTTAACGGGCACGCTCCCCACACAAGCATTCTTTCTGGGACGGAGGTAGTACATTATAGTATTGGATATTGCTTGAACCTTTTGTATTTGAAATGGTTGTTTTCATTTCGAGGTACATCACAAAGCAATTTCGATTGTTTCTTTTCAGGTAAAAATGAGAATTTTGATGGGAACCTATGCTCTTTCTGCTGGGTACTATGATGCATATTACAAAAGAGCGCAGCAGGTAATGGCAGAGCAGTGGCATCCAATTCAATGTTTGCGTTTTAGTTATTTTACCGTTTACTATGCAATTCTATGCCACCAAAAAATTCTATGCACTGTAGTAGGTGAGGACATTGGTTAAGGAAAGCTTCAAAGATACTTTGGAAAGATACGATATTCTTATTTCACCAACTGCGCCATCAGCAGCCTACAAGATAGGTATGTCTGTAATCTGCTTATGAGTATGTGCCCCTTCCCTGATTTCTTCAGGACTGACAACCCAAATCTTTTTGGCAGGTGAAAAGATAAATGATCCATTAGCTATGTATGCAGCAGATATCATGACAGTGACACCCATGTGATGTACACATGCATACAACGCATGCTTGACAGCGAGGAAATTCAGGCATGATTAGCAATACGCATACGTGCTTGCTTACCAGTAGTATCGGTCAATGGTCAGCCTTAGTAAGTATCAAAAAAAAAAAAAAGGGTCAGCCTTAGCACGAAGGCACGCGTAACGGCACAGCCCTATTTTCATTCCAAGGGAAAACAAGACACGAGTACGGAAACGAACGAATTCCAACGAAATAACTTATTGCAATACGGATGGAAATCCAGAAGTAAATACATTGTCCGCGACTTCAGAATAGGTGGTATAACAGCAATCCGCACACACCTCTAAATAAATATAAATACAAATATAATAAGCATGCAGGGAAATATGGTCCAATTGAATTTACTACACCAGCTGCACATAACACTCCGTGCTGAAGTTCATTGGCAATGTTTAGTTACGAAATACAGATTATTCAGGGTCTTGGATGACCAGGCTCCAGACTAACTGAAACAAAACCTTCACCACTCTATAAACAGGTACAACTCTGGAGCTCCAGCATCAACTTATTGTTTCTGCCACTGCAAGGAGAAGCAAACCATTAAAAATCTGGAGATGAAACAGACTAGTTCCATTTGTGGTTACATTTGTGTGCATTTGAAAAGCGTAAACGGCATGATGCATTTGATCAGATCATTCAAGCCACAGTAAACAGTGGTATCTCAAAAAAAAAAAAAAAAAAGAGTGATGTGCACACATGCCACACAAAGTGAGATGTCCAGTCCCAGCAAGTGAATTACAACATCTTAGCATGGAAAATTCTAAACTAGGCTACGCCTATTGGCTATTGCAAACAAAAAAAAAAACTGATATTTTCAAACATAGCATGTGAAGTAATATATGTTAACCAAAGTGGCAGCGGTAAAATTGTAGTTTTATAATTCGACTTCAGATCAGGTCCATAATGGATCTAAAATCGGTGTGCTTCACCAAAAAAGAAAAAAGAAAAGAAAAAAAAAACTGAGCTCTTAAAGCGAGAGAACCTATGTCCAGTGAACTTTCAGTTCAAGCAAACTAACAGGACTTGCTTCCAAGTTCCAACTATGAAGAGCTGAAGTGCTAAATTGAACTGGCCTTGAAGATATCAGGTTGCAGTGTTATACAGGTGCTCGTACAGTCAGTTAGGATTTTATGCAACAGAGTGCACACGCCAAAACAAAATCCATTCCAGCATATGAAGCACATCAGAGCAACCATAACACTTACAGACACAAGCAATTTTCAGGATAAAGCAATGAAAATCTAAAGACTGCAGCGCTGCATCTAAGTTGAAAAACAGAGAATTTCAGTTATAGCATGTACTGTTACATGAGAACTGAAGTGTCAGTGGAACTGTCAATTGTGAATAATGCAGTTACACTGTGAAATAGACTACAACTCCTCTTATCCACACATTCTTTATTAATGTCAAATTGCATTAAAGTTCAATAAAAAAACATTCTGACATTTCAGACAAGGTCCCCAATGCATAACAATGTCAAGCTAACTAACATGAGTTTAAAGTGAACTGGCCTTTAAAGTTGAAGAATAAAGTTAAATAAAAATATTCTGAGATTTCAGATAAGGTCCCCCCAATGCATACCATGTCAGGAGTAACTAAGAGGAGTAACACTTGCAGTGTTACGCAGATGCTTATAAAACCACACTTAAACTCTATCCCAAGCCACCACACCTGACATAACGCTGAAGTGCTGAACTTCACTGGCCCTAAAAGTTCAAGAATCAGGTTACCGTGTTAGACAGGTGTTCATACTTCATAAACTGCGCATTAACTTTATCCTGATGTTTGACACTATCACATTTAAATTAGGAGCGAAGTAAAAACCATTTGTGCAATACTGGAGCTACCATCCTTCCCAGCCCTCCCATCTCTTTTAGGGGCTAGTGCCATACCATGATGCATGTTCCTCTAGTTCCCGGTGGCAGAGCTTGAAGGAAAATAAAGAGGTGGCCCAGCAGCAGTAACTTTTTCTCCAATGTGCAAATTTGCTACTTAATCACTCTGATGCTATCATTAAAGAATTTCAACTGCTAAGGGAGGACCATGGCCCCTTTGCCCTACAGCCCTAAACATAGTTCCACCACTGTGCTTTGGAGTAATCAATAGTGTACAAAAATTACAAACAGTTCAAGCTAATTTTCCTGAGAAACAGTATGCTATAACTAGGAGTATATGAAGGTAGGTCTTCTCCTTTTCTAACTTGTGTGACAAACAGGAATTTGGAACTATACTAGCTACTGCTGCCCAATGCTTACAAGTATTTTTGTTAAATTGCCCTTAAGATAAATTGCTAATCTGTTTAAAATACCCTATCACACTTATTGTTATTGATTTAATAATATACGCATATCTTCACTTTCTGGTAAATAGATCCTGTGTGACCAATCTAAAAGTGAACCTAATAATAAGTTCAGCAAATCTTAACAGCCAGTGGCCAGTTACATCAAAACATTATGAAGCGAAGATCTGGTCTATAAAATCCTAAAGCACATGTTGTTTCCAGACGAAGTGTAATTGTAATATCATGTAGTCATGACTAAAGTCAATGTGTTTGTGATTACGAAATCTTGTTTCCGTGAACACTGCAGGTGTCTCACTTTAGAGCTCAAATAAATTAACGCAAGCAGGAATACAACCAATGCGACTAATCTGCAGATGTATTATGCTGTTTACAACCTATATACAAACATGATGCAAAGTGAGACATTGATACCAGCATATCTTGTTCAGCTAAATAAAAATTCAGAGATTATCACAGGCAGTGATACTTTTGGACACACGTCTACGGAAGGTAATTTGGATCCAAATCAGAGAATTATCACAGGCAGCATTACTTTTGGATACACATCTAGGGAAGGTAACTTGGATCCATCTACTAGGAATCAACTGCAATACACTATTGATACTGGTACGATCAAAAGAACTGCAACAGCAGTCTTCGCGGAAGAAAAAACCATTGCAGCAAACACATAATATTGTGAAAGTTTCTGATCCCAGATCTAGAATAAGAGAACAAGGCATTGATGATTCTACGCACCGATTGAATTGATTGGATCAAGTGATCAGAAGATGATGTCGTCGTCCTTCTCCCCTCCAGCAACCAGCAGATTTGCCGCAGCCCCCACGGAGATGCCCCTCTTGAGCGCGAGATCCTCGGCGAGCTGCTCCTCCGCGAATAGCTTGGCGTTGATCATCTGGCGCTCGATCTCCCTCTTCTTGTAGCCCTGGATCTTCTTGAGCCTGAAGAAGTCCTCCCGCTCGAGCTCGTCGAGCTCCCCCTTGATGTAGCTGATGGTGTTCTCGATCCTGGGCTTGACGACGTTCTCGAGCGCGTTGACGCGGCGGTTGGTGGTCTTGATGGCCTCGTCGAGCGTGAGGAAGGAGGTCTGGAGCGAAGCCAGCTCGACGAGCACCTCGATGGCCTTGACGTGCGCGGCGCGGCAGGCAGCGACCTGCTGGCCGCCGCGGGCAAGGCCGGTAAGGCTCGGCGACGCGTTGGAGGGCCCCCCGGAGGCGGCGGCGGGGTCGACGAAGTGGGTGAACTTGGGGAGCTTGACCCCGGCGACGTTCTCCTGGTGGGATCGGACGCGGACGGAGGCGGCGCGGACGGACTGGAGGACGACGTGGCGGACGCCGTCGCCGGCGACGTACTTGGCCTCGGCGAGGGAGAAGGAGGAGGCGCGCATCGTCTCGCCCATGGACTCCTTGGCGGCGACGATCTTCTTCAGGATGGCGCGGAACTGGACCGTGAGCGCGTCGGATTTCTTCTTCAGCAGCGCGTGGCCGCGGGTGGCGCCGACGAGCCGGGCCTTCATCACGCCGAGCATCGTGACCGTCGGCACCACGTTGAGCCGTTGGTTCTGCCCCGCCATAGCGCCGCCCCGCCGCCGGCTAGATCACAGGGAGAAAGAGGAGGGGGAAGGGATCGCGGCTCGTGTGGTTGGATTTCGTTCGGGGAGGACACGGGCACCCGGCGCTGGAGGCGAGCTCGATCGAGGAAGAGGAGGAAGGGGAGGGGACTTGGATCTGACTTCCGCTCTCATTGAGCTCAATAACTACAAAGCCCATCGGGCCCACATACTAACTGCACGTCTGCACCTGCACGATCCATCCAGCCCATCGGGTGCTTCCTGACTCAGCCCACAACAGCAGCAAGCCAGCCACATCGTGAGACCGGCCCATATCATCACCGTGAGGCCCGTTTATAATAGGCCGAACGGCCGAAAAGAGGCCCACCAGTCAGTATGCGAGGCCCCCGAACTCCCGAAGCTGAGCCCACGACCACGCAACCACTTTCGCCACCGGCGTCCGAACCGCGATCGCACGAGCGGCGACGCCGAATCGAGGAGCTCCCCTTCCCGGCGGCCATGTCGGCCTCTGCCGCGGCTGCTGGCAGCGACGCCCCCGGACCTCCGGACGCGGCGTCAGAGGTGGCGGCGGCAACCAGGAAGGAGAAGCGGCGTGAGCGGAAGAAGGAGCGCCGCCGGAGGGCGCGGAGGGAGGCCGCGGCGCGCGCGCGAGCGGCGGAGGAGGCGGATGCGCTCCCGGTCGACCCCGAGGAGGAGCGTCGCCTGCTCGAGGAGGAGGCCGAGGCGGCCGCGGAGTCCGAGCGCGCGCGGCGCGCCTTCGAGGACGCCGAGCGCCGGTGGCTCGAGGCCGCCGCGGCGCGCGCTGCGGAGAAGGCAGCCGCCGCCGCTGTCGCGGCAGAGGAGGAGGCCAGGGTTGCGGAGGCTTCCGCTCGAGAGAAGGTCGGCTCGCTTCGCCCTTTCCCCTAAATTTCTTAAGCATCTACTTAACCAGCGCTGTTAGCCCCATTTGTTTGCTTATTAGTTATAGACTTATAGTCGATGCGTTTGCTTCGTTCTATCACTACGACGAACCTCTTGGCTTGACTTATAGCATCACTAACTCGGATGATACGCTGCACATGATGTTTGATTGCACAGAGTTAGGCAGTGTTGGTAGTTTCTCAATGCAAAGTACCTCTGACCTGTCTATAGGTCGTCAGACTCTCATCTTGCATCTAGTTTTTGGTCTGTTGATTTTTCTACTAGACATGTAGTTTATGTACTTTTAATCCAACTATCGAAATGCTTTCTCTTCATTAGCAGTGTTTTTGCCTGCTCTTGTAATGCAGATGTTGATGAATTTGCTATTGCATTTTTTTTTCCAAATTTAACTTGGATGAACATACAAACATACTGAACAAGTTATAATTTTACCTTGGCAGCAGTCTAAAGATGATCACGGAAACGAATCAGAAGAAGATGGTGAATGGGAATATATTGAAGATGGACCAGCCGAGATCATATGGCAGGGAAATGAGATAATTGTGAAGAAGAAAAAGGTTAAAGTACCAAAAGGGATCAAGGAAAAGCCGTCAATTCAAGAGGTCACGGTTCCTTTTTTTTCCCATAAAGTTTTAAGGGCTCCTTACAACTGCTCTGGTGTCATGTTTTTCATATTGTCTGAGAAGGACACCGAATGTTTTGCAGGAAGATAGACCTACATCAAATCCACTCCCACCACAATCTGTAGCTTTTGCTGCACAGAGGAGAGAACCTTCCATGTCTGCTCAAGAAGCACTTGATAAAGTTGCTCAAGAGACTCCAAATTTTGGAACAGAACAGGCATGCTCCACAGTCCTCTTTTTATTAGCACGGGAAAGATGTGTTTTGTAGTTCTTATATGCTACAATGGGAAGAAAATACAATTCACTGTCTACATATCTTGGCTTTGTTCTGGCGCCAGCCTAACTTTCATGTCTGTTTCCTTTCTAGGATAAGGCCCATTGTCCATTTCACCTCAAGACGGGGGCTTGTCGCTTTGGAGTGCGCTGCAGCAGGGTTCATTTTTACCCTGATAAATCAAGCACATTGCTAATGAAAAACATGTATAATGGCCCAGGCCTTGCTTTGGAGCAAGATGAAGGCCTTGAGGTTTGTTAGAGGACAATCCCTTGTGAATAACTTGGTATCCTGAAACTTATTTGTTTCCTTTCTTTAGAATTATCAATCTTTGCTTCATGAACAATACAATTTGAGTTCTAATAGTTTGATACTTAAACTTAAAGCTTGTAACATTCATGATCTGGAACAAGTATGAAATCATGTGCATTTTTCAGTTACTGCTAAAGATTAGTCTCGCTCCACAAGTTTTTCTTGACATACTGTACACTCAGACCTACAACAGATTGCATGTGCTTTCATGTAATTCTCTTCAGAACTCCGACTTGAGGCATACAATGATCAGGCCAGTTGGTTTCACTTGACTGAGGACGACCTGAACTTTGATCTGCTCATGTATCCTAAATTCCCTAAATTTTCATGGTCTTGTTGATGTTGCTGAACTTCTTATCTTTCTTTATAACTGTTATAAAAAAGTATTCAATATTTGAAAATTGGAACTTGTTTTGGTATCATTTATTAAGCAGCTCCTTGACAAATTTGATGTAACTGGGAATTATTAACGCTCAACTATTGAGGAGTTATTATTGTACTGGACGTGTTTGATGACCATTAGGGTGACAGGTGAATTTATTTTAACCCCTTTGAGCTGATAGGTTTCATTCTATCGGCAAAGTACTGCTAAATAGGCGCCTACCTTTACTTATCCATTGACCTTTTCCATTTTTCCACTCTTAATCCCCAAGGATTTTCTTAATTGAATTAGTGACAAAGGGAAACTGCACTGAGATGTTTGATTTCTTCCTTTGTTTGAACTTTGAACTGATAAGTTTTTTTTTCTTTAACATTCTTCAGTTCACAGATGAAGAAATTGAACAGAGTTATGAGGAATTTTATGAAGATGTACATACGGAATTTCTGAAATTTGGTGAACTTGCAAACTTCAAGGTTTTTTGTGCCTCCTTTCCTCCAAAACTACATGATTTCCCACTCAGGTCTTGTGTTATCTTCAGCTTTGTTCCGAAAATAATCTTTTGTTATCAGGGTGACTTAGTATACTTGCCACTTCCAGTTAATTATTTAGCTTGTAGGTGAGGAGATCAGTCTATTGTAGTAATTCCATGCTACTCCTCTTTGATATCTGTGTTATATACTCAACTTCTGCGGACTTAGACTTTGCCTAAGCATTTCAACTTTACCTTGCAATTCACATGCATCATCTACTCCTAGATCTCTTTCTATTTTTTACTCAGCAGATTGCATGCTAGGATCCTGTACTGGTCCCCCATTTGCTACTTTGGGCTAAGTATAATTTAGCATAAGTTTGAACAAAAATGGTTCTAGAGTAGTTGCCATTTGCCACTGCCCTACTGGTGCTGGTGGTTAGCAACAGGAATCAGATAGACAACTTTGAGGACGCCCGTTGCGGTGCCTCCCCACCCAGGCTCGATGCCTGGGTGCTACATGGTTGTTGTGCCCCCCTCCAAAAATACAGTAACCGCGTAGATGGGTCCGCGGCCGCCATGAAGCGTGCGCGCGTGAGGTTCCTGCCGGCTGTTGAGGTTCGGGGGGTCCCTACCTTAAGGGCTATGTCAAGGGGATGTTTTCTTCCCTTGATCGAGTCTTTTTAGATAGACAACTTTGAATTGAAATTTTAAAAATTCATTAAAATTACTGGGGCTCTTCTAAATCATGGTTCCTGGTTGGAGTTGAAACACTTATGGAACTTTTATTGAAGTTAGGCTTATGTATAAAGTTCCCTCCGATAGATTACAGAATTGATCCCAGTTAATATTTTAGGTATGTAGGAATGGATCTTTCCATCTTCGAGGAAATGTTTATGTGCACTATAAATCATTGGATTCAGCTCTTCTTGCCTATAGCAGCATGAATGGACGCTATTTTGCTGGAAAGCAGGTAATTGTTTTGCTTCATTCTTCAAGTTTTCTATGCAAACGTTGTCATAGGCTAGAGCATTTTCTAAATCCTGCTTATGTATCAGAGAATTCTTCACCCTTAGACTGCTGTGTTAAATTACTAATAGGCATTCTACTATTTCATAAGCTAAGCTTGATATCTCCTATGCTTTTAGATAACATGTGAATTTGTTGCGGTGACAAGATGGAAAGCTGCCATATGTGGTGAATACATGAGATCAAGATACAAGGTACCTGAGTTTCTAGCCTTGTCTCCTTTAGTCAATTTCGGTTTTATGTCCTATATGAAACTTATTTGCACCATTGATATTTGCTAGAGGAGCATACTCTCTAAAATTGAGAAGTCGATTCAGGATTACTAATGTAGTTTTTTCCACATCTCCTGTTTAACAGACATGTTCACATGGAGTTGCTTGTAATTTTATACACTGCTTTCGCAATCCTGGAGGAGATTATGAGTGGGCTGATTGGGATAATCCTCCTCCAAGATACTGGATTAGGAAGATGGTTGCTCTTTTTGGTGCCGCAGCTGATACAATGCATCACAAGGCGAGTGATACCCAGGATTTTGAAAGGCCACAACATTCAGACAGGAAAAGACTGACAAATTCCAGTGATAGGTGCTTGCTCTATCTGTTAAATAATTTTACTTGAACATTTTTCATTACACTCAAGTATATAATGTATGCTTGATGTTTGATTTTGGTTCCATAGGTACGTATCAAGAAGATCCATGGATGAAGATGTGCATACACGGCATTCTTCCCGAGATTATTCACATTCTAAGCAAGAACATAGTAGCCACAGCATCAATTATGAGTACAGTCGGCACAGAAGAGGTTCTTCAGCAGCAGATAGGCACCAAGTGCAAGATACTGATACTAATGGCAGACAGTTCTCAACCACAGAAAATGAAAGTCAGCCCCATAAGCACAAGCATGAGGAAAGGCACAGAAGTGATCATAATGATGGAGGAAAATATGACAAAATCAGGTCTAGGAAGCACCGGTCTGATCAGCGAGGAAGTTGCAAGCCTGGTTCTTCTGATTGGCCTTCAGACTTATCTGATACAGACGTCAGCAAGGTCCCTTCAGGCGGCAAGTCCAGTAGTAGGTATGACGATCACGAAAAGAGCAGGAGGAAATCCTCAGAGGATCACAATCTTGAAAGACGTCATACAAAACAGAAATCAGCAGGGAAAGAACACAGCACCAGAAGGGGCTTGAAACGTAGTACAGAAGATGACTATTATGAAGAGAAAGATGATAGAAGAAGGAAATCTAGAAAGCACAAGGATGGCCACAAGTGCTGTGATGACAGGTGGGTTGCTACATACAGCGATGTTGATTCAGATGTTGACAGATATCAGAGGTCAGGTAGTGAAAGCCCAAAGTTTGGTAGGAATGACGATGCTCATTCAGATGCGGAAGCTCGGCATCAAAGATCAAGTAGCAGAACAAAGGATGATAAGAAGAAGGAAGAGTCACAGTGGAAACAAGCAGCGCAACACTACTGAAGAAGACACCACAGATTCCGACACTAGAGATTTGAGCTCTGGTTCATGGAGTCGTAGATCGAGAAGCAGTGAGGAGAATCACGGATCAAAGAGGAAGAAAAGTCGGAGCAAGGAGAAGTCGAGTAGCTAGTACACAGATGTGCATTTAGAGAGCACGGATAACCCTGTTTTGTTATGCCCTCTCACCTTGTTAGAATTGCATGTGCATTATTTATAAGCAACTATGTACATTTGCCGTTGTGTTTATTAGTTTTGTTCCGGGATGCAAATCCATTCTCCCCCTTGTGTGTTTTGTAGGTGTGTTATTCCCGTTAACCTGATGAGAATTTTGGGTCTAATGTAAAAAAGGCTGGCTGATAAGGGATGGTCAGCTCCTCCTGTATGTCTATAGTCAGCAGTCCTTTACTTTGTCAGCCTGTGCATCTATCGGCATGGCGCGTCTTGGTTTGGGCGTACTGCACAACCATAGGGATCACGAGTACTGCTCCCTGTCTTAATTTATAGACCGTTTCAGTAGATTTTTTTTTTCAGGACACATTTAGATACACGCAAAAGCTATGCATCTAGATATACATTATTCTAAATATAAATATATATTATTTAAAAAAAACTAAAACGACATGTCACATGGAATGGAGGAAGTAATGACGCCAGCATATACACGGAGGATCAACTCGTACAAAGCACCACTTTAAAATGATGACATTGGACACGCAAAACTGGAGCACCAAACCTTTGGTTACATAAGCAAGGTCCCGTCTGTAACCGTTGTTTCTTCAGCAAGCATAAAAGATTTTCACCAACGAAGGGCAGGAGTGCGTGAAAAGAAACATATCACTTGCAGTTCAAGCGTTCAACACCATGTCAAATATTCCTAGACATCTGACGATTGAAAAAGTATCATGTGGGATCGTTATGCATTCTGCACAAAGCGGAAGCATCAACCATTGACACTGCCAGAACACCTAATAAGCCTTGGACGATCAGGATGAGCTTCAGCTGATCAGCTCCGCTTCCTACCTCTTTGTTTTGTCATAAACCTCGATGTATCTCTTTGGGACACCGTAATGGTCAACAAGGTGCTTTGCGAGATCGTCGATCACTCCACCTTGTACCAAAACCTCGTACTGCCCCTTCTTACCTGAAATGTGTAGATATAATGCATTGTATCCTTTGTGCCAATCATTTGTCTGCTCATAATCAGAAAATGAATTATGGATGTTGAACAAGTTACCTGGAAGCTCAGCTGTCGTGGTGCTGCAAGCAAATTTCTTCTGAAGTTCAGAAGCCAATGAATCAGGATCCATTAGAAAGCATTCCAGTCCAGAAAGCCGAGTCATCTTCTTGTTCCCCTGCCTTCTTTCAGTCATGATCTGAATAGTTTTTATGGCACCCTTGCGTATGACCTCTTGAGTTCCTCTTATTACTATATGGTGAACTTGCATGCGCTTTAAAAATGTTGACCCCAAATCCTTCTTATGGATCTCAGTTGGGTATGCTGTGCCCTTTTTGATAGCTCCTTTGTACAACGCATCACATAATGTAACATCAAGAATCACTTTGGCCTTGTCTGTAGGCTTAACCAATTTTCCTTTTCAACATACCTATGGAATTAAATGAGATGTGAATAGACTGGACATCTAAGTTCTTTACACCACAAAACATAGACTTCAAAAGAATCAGCCACAGTCTCCATAAAATAGTTGGTGGGAGAGTGGAGAGACAAACCTGAAGACTATATCGGAAGCCTCTGATGCACTGTAATACTTCTCCATGTCAGCTTCGACAGCCACAAATATGGGTTTAACATGAGAGCTTGGCTTATAAATCTCAGCAACTTCCAATTGCTTTGTGACACTACTTTCAGCAACAGCCTTTTCATGTTCAACAGGCTCCTGCACCCTCTTTTCCGGTTTGAAGGCCACGTAGTCTGGATGCTTACGGTTGATACCTAGCAATATAACTTCCTTCTTATACTTGTCCTCTTTTGCTGAAATCTGCAAAACATAGTGATAATGTTGAGCAGTGGAGTGTAAAAATCTTGATGACAAAAAAATGAAACTGGGCCTTAATTCAATACAATTTCTACATCAACAGATTAGGTCCTGAAACCATTTCGTTGGTTTATCATAATGCTCCTCTGAAGTGTTTAAGGGCCCTATTGTTAATTTTACATAAAAAATAGGACCTAAAATTGCTACATATAATCCAACTAACTTGAATTATCATATGATGCAAATAAAAAAGTTGGCAGTCTTACAAGTCCAGATGAAGATTTTGATTGCAACCACTTGGATAGTTTTTTGTGTGATGACTTTTTAATATCCAGAGTAACACCTGGCGGCCTGCATGGGAGTATGTGATTTGACCTGAAAAAAATAAACGGAAGACAACACTGAATCCAAGTAATGAAAAACGGCAGAACATGCAAGTAATAAGTTGTTGAACACCTGGATATTTTGCTAGTGACCCTGGATAATTATCCAACTTGTTCTACCTACAGAAGTGCTCGATTTACAAGGGAATTAGGTGGAGGGGAAGGGGGGTGCATTAGCAAAGCAATATCAGAGCCTAGCAGGACGTTTGGCCAAAAAAAAGGGTATAGATAAAAGCTATCTATCGTGGCGTAAAACATGTTTGCATCTAATCAAAGGCCTTAAACATGTCCTCATGAAAAATACATGCTAGCTGTATGGTTGTAAAGAGGTGAGAAAATTCAGAAGAATAAATAAAATAAACATGTAAAAAAAAGTTAACAGAATGTTAATTCATAATGTGAAACTGGAACAAGAATATACCATAGTGTACTTCCTGGCATGGGAAGTTCTTTTTCTTTAATGCTGGTGTACAGTGCTTGCA
The DNA here is from genome assembly GCA_015476505.1 of Urochloa ruziziensis. Lineage (NCBI taxonomy): Eukaryota > Viridiplantae > Streptophyta > Magnoliopsida > Poales > Poaceae > Urochloa > Urochloa ruziziensis. Next base: position 18,543,700 of record CM027123.1, read on the forward strand.
GAAGGCATTTGTCCAAAAGAGAATCAATTTCTTCAGTTGTCAAATTCTGATGTTCCTTTTCATCGGGTGCTTGTTCAGTGGATTTATCTTCAGGCAGTTTAAGTTCGTTAACACCATTAGTTCATCTCTTCTGTGGCTTCACATTGGATGCCAGGATCAGCAGTGTCAGAAGTACCAACTGCTGCATCTTCACTGTCATGAGTGGCTTCTGTAGTTTCTTCAGTAGAATCAGGAGATTGAGACGTCGAAACAAAATTTGGATCTTCAACAACAATGTCTTCAAAAAATCCATCATTGGGGACATAACGACCATCAGCTGAATCCCTGCAATAGCATTTGACAAATTAGTTCCCAAAAGAAAGGCTAAACTCAAATGCATATCCAGTCCTGGTCAGTGCACTTGCCATAACATATCCCTGTAATAGTGTACGATCCTTAAAGCCTTGCCACGTAGCCCTGCCTTTAAGGCTTCAGTACTACTCATAGTTGTGATCCCAACCTGCACAAGGACAACGGAAACGAACATTGGATTTGAATATTTATCAAACTTAAGTTGAAACCAGTCCCAGGAAATCTGAGAAACTTACAGCAATTGGGGCAGGGTTACCAGGAACTTTTACTGCCCATGGCTGACCAGCTTCAAAAGATGGGAACCCTTCTGGGGGTATGCTAATACCAGGAAACATCAGATCAGCACCACCAATCACGTAACGTGAAACCTCACCACCCTTAAGTGTAAAAGCTGGCAGCAGATGAGGGACCTTCCAGAGTGCATAAACTGCAATATTTGCAGCAGACAACCATTCATTTCAAATGCACAACAACTATTGATTATTAAATGAAAAACCTAAAGCAGTTAAAGCTCAAAAGAGAAAGGAATATTAAATCAATCTGTAACTCTATTAACTAAAGCAGTGTCTAACAGAAGTGATGCTTTTTAACAGTAACTTCTATACTTCATTGTGCTCAAGCTAGAATAACTAGTCAGCTTATTTTCAATAAATGGAACAGAACCAACAAGATATATGAGACAAGTACACTGTTGACAGAATAACATAATTAAGATCCTGCCCCCTATATAAGGCGCCCCTCCTTATTCTCAAAGCACACAATCTCTCCCTTCATTCTCATCATCTATTCAGAGTTCATATTTCTTTGCAAGGGCGTCGGCGTCGAGCGCGGAGCAAGGGTGGCCACGACGCTCGTCGTGTCCAAACTCGCCAGGTAGAAGAGGAACGTGCTCCGCGTTGTGACGGTGTCTGGTGCCGTCGAGGGCGTGGCATCGTTGCTCCACGACACCGGCGACGAGGAGAGCAACCTTCTCGGCCTCCCCATCATCAAAAAGCTGGCTGCGGTGCCGAGTTGCTCATGGATACATGTATCGTGAATATTTTCTTTTATATATGTTGCTGATTGTTTAAGATTTAATTATACAAAAATTTCCTTCTGTTTCCGCCGGAGGCCCAAGCTTTCGATGTATGAATATATAATTTTTAATATGAGATGCTATTGAACAATTTTAATATGCGATCTAACCAAAGTATGCATTATTTTACATACTTATTTTTTAAAAAATTAAGATTTTTTTAAATTTATGTTATTTTTATAACACGTGCCTGTGGCACGTGCCAACCTACTAGTAACAAGAAAGTACTGTAACACAAGTAATAGAAGTTGCATTATAGATGACAAAAAACATCAATATGTAGATGAAAATAGAAACCTGTTGGAAACAGATCGTGGCCTCTTGCATCAATGTTGAAGATCATTGGGAGCTCCCCCTCTATGGCATATACAAGAGCATGATTTGGGTACTTAGCTAGTGTTATCTCACCCTGTAAGCACGCCACAACAAGTATTACAAAAAATGTTAATTCAAAGATATAAAGCTATAGGTACATAGCTAGTGTTATCTCACCCTGTAAGCACGCCACAAGTATTACAAAAATGTTAATTCAAAGATATAAAGCTATAAATAATACATAAGCCCATGTAGCTTGAGTTCCCTATGCTAAGTATAGGGGAAAGAGAGGCCTCCCCATGATGGTTTTCATTTATAAAAAAGAATTGTTCAATGCTACACTGACATCAACAGAAAAGGCTTTTACTTGGGCTAGAGATGAAATCCAGTTAACATGGAAAATTACATAGCACGAGACATGGTATAAAGAAAATGAAAACGAAAATAGTCACCTTGGGAGGAAGAATGGCATCAAGATCAGCATCAGAGGCCTGTGGAAACCTTTCCTTGGCAGTTCTTCTTAACTTCTTTTTGTCTGCCCCAGACAAACGCTGTACAGTTTTAACATCAACAGGTTTCTTGAACATGGTTGATCAGACAACAGACAACACGCTGAGCTGCAGATACATGCAACCCCAATTACAAGAGAGACTATGAAATATCAAATTTTAATTTCTGAGCAACGGAAAATAAATGATGAAACAATCAGCCTGCACACGATTCATCTTTAGGAGGTGGGATAATGATTTATATCAATAGACCTCCTATAAATCCCCAAACCATACTTGACACTAATTCGTCCTATCATAATCCTATGAACCCCATTGTCCGTATCCTCCTCCTAGGGCAATGCCCAGCTCATTGAACGAAAGCATTCCTCTCAATAGCCCGCAATTACACCAGCAGCAAACTGCCAAGCTCTTGACAGAGGAACAGCAATCCGTCCATATCCCTACGCTTCTAATAACACGTTTTTGGGGGGCGCGACAGGAACCCAAGATATCACAGGTCACAGAAGAATACTACAACACATCACATGCTAATCCGAGGACTCAGAAAATTAGAATAGAAGAAGCCTAGCGATCGAGAAAGGGAGGGCAAACTTTTCCCCTGTATCCGGAAGGGTTAACGAATCGAGGGATCACTGCTGCTGGACTAGCCAAGCAGGGACGGGATTGGAGACAGGGAGAGGCTTCCTTACCGCCGCCGGCGAGCGCGAGGCGAGGGCGGAGGCGGCGCGATGGATCGGGAAGGCTCTCGAAACAGCAGCCTCGGACGCTGCCCCAAGAGCCAAGACAAACGACGGCGGCGTGTGCAGGTGTCGTCGCTGCGGAAAGGAAAGGGAGCACGGCCGCAGCCGAAGAGACGGTGCCGTGGTGGGCCGCTGGCCCTCAGGGAAAGGGAAACGGGCCGTGGCCCATGGGCCGATTTCCCTGGAAACATCGAGAACTTGCTGGCCTGGTTGCAGCCACACGAACCAGTCCACCACCAGCAGCAGCTCTCGAAGCATCGTGCGGCGCAGCGAGCGAGAGGAGGATGACGGCGCCCAAGCCTGGCGGCGGAGCGGCGGCCGCGGCGCGGGCGGCGGCGGCGGGGCCCAGGACGGTGCTCATCACGGGGGTCAGCAGGGGGCTGGGCCGGGCGCTGGCGCTGGAGCTCGCGCGGCGCGGGCACGCCATCGTCGGCTGCGGCCGCTCCGCCGAGCACCTCCGCTCGCTCGAGGCGGAGATCACGTCGCCGTCGCGCCACTTCCTCACCGTCTCCGACGTCGTAAGGCTCCGGTGCTCGTTCAATTGCTGATTGGAAATTTGCGTTGCATTTGCCGCGGTGCTTTCTGGGGCGTGAGCTGGTGACCTAGTTCTCCAGTTCCGCCGAGAGGGGGCCCATTTAGTGCTAATTTTTGGAATTGTGGCTTACCTGCTGCTGTCCTTAGTTGAGATTTACGCTTGGAAACTCGACTGCTAGTGTATCGATGAGCGGAATCTCAGCTATTAAGCTATATACTTGAACCTACCATTTGGGGGTTCACTAAACACTGTTCCTTCACTCAGGACTTTGAATGCCTGTTTCACAGATTGGTAAACTTCGTTATTTGACTGATAGCTTGGTTAGCTGGTGTCCCTGTTTCTTGAATTCATAAGCCGTGCTGGTTGATGGTGTATTATTATACTTGATGTTCTAGGAATTCTTTGTGCTCTACATTTTTGCCATGTGATGCATACAGCGGGGGGATATCTTATTTCTCAGCTTATGTGCTAGAACTGATGGCGTGGTTGCACCTGCTACATAAGCTACTCTGTTTAAATATGAGTCGGGATACATGATTGCTTTCGCTGACTTTGTAGTGAGATAGATATTAGTATGAATGAATTTATTATCTTATCAAACTTATGAATTAATGACAATAACAAGATTCCTGCCTATCAAACTTTTTAAAACTTTGACCATCAATACATAATGAATTAGTAGGTTGATAGCCTAAGATTTTAGCTGGCCTTTGTGATGATAGTGAGATGAAGAAGAGTAATGATGCATTTGATTCTTTGACTGAAGAGATAAAGCATAAGTAATTTGACTCTTGCTTTTTAAATTGCTTGCTATGTTCAAACAATTCTCAAATACTGTACTTTAACTGCAGAGGTCTGACAGCAGTGTGGCTGAATTGGCAAAGGCTGCTGTGGAAAGGAAGCAAGTTCCAGATATTATAGGTTTATTTCCTTTTTGTTCATTTGTGATTGTGCAAAGTTCATTATGAAATTGCATATTTGTATGCTCTTTTCAAATATATGCGCAAAGAAGATTTCATGGATCCTGACTGGGGTATTTTGGCAGTAAACAATGCTGGCACAATAAACAAGAATAACAAGACATGGAACGTTCCAGCTGAAGATTTTGATATGGTGGTCGACACAAATATCAAGGGAACAGCAAATGTGTTACGCCATTTTGTACCACTTATGATAGAGAAGAGACACGGCATAATAATCAATCTGTCCTCTGGTTGGGGAAGATCTGCTGCTGCAGAGGTCGGACAGATAGCCATTGGATGCATTATAGTCTTTTCTTTCTGTTAAATTTAGACAATCAACCGTGCCAAATTGCATATTACCGTTACAGGTTGCTCCATATTGCGCTTCGAAGTGGGCGATTGAGGGCTTGACACGCTCCTTAGCTAAGGAGCTGCCACCCGGATTGGCAGCCATTGCACTTAGCCCTGGTGTTGTGAATACCGACATGCTTACTTCATGCTTCGGGAGCTCTGCTGCATTGTACCAAACAACTGAAACATGGTAAGCCTCCCTGCCTTATGTTTGTTCTCCCTTGTGCACATATAAACAGAGTGTTCAGTGCATTAGCCGAGCTGGGTTACTTGAGACAGGTTGTCATATTGCACACACTGGGAGATGGGAAATCACAATTCAATAATAAGTATTAACACATTAGCCTGGTCCATTGACACATAAATCAGTTTACTTGATCACCCTCCCAAGATAGTTTTTTCCAGCTTATGATTTCAAAGATAAGCCTATTCCCTTTACAATATGCATTTATTGGCATAGTTAAGTCCTGTCACTGTGCCAGTGATTTCAAAGACGTATCTGTATACTGTCAGTAATCTTCAGCCTTCTAGTGTGCTTCCAGTGCTCTGTTTCTACAATTCAACCAGCAATTTGTACAGGCTCTGATGGATAGTTAGCCCCACTTTGTATGGTATCCAAACTTAAAGTTGCTTCATGACGTTCTGTGACAATTGAAGAGGGGAGCTTAAATGCGGAGTATCCTGCTGTTATTTTCTAGATTGGAGCCATTTCATTGACAGCCTTAGTGTGTGCTTTCAGTTTCTTGTCTCTACAATTCAACCAACACTTTTTCCAAACTCTGATGGGATAGTTAACCCCACGTTGTATTCTATCCAAACTTGAAGTTGTTCCATGAGCATTCTGTGACAATTGAAGAGGGGAGCTTAAATGCGGAGTGTCCTGCTGTTATTTTCTAGATTGGAGCCATTCATTGTCCGACTTGACTAATTTGGTAAGCGAATGTCTTGCCACTTAGAGCATCCTGGCTGTGGTCATGGTCCAATGACTGAATTGGTATCTGCTGGATGGCAGTGTGAATAATACTACTCTTTAAGCTGCTGTAAAGCATTTCGCTTTGCGTGCAAAACAGTAATGTTGGGTTGCTTTGATGTCGAAGTACAAATAGCATTTAGGGTTATGCTGTGTTTCATTGTGGACTACTGTGCTTAAGTTGCAGTTTGCAATCAGTATCACTTAACCAGATTGACCAATGCATGCTGTCCCCTTTTCAGGGCACCCAAGGCAGCTACCATGATATTAAGCCTTTCGCTCGACGATAATGGTGCCTCGCTGACTGTATGAAGCGGTGAGAAAAAAAATATGAGCTGAACTGATTGCTGATGGGTTCTCTTGTAGCCTGACATGTAGATTCCCCGAGATTATGGTGTTGTAAAAATAGTAGTGTCATGTGTTGTCTGCACCCCGATGTCCCTAGCTGTTGTCTGAACATATTGCTGCAGTAACATTTACCTTCATGGCCTATGCATTTTGATCTTCTTCCAGTTGTTCATATGCGTTGATATAATGTAGGTAATAAGTAACATTCGTGAAAGGGGAATGGAGGTGTTTGCTTGTTCCGGTGGTCTCCCCAGCTCGTGGCGAGTGGCGACACGATCCGTTCTGCCGCCTGAAAAGGCTCGCCAGTTACTCCATTGGTGCTGTGATCCGCAGGAGCGCAGCTCCGTACGCCTGTTTCTGGTACGATGCAGCAGCCATGCGGGCAATCAGTTGGGCGGAGCCAAGCCGGCTGCTTTCGTCGCTCTGCCGTTGCTGCTGCGAGCTCTTTGATCGCTCGATGCATCGCGGCCGAAGAGGAATAAGGATGCAAGTTGTGATGCTCTGCCGTGTAATGATTGTGGAGTAATGGGCCAGACTCTTTTTTTTCTGGGCTGACATCTGAAATCCGAAATCGTTTGAGGGGGGCGGTGGACAGAGAGGATTTGCCCGTATCTTCTCTTCGTTCTCACATCACCACCAGTCTTGGCACACTGAATTTTCCCTTCTCACATGCTCCTCTTCTACTCTTGTCCCTGTGGGGAGGCAGGCATCTTATAAGTCTCGCTCATCTCTACACTGCAGCACATTTCTTTATTTCCCTTCTCCCCCTGAAACAAAAATACAAAATGACGAAGCTAAAATCAATGCATAATTGCATATATACGGAGTATTCCCATAAAGAGAGAGAGAGAGAGGGTCGTACCAAAAACATGCCATGATGACCGATTATCCCTTTGGAATCCCGCGCCATAAGCCTACGGCCGCGCAGTACGCGCCTGCGCGACCTTGGGTTGGCACTTGCCATGGCAGGCGCAGTACTACTGATTTAGAACAGCCCGCCCCAGCCTGGCGACCCCTGCCTCCCACGGCCTCTGGCCTCTGCTCTTCCCGCGGATCCTCGTGTCGGCGAACGGCATGCGCGGATCTCTCCCCCTTGCGCTGCGCGCGCACGAAGCCCCGGCGGCCCGGCCGGCCCAGGGACCCTCTCTTCAATTTGCGAGCCCGAATTATCCACGGCACCCCCTGCTGCTGGCTGTTGCTCTTCCTCCTCCTGAGCGCGGCCAGCCGGGGATTTATTGCCTTGCCGTTGCCGCCATTGCTGGCGCCGTCAGGTGGGGCCATGGTTATTTGGGATCACGCGGCGTACAGGCGTACAGCCCAGCAGCCGCCTCGCAGGAGCAGGTCGCCCAGTGCAGTCCAGTCCCCCCAAGCCCCAAATGGCTTCCCGGTTGCATTGCATGCTGCCGCTGCCGCAGGGGCGGGCCCACTTGGTATTCAAGGTATTCATTGAATACCCATTATTTTTTTAAAAAAAAATCAAGTATATATATAGTCATATACATGTATATCTATACTATAAAGGACGACAAAATTTTCGTATTCCTGCGTCGCATCGCGTCCCCCTTTCGTCAATGGCTGCTGTGCTTGGCACTGGCCAGGCCGGGGGCGCCGGGCATGGAGGCGGTCAGTGTACAGCCGCGTCGTCGTGGCGCACTGGCGCGCGTGCAGTGCAGCCGTGCACTGCCTGCATGCACCACATCGCTCTCGTCCTCCTCCGTGCTCCGGCCCGCGGCCGGCTAGCTCGTCCGGAGCTCCTTGTCGAGTGAGTCCTCTGTGACTTCCGCAGCGTACGCGCCATTTCATGGTACGAGAAAAACGTTATTGCCACAGGTCTTTCACGGGCACTGTACAGTAAGTAGCTTGTTGTTTTGTCTTTGACGGATTTTTTTTTTCTCACTTGCTTCAAAAAAAAAAAAAACCGAACTTTGGCCTGGGCTCATTTAGCTTCAAGGTAAAGCAAAATCATAATGCGATCTCGATTTTAGTAGCTCAAGAAAAGCCCCAGCCTCTAAAATTTGAGCCATCGTCTATGCGAGGGATGGGTGGATATGTCTCCTCTCTCTCGTCCTTCAACTCCGTAATCCAGTTCGAAATGGCGACCGAGAACTCTCACGCGTGATCATATTCTGATTTATCGCAATAGCGATGGACATTGCGCGTGTGTCCTTTGTGTCGTCACACATAGCGTGGCAGCCGTTTTGCTCTTAATTAGCTACTTTGCCCATAATGGTATACATATAGAGAAGGTCAGCTGAGTCTGACAACTGTGTCAACTGGTTGTGCTGGCTTTAGAGAGCCAGGCATGCACATATTGTAAACTTGTATTGTCTGAGCAGTCATTAAGTATTAGGGTACGTTTGGTTTCATTGCCAACTTTGTTGGCCTCACATTGTTCAATAAGGCTAACCTTGCCGAAGGAGGAGAACCAAATTGGCTCGCTCACGGAAAGGCACCTGGCAAGGAATCCAAATGCAAAGATTGTTCCAACTCCTTGCCCCAGCAATCCAGGGATCCAAACATGACTGTAGTCTGTGGGTGGGCCAGGGTTGCCTGCTTGTATTTCTTTTGCTTGTAATAATAGTAGTAGGCACTGCGTGTGTCAGTTCGTTAAAAAAGTATCTAGCTCGTGTCTAACATTTTTTCATAACTTTTTCTCACAAGAAAAATATAAACTTACACGCTATTTTTTTTAGAAAAAATAAAAGCATTCTGAATGATCACAGGATTTCTGAAATCCCGTCTGTCTCAACTCTCATTCTCTCAACGGTGCCTTTTGAGAACAAAAAATAAGTATAAAAATGATTACCCCCTGGTACTAGGAGCCTCCTTTAGTTATTCATTTGCCAGTTGCTGTCCCAAGGATTTCCTTGCTTGCCCGGTTAGATTTCAATGATCTATATTATGTTCAATCAAAAGCAAGACCCAAATGCTTGTACAAAGATTGTATTGACGTGATTGGCGTGGTGTAATCCTCGCAATATAATTTATTTATTTACTTAATTACGATTCCCCCTTAGATGATTCTGGTGTCACATCTTAGTCAACTCACATGTTGTTTCTCTTACTTATGCAGTGTGCGTGAGGTTCAGGGCAGGTGAACGTCTGTGTCCACCCACCATAAGAAAATGGTAGAGAAGCTGTCCCTGGGCAATTGCATCAGCAGATCAAGTCGAGATCTCGATTAACAACGACATTAGATACCCTCTCAAATTATGCATTTTATACAATCAGCAGAAGGGGATATCATATCATCACATCAAGTCATCAACGCGGTTCTTTCTGATCTTCTCCCAGGAAGTGACGCTCAAGAACCGGAGAGCTAAATTAACCCGAATCGCGCGCTGTTAGGACCTCCAAACAAACAATAATCTACCTAAGAAGAACAGCCGCTGAAACTGAAATATAGGGAGCGAGGTTGAACTAGCTCCTCATGCCTGGATTACAAGGAAAATTAAATTAAAAGCTTGCAACCTTAGTTACACATGTTGCTTGGGTTCCAGTTCTCAGGATGACCACAGGGAAAGGAAGGAGCTGTTGGACCATCTGTTGAGGAGCTCACCCAAGCACAGCACCGCGTAAGCGAGCAGGATGAACTTGAAAAGGAACTGGAAGTAGTGTGATAGCTCGATACTGGAGGCATTCAGCACCTGTAAAGATAACAGGATAAAGCATTGTCTGTCTCAGTAGTGTTATGATGAGTTTTTTTTGTTATAATAATATGATGAGTTGATAATTAAGGAACATCAAGAAATGGTAAAAAGGTCTTGCCATGGCTACTTTTGTAATTTGTGATCTCTGCTCGGACGTGGCCTTCTTGGCAATTTGATCCGAGGGCATCATCTTCCTCCTGCTGCTCAAGCTCTTGCACTGAGCGTCATCTGTGTCCTTGGGCTTGGCAGAGTTTGAGCAGTTGCGCAAGCGCTGCACGTCCTTGGACTTGAGGGGCTTGAGGATGAAATCCTCAGCACCGGCTGTTAAGCATCTGCTTTATTCAAAGAGGTGGTGGGCCTGTTAGTGTTGATGTGCAATGCAAATCTAAGCCTTTTCTTCCGAAAAGCCGCGCAAATCTAGCTTTCAGAAAGGGGCCTCAAACCATGCACAGAACATAGTCAGAGAGCAAAAGCGGCTTTCGTTCGCGTATATAACGGCATCTGCTTTGCACAATATGATGAAGGTGGGGAAAGGGGAGGAATTTCACCTGCTGATCCGCTGGGGTTCGTTCTCCGACGACATTACGACCACCGGGATCGGGTTCGGGGAGCTCAACGCCTGAAAATTCAAATGTGTACCATCCAATTCAACTGAAAAATGGTACCAAAGTTGAAGTCAAATTAAGGATGCAGCAAGATGATGGGTTACCTTGATGGCCTTGAGAAGGTCATAGCCGGTCATCTCCGGCATGCAGTAGTCAGTCAGCACGATGTCAACGGTTAGCTCCTGCAAAATGATTCGGGGGAAGCCAGTTTTCAGAGCTTGTTCATATAATCATACCTGTACTTGCAGTCAAAGATTTCACTTCATGTCTTTGTATGCTAGTCCATTTATCAGAGCGCGTACTTGAGCAGGGCCATTGCACATTAACACGCTTCTAACGAATAAGTACAGTGTTAAATAGAGATGATTTTTTTCTGGAACAAAGGAGGGACCGGGTTACTCATTGCTGTAAAATTTTATTCCACTAGTCCTAGCCTTCATTTATTCATAAAAGTTCCCATGTAAAAAAAAAAGAAAAAGGCAGCTAAGACAGCTTTGCACCTACAGATATGCACGGAGCTGCATGATAGGGCTAAGACATGAGCATGGCCGTTTCAGTACTCACATTAGCGTCAGCAGAAGAAGAATCCAGCCTCCCTTGTCCCTTTGGCCCGAGAAGCTCCATCGCCTTCTTGCCGCTGTCAACGACGGTAACTGAAGAAGGAACGGAAGCAAGCTCTTTAAAATTCAGGCTGCAGTTTGCAGGAATGAAAACAAACAGCTGAGGAATCCATTCGTTGCAGCGTCACTGCATCAGACACAATGGATGCATGGATGTTGGATGGTACATGAACATGGAACTGGCAGTAGTACTACAACACAAGGGTCAAAGAAGGCCTCTGCCTGGCCCTGGCAGGATCAGGGTAGCAGGGCTTGTGTGCCTGTATCGTTGAATTATTTTTTATCAAAACAAATTATTGTTTAATCCGATTAATCGCCGACCATGTGCCATGAAGAACGCGATCGAAGCGGCACAAAGGAGCACTTCTTTTTCCTTTCTTGCAGAGGCAATCATATATCATACGGGACAAGAACAGAGAGAAAGAAACTCGATTTCGAGAAATGAGATGGAACTCACCGTGGAATGGCGCGGCGCCGCCCTTGTGGTTCCGGAGCAGCAGCTCGACGACCTTCCGGTCGACGGGGGAGTCGTCCACCACCAGCACCCTCACCGCCGCCGCCGCCGCCGCCGCCGCCGCGTCCCCTTCTCCTCCTGCTCCCATCCTTTCCCGCGCAATGGGGGCAGGGTTCTTCTTCCTTCTGCTATGCTCGCTGTGGCGTGGCGAGAAGAAGCAAGGAAAAACCGCGGGGGGCTTGAACCAGTAAATAAGGCGAAGGATGGCGATGAGAGAGAGAGAGAGAGAGAGGAGCTCTCTGTAACCCGGGTCACAGTCTCCTCACAGTGCAGGACAGAGAGACTGGAGAGAGATGGGAGACAGAGCACGGAGCTCCTCTGAAGCCGAGGTGCAGAGGAAGGGAAGGGGAAGAGAAGAGCCAGCAAGGCGAAGAGGAGAGGGAGGGAGTGGGCCCCGCGCGCGTGCGGTGGGCCCGGCTTGGGGGTGGGAGGGTGGTGGGCCCGCGGAAATGCTTTCCTCAGGATTTGCTTGTCGGGGGGGAATCTCTCTCCACCCTTGCTCGCTTTCTTTCTTCCTCTCTGGCTCTCTCTCCTCTTTTCCCCTTTGCCAGAAAATCAAATGGCCATAATAATGGAGTTGAGTTTATGAGATCGTATGAGGTGACAGTGATCTCGTTTTAATTGCAGATATGCTACCAGATCGTAAGTCCAAGATGGTAGGGCACACCGTGACAAGGAAACAAGATGTGGATAGCCGGGCTTTAAATTTTTTTTTTCTCTCCTTGTGTTCATGCTCCGCACACACTAGCAAATTATTAAATGTAACTGTGTCAACGAATATAGTAGTACTTCAATTCTTAGTGCTGTGCGGATTGCTCATTCGAGTTCAAAAAGAAAATGCAGTGTTGTAATGTCGTTTATTTGTCGAAAGCTCCTATCAACGGATTATTTTGCCATGTACAACATTTCGCTTGTTGAATAGTAGTATCCCTATCAACTTTTGCAAGATCATTTTGGAGGGCTCCAATATGTTTCCATTACAAACGTCAATAAAATTAAGGTATACATGTGGGTGTCCGATGATGTTTTCTGGACTGGCATATAATTCTCGATTGTTTATCCTCCTAAATAAATTACGTGAATGCCATTCTGTTTCATTTATCAGTTTTTGGATCCATTTAAAATTTGTCAGGTAAATTATAGCATTCATGTTCCGCACAATGGATCTTTAAGGTGTCAAAGTATTGTTCTCATATTGTTCCTTTATTGAAACAAAACGTATGGTATTGATATTTATCAATGAAAATCTCGTATTAGAATTGGAAGCAGGTATGTTTTGTTAGATACAATTGCATAATCAAGCCTCCAACCACAGTGTGGTATAAGAAACATGCAACATTTTTGGAAAGAATGAACAATATCGTACCTATATTGTATTCTATTTAAAACATACGGTATGTTTTAAACAGAATACAATTCTAACTTTGTTCTAAGTCAAAGCGTATTGAGTTTTACTAAATTATAAAATACCAAAATTTCAAAAGTACTCCCATACAGTGTGTTTTAAATAGAATACAATTCTAACTTTGTCCTAAGTCAAAGCGTATTGAGTTTGACTAAATTATAAAATACCATTTTTTATAAATACTAAATGATGAGTATTATTAGATTCATCATGAAATATATTTCATAATATGTTTATTTTTTAGTAAGCGTAATATGTCTAGTTGGTGTCATAAAAATGTTGATATTTTTTCTATGATTTCAGTCTCCAATCTTGAAGATAGTCTGACTTTTTTGAAACGAAGCAGGCAGGAGAGCTGCCGATTATATTAAAAAGAAGAATACACCCAGACTGGGCACAACAACAACACCGACCAGTTGGATTAGGACTTCAACACGGCCGCACAACTCACTCGACTCCACTCAACACCCTAAGCCGCACCACCACAACCCAGGAGAAAGCCGACAAGTAGCTCACAAAAACAAGCGCCGTCGTCGCCGACGATGTTCCACGCCAACCAGCCGCTGCCATGCAAGGCTGGCCGCCACAGTCCGCTGCAAAGCCATGTAGCTACCGCGATCCCTCCACCATGCCGCTATCGTCTTCAGGTCACGCACACATGGTCGTAGATCTCCCAATCACGGCCTTGCGTTGGCAGAGGTCTGTAGAGTAGCCCACCATACCACACCGAAAAGGCCACCGCCATGCAGGACCCCTCGCCGAAGTACCGTTGTTACACCTTACATACCAAACGAACGAAGCACCACACTGGATCCTGGACATCCGAAGCAACTCAAACGCGTGGGGGCCTCGCCACATCCACCGCCTAACACCACTCCTCGGACATACCACCTTAAAGTGCACGGGGGCCATGCCACTCCCGCCACTGGACTCTCCAAGGATCTAGGCTTGCTTCGCCATCGAGGGTGATAAGGTACCACCAAGCCGCTCCATGAACTTCACCTTCGTCTTGCCATCATCAGAATCTCAACTGCGCCACAAGCGCAGACACAAAGCTTCAGAGACATGGTTCATCACCTTGACATTTTCCGCGCTCGGCATTGGGCTGCCACCGCCCGGTCAGATTGGGACGTCGACACGAGCCTCTCCATGAACTTCGCGGCCATCACCGCATTGCCCCATTGTGGCCACCGCGCAGCACCTCCGCAGCCCGTTGCGTGCCCTCGCGCTGCGCCGAGCCATGACCACTGGCACAAAAGGCGGCTTGGTGCGTCCAGCCACACCACCATGGCGCCACCGGCACACCCACTCGGCTACTGCCAGCCACACCACCATGGCATCACTGGCACACAGCCAAGCAAGCCGCTGCCGGCCATGCCACCACGGCATAGCCGACTCCCCGCTGCAACCGGCCAGAGTGGGAAGCACCATAACAACGTCTCCAAGGAGAAGAACGGCGCTCGAGGGCGTCGTCGTCGTCTCGTCAGCAATCTGACATGGCTTTCGCCGGTGCTCACCCACCTCCAGCACAACCGAAAGAGGGGACTTGTAGCCGCTGCCGACGTCGCGCTCGGACGGCCACCAGGGCGACGACGCGGCCGCGATACCCCCGAGCAGCAAGTCACCAGGGTGACCTGCGCCCCGCTCCACCGCCGCCGCGCACGCATCCACGCCAGCCCCCGCAGCCGCCGCGCCATACACGCGCGGCCCGCTCCTCCCCCGCTGCTCCAGCGCCCGCAGCCGCCGGGCCTGCTCCCCGCCGCTCAACGCGCGGCCGCCGCGTCGTCGCCCCCGCCGCCGTGAGCCGCTCCCCCACGCAGATCCCACGGCTCCGCGAGCCGACGCAGCCTCCTCGGCCCCTGCCGGGTCGCCGCCGTGCTCGGCCCGCCGTCTCACGCCATGGCCGCGCAGATCCGGAGGCGGAGGCGCCGGATCCGGTCCCCAGGACCCCGGATCCGCCGGCCCGGGCCGCCGCCGCCTCCATGGCCCGGCGCCGTGGTGCCGAAGGTCGGCTCGGGAGCATCCCGTCCGGGAAAAGAGGCCCCGCCGCCGCCGTCCTGGCAGGCACACGGGCTCCCGGTGCCCTGCTCTGGCGGCGGCGAGGAGGAGGGGAGGCTTGGAGGGGGTGGCGGCGGCGGGGTGACGGGGGCCGCCCGGGTCGCCCCCAGCGGAGACGACGCGGGCCCTTGAAAATATTTTTTTTAGATAGTCTGACTTTAAATGAATATAGAATTGCATTCCTGTGGATACGACTGGAGAGAGTTCATATCACTACTGAACATTATTCTTTTCTCTATTAACAAGGGTCATAAACTTGTCAGGTCGTAGCCCAATCTATAGCAGTCAAAACTCTCTATTCGAAGGCACGCAGCGTGCACTAGCAAATCAAACTTGCAAACGTACGTCCATCCATGATATCTGACGGTCCATATATCGGCGTACTGTGACATGAAGTGTCGTCCTCGCCAAATTCCTCTCTATTTCTGGAGGGTCTAGATCACCGAGATCTCTTCAGATCCCACTTGTCTGTCCAACGACGTCTTTTGGCTTCCGGTGGTAATGGACTGGATGGTGAAACTAGTTACCTGGTGAAGCACGCTCAAGACCGAAATCGTCAGTTCGTCGCTACTAATGACAATAGTAAAGTTGGTGTCGTTCCAGTTAAAATTTTTCAAAATTTGGCTGAAAATACATGGAATTCTAGTATACGGAGCTCCCCTAACTGCATTAATTTCAAGGATATTTGTTTACACAAGTATATAGTATTCTCGGGTGTTCATCAAAGATGAGCTTTTGTTCCGGTATCCAAAAATGCTAGTAGCTCAAGAAGGATGATCGCCTCCTCCCTTCTAAAAACCTAAAACGAAGGTGTAAAATAAAATAAAACTTTGTGAATTTCATCTCCTGTTTTTTTTGAAACATAATTAGTCTCGCGTGGCTCTAATTTTTCCCCTTTACGTACAAGATTTGTCCACACGGACGTGATATTTTGTCGCTAGCTTAGCACATGGAGCTCCCTTCAGCTTTTATCCAGCCCTTGTTGATTCATACGGGTCGCATATATCCCCCATATCTTTCCACAATTGTTTTTGATTTAGGGAGATCCTCGTGGTATCGTCAACCGAATAAAGAAATGGTATGATTGGATGGCAATCTCACCAAATCCCAACAGTTCGCTTAAAAAATCTGCAGCTTGGCTTTGCTTCGGACAAGCAAACTTGTAAAATATGTGTGTCCGGAGAAGTTTCTCCTCCTCCTTTTCGCTTCTTGGGAAAGAAAGTGGTTGGCTCCAGTCAGACCCATGACTTGAGTCATCAAGCAAAGCCTTTTTGTTCCTTCAACCTCTTGCTTTTTCTTCACTCCAGTCAGACACATGGAATGAGCTCAAACAAGTACGTCTTTGCCAAATTGAAAGTTCAATTGTTCAAACTGCTTTGATCCTAACCCAATTTTCTCACTTCCTGCTTTAGGCCATGTTTAGATGGAGGCTGAAAATTTTTTGAAGTATGCCGGACACACATTTGAAGTATTAAATATAGACTAATTACAGATTCTATCAGTAAATCGCAAGACGAATCTAATGAGTCTAATTAATTCGTCATTAGCACATGTTTACTGTAGCAATTTATTGTCTAATCATGACTTAATTAGGCTCATTAGATTCGTCTCGCGACGTATACTCCATCCATATAATGGGTTATTTTTTTGACTACATTTAATATGCCATGCATGTGAGGGAACATGCTCAGAAAAAATTTGCAGCCGCATCTAAACACAGCCTTAGTAATAAGTCAAAAGTCCATACTCACACTAAAAAAACCCAAATTTCGAAGGCGCATGCGTATTTAATAGCCTATTTTTTCCTTTTCCAACATGCATAAACATTTCATTGCTAGATTTTTTATTCCTTCTCAAGTTTTGGTTCATTGAGGTGCATGTTGCATGTTTGATTAATGTTTTCTTTATAACGGGAACACGGTCGGCCTTTTACATTGTTATGTATACAACCCTCCAATTTATTACAATATTCTAAAATGATCGAGAATGAATCAAAACTATGCACAGATCCTATAATTACACTTGCATCGCCACCATTTCCAAAGTTTGGCATGCTTTGAGCGTATCCGCATGTCGCTCCTCTCTTTGTAGGAACTCCAGAGGCGAAGCCTATGTTCCCTTGGAAAAAATTGTCTGCATGATGGTTACATTAGAATGTTTGTTTGGAAAATAATATAATTTCTTCACAACCATATGGAGCAAAATATTGTTGCTACTCCCTACTATGAGTTGGGATTTGAAATTATTAGTACAAGGCCACATCCACTTTCCCATTATATTTTACATATTATTAGGTTTTTTAACTCCCAAGGCAGAGGTGATCATTAGATGCCATAAATTTTAGCAAAAATGCAGTAAAAAAGGTTTGATTAATTAGTAGCTTTATTGTGGACACCTAGGCCATTTCTGATGACTACTAATCTATCTAGAAAATCCTAAAACTACTCTGTGACAAAGATATTATATGAGAACCGTGTGTTAAATTTATTTGTATGTTCTAAAGTCCTAAACATACTCTCACGACAGCATAAATTGCAGTGAGGACTCAAAAGGCATGATGAACGCTTGAGCCATATTCACTCAGCCAGTCAAGGAAGAAAAGAAATTTGGAGGGAGCTCCATGGGAATATATGCATGTTGTAGTATGTCAGCCGGTGGGCAGGCAACTGTATCTCCAGTTCTCCACCGGACCATTACAATTGACAAATGAACAGTACCGTTGCTTGGGCCCCACGCCGGCTTTTCGTTGGATACATGCACGACACGAACAGCTCCACGTACGTACGAGCTGCGACCTCGCAATCAAAGACGGGGAATAATTCGAGGACGGTAGGGTCCCCATGGGAGATCTCCATCCACCAAACAGTCTCCCGAAACAGTAGGATTGATGCTTCTCCAAGAACACCATCTGCTGTGGCGTATCATGAGGGCAGGTCAGAGAGAGATCAGGGATCTTCGTTCCTCTCGCTCTCTCACTCATGACTCCGCTGTAGCTGTGTCATGAATAATAATTCATGAACGAAATTGAACTATAGCTGCTTTGTGTGCGTGCGTGAAAGTGAGCGAGGAAAATGACCCATAGATATATGTCTCGCTATCACGATAATCTTCGAGATTTCCTCTCGCGATATGTGATAGCTGCAGCTGTCGCCTCGATCTGCCAACGGTAGGAGTGGCCGGCGTTTTAGGTTGGTCACTTATCCAGCCTGAAATTTCACTTTCTTCAGTGACATGAACACAATCTATTAAGCTTTGGAAGTGGTCCTTAGATTATGGAAAAGTAAGTATGAGAGTGGGCGAAGTTGACGCATGGATTTTTCTGCTCATTTCATATCACTGTTAAAATTGTTTTCTCTAGTAATTAATTAAGGAACCGATAGATGGTGTATGAGTGGGGAAAACCTATTTTGATTGTTTTCACTTTATTCTTGATTAAGGTCACATTTTCACATATCAAGCACGCACCAAATGTGATCTAAAGACACATGGCCGCCATCAGCTGGAAAAGATGCGAAAAGCACCCTGAATACTTGCTTTAAGATCTCGCCAATT
Organism: Urochloa ruziziensis; assembly: GCA_015476505.1. Taxonomy (NCBI): domain Eukaryota; kingdom Viridiplantae; phylum Streptophyta; class Magnoliopsida; order Poales; family Poaceae; genus Urochloa; species Urochloa ruziziensis. Next base: position 18,562,263 of record CM027123.1, read on the forward strand.
GACCTAAGCAAAAGATTTCTAACTGACACATATATATCAAGTAGAAACTGACATGCACAGAGGAATGATAATGAAAACTCTTTTAGGCCTCGGCACCATATAATCATGAAAAATCTAACAATAAATGTTTTTTGTTGGTTTGAAAACAATAGATGTTTTAGTATACATCTCACTGTTGTAAAACCTTTCAACTTTCAATATCAAAGTCAATATGTCACAATGTTGAAAAAGAGGAATCTTTGCTACCAAGTTCGTTCTTTTTCTGCTTTTTTGTGTACCACCATATCAATTACTCACTCCGTCCTAAATTATAGGTCATTTTGATATTTCTAGATTTGTAGTTTTTTTATGCTCTAGTTTTTTTTACTAAAGGAGTAATAACATTCACTGAAATTTCTAGAGTTTTTTTTTACAATATTGAAGTTCATTTCTGTATGTAATATTATTGGGTGCCTCGTTTGTCATTTCTAGGTTTCACTTGGCATATATACCCCTTTACTAAATGTACACACACTCATCTCAGTGATGCTTTCTTTTGGTGGCTCTGCATCTTTTTGATCATCGTAACTTCACAGGTAGACACAGTATTTAAGAGTAAATATATAAATTCCTTGCGTCTCTCTCTCTCTCTCTCTCTCTCTCTCTCTCTCTCCATATAAAAAAAATGTTGCTTGCATATCACACTGTATCTTGTGCCTTTACAGAAAAGAAATGGCACGATGGATTTGGAGGCAGGACAAAGGGCAAACCAACTCAGAAAAGGATAACATAGGAAAGGTTCTTCCTCAGAGTACACCAATATTAGCGATAGGGATTCTCCAATAAAGGTAACATTCAAATAAAAAGCACGGAACATACCATGTTATTAGCTTGATAATAATCTACTTTTTAGTACAAAAAAAACCCATTTTTTATGAAATTGTACTGTTCCCCAGTTTAGCCCTTGACTAATTTTAGGAAGTTGGGTGGCAAGGACGCCAAGCTTCAGAGTTGAGATTAATTAACATTATATTCTCAGCTTCATTTTATGCAGCCTAGTAAGAGGCAGAAGGCGGGGGGCCGAAGTGACATGTATTTTTCAGATAATTTGCACGCTGGTGAACGCATCTCATCTTCTAAGACTGCAGTGGCATCACACAATTTTCCATTTCCCGATAGTTAACTTATATCACTATCATAGTAGATTGAGTTAGATCGAATCAAGCAAGAACTGAATCCGTTTCGGAATTTCAGATGCTTGTAAAGGATGGCACACCTAATGAAGCAGGGGTGAACTTCAGGACTTAGCGAAGGGCGAGAGCCAAGGATTGCTCGATGGCAGCCAGGCTAAATTCAGTTGGGTCACATTTCGAGCTCAGTCTGCGTGTGGCCCAGCTTCTGGGTCTCACACTCCAAGCAGGTTTCAGGCCTCACGAGCCCACCAAAGTAGCCGAGACTGTCCGCCCAACGCTGCTGCAATAATCCTGGAATCGGCAGCCCAATAATCAACAAAGCCCAGCGATGGCTTCCCGCGTTTTTTTGACAAGCTCAACGAACGGACCGACACGAGGGCATCTCATCAGGTTCCGATTTCCCTTCCGAAACTGGCGCGCTCTTGCCCCGTGCAAAACACAATTCCCCCCGGACGTACTAATCCATAGAAACTCAAACCGGTTCTCGGCCAGGGCAGGAAGCAAAACTTTTGAAGCGAGGCATAGGCATGTATGATATGCATGCGTATCATATGGTGGATACAGGGCCGGTCCTGAGATTTTGGAGGCCTGGAACGAAATTCAGACATGAAGCCCTTTACATCTTAATATAGTATATCCTTAACTAAATTCCCAATGAATCAATTAGCAATGGATTGCTGTAATGAACAAGTAATATTGTTTTTTTTTGTGAATAGTAATATTGTTTTGTTGATCACCATGAATCAAAGTAAAAAATATATCATATTCATGTACTGCTACTTGCGTTAGAGAAAAGGTGATGCAAACGGCACAGCCTCAACCCTATGTGTCGGCATTTTACAGTCTGCAATCTACAAGCTTGCTGTGTAAATGAATCTAGTGGCTCGAGGACAAAAGGAAGCATCAACCACGAGTTTTCAGAGCTAAGCATCGCCTTGTTCTGCTCCTGCCCAAAAGCTCTGGCAGTTCCTAGAGTTGCTCAGCGACAACAAAATTAATTGGATTGCAGAGTCTCCGCTGTTGGCGATCGTCGCTTGGCCCGCTAGGAGTCAGTACTACATGAGGTAGAGTCATTGAGGCCGTAGGAGACGAAACATATGACCGCTGCTTATTAGCAACAAAAAAACATGACCGCAGACTCGTTTCCACATGGCTTAGGTAGTAGACAAGTATTTTGGGCAAGACCACTGCATATTATTTACCGTGTTGTGTGTATGATTACACGGCCAGGGCCCAGGGGGCTTTGCTTTTGAGGGGCCTGGAACGGCCGCCCCGCTCGCCCTGCCCCAGGGCCGGGCCGGCCTGGGTGGATAACACAAAGACCAGTTTCGATTCCATGATAATGATGAGCAATACAGCAGCACACTTATTTATTTATTTATTTTAAAAAAACAGCATAGTACTCGATCAGCTGTATGATGAAGAGAAGGTATGTCCATATATGGCATGGTGAAAAACTAGCATATATAGTTTCTGATGATATGAGTTCGTATTGCTCCTATAGACTCCTACTGAAAATGAATTAGCTACTACCATCATGCATCAAACGTTCTCTCTGTGCAACATGTACACGGTTATATCGACGTAGCCACACGCGCGCTGCGTCCAGCACCGTGTGAGACACAGTATACATGCTGTGGGATTCTACTATACCTTGCAGCTAGGTCCCTTCCCTACTGAGTCTACTATGAGGAAAAAAAACAGTAACTCAGTAAGTGAACTGCACATGGCACAATATCATAACCCTCTACTACTGACTCGCTCCTCCGATCCCTGTACATGCATGCATCATCCGGCCACCGGCTCCAAACTAGACCTAAAATTGCTAGCTCGAACACCCTGTCGTCCCTTCCCACGGAGAATCAGCGCCGCTTGCCTCCCGCTGCATTTGCAAAAAGATTCAAAGGGATCAGATAGTCTAATACTCAAGCAAATGCAAAGCCTCATCCAACAAAACTAAGAGCATATGCACATCACTATTTGATGACCAGCTTCAATCCTATACCCGCAAGAAAAAAAAAAACTATAGCAACCCAACTTATCTACAAAGGACTAACAATCTGCCATTCTTCTCATCAACAGTAACAGATCTCGACAGTACTGTAAAGAAAAAAATGGCTGTCAAACTTATGTTATCATCCACTGCAACTTGATCTGCAAATAGCCAAATACGTACACAACCAAGTTCCCAACTAGTTTCTCTCTAAGCGGCGGGAGGGTCTGCCCTAGGCGATCGAATCATCCACGCTGCCGCACTCAGCACAAGAACCCCGGGAACCCAATTGCAAGAACTCAAGAACGGCGAGAGTATACCAAGTTACCAAACACACCCGATTGCAGTAAGAACTCAAGAACGAACTATCCCTACGCCTGCTTTCCGCAAGAAGTCATCAAGAAATCATGAACACAAACAATCACGACGGCACCCCAAAACCCCAGATTTCCAGAACTCGAGAGGCCGGGAAACAAAGAATCCGAACACGCTTGAGATCTCAAGAACGCCAAGCTCCAGGAATGGGACGACGTACACGCAAGCATCACGACAACCAGGAGCACCAAGGCGGCGGCGACGAACAACCGCGCCACGGCGCGCCACCCACGAGCCGCGGCGGCGTCATCGGAATCAGACCCTCCACCGTGGCCGCGGCGACCACGTCGACGTGAGCAGCGCCGGTTGCCGCCGGCCGCCGGCGCCGCCGCAGCAGCTGCCTCCTGCGGGAGAGAGACAGAGATCTCGCCCTCGTGGTCCTGCAGCGCGGAGAAGGAGTTGAAGACGCCGCTCCGAGCCCTGCGCGCGTCGCCGAGCGGCAGCAACCTCCGGCGGTGCAAGAAGCCGTAGGCCGGGAGTGGGCCGGCATAGGGGACAACGTACGGAGGCATGCGATCGCAATTGGGAGCGGGGTGTGCGGCTAGTTTGGTGAACTTGGTGCGGTGGTTTTTGGAAAAGACGAGAAGGGAGGTCGGTGATGTATGTAGGTTGGAATACGCCGTGCTCTTTCAGTTTTTCGATTTAATATGGAGCCAGTATTTTCTATATTTAGCTATTGAGCATTTACATTATCCACACTGATTTTTTTTCACTCTTTGATATTGATCTGATGATCACAAGATCATCTTTTTTTTTCCTTTGATATTTTTCTTCCTATAGCTATAACTACGTACTTAGATCTCCCCAGTCTCACGGACCATCTCCTCTCCGAGACATACCCACCCACACCCCACATCCCTTGCTCCTGTCTCCGATGGCACCCGCCACCAACACGGGGCCTCCGGCCTACCAGGTGCGGAGCTAGGGTTTTGACAAAGAAGTGTGCAGGTGCTAGGCAGCATGGGTCCACATATAAATCACCGGCGTTACTTAACCACTACTCCACCTATCCCCTTTACCAATTTACCGTGCCTAGGCCGGTCTAATTGCCGTTTAATGCTCACTTAAGATCTTAAAACATTTTTTTAAAAAAAATTGAAACATGTTTTTTGAAACATATATCAGTAGACATTGATCTTAGTAAAAAGAAATATATATACAACCATAAATATTTTGATTATCTAAAGTAGCAGGGAAATCGTCGTCCGTAGTGATTCTTTAGCCTTAACATTATCTATTTATTGATAATTATAATTATAAGATATTTTAGTTTTGTCTTAGACTTTTATCCACATTTGACCAAATTTATAATATACATTCAGATCTATAATATCAAATAAATGTACAATTAATATCTTTTAGACGGTATATCTAATGCAAGTAGTCTGATGCTAAATATATTTGCATGTATTTCCATATAATTGGTCAAAGAGAGAGAATTTTTTACTTAAAACAAAGCTAGAATAGCTTATAATCTGGAATAGAGTGAGTTCAAAGTAAAAATTCTGTTAATGTTTCCAACTCGGATGGATAACAAACATCGGAACATATATAGGATGGAAACATTTGACGTTTTTCCTGTGACTATAGTAAACTTAGTCCCTGAATTATGACTAACCTACCTAATCTAGTAATCTTATGCTGTAAAAACGTGAATATTTAAAATGCATTTTTCATCCGACCAACCAAAATCTCTGACCAAATCAGCTCCTTGTTCTTTCTCTCACCACAGTGTCCATCGCGTCTTCTCCGAAACATATCAAACTTTAATGTCTACATTATGGGATTATTGTAGATATATACTAAAGTATAGTAAGATGGGAAATTATCAAAATTATAATAACGATCCACCATAAATAGCCTAAACGTCCAATATGGAAATATGGGATTGGGATGGCCGGATGGCACGGATCAATATGCACCCAAAAATATGGTAAAACAAGGTATTATGACATTGTCCCTATGCACATGCAAGAGTAATTGATCATTTGCCTTATCTCGTTTGGCCAACGTCTATTCCATCCTTAAAAAATATAGCACTATAGGATTCTAATTCTGTTCCTCTATATTAATTCCATTCCTCTTTAGACTTCCTCTTTTTTTTTTTTTTTGAGAATCTCTTTAGACTTCCTCATATACCAATGCCGTAATCCGGACGATATGTATGGGGACATTTAACGAAATATTTCCTCATAATTACCTTCGCAAATGTTACGGGATCACATCGCTAATTAGGGGATATATTTCCTATATAATCCATCCTTAAAAGTTATAGCACTATAGAATTCTTATTTTCTTCCTCAAAACTTGCAATCCTAACATTTATGGAGGGCCTTTGGGCCCCTCTATATTAATATCATTCCTCTCTGGTTCGTCCGGGCTTCCCCATATACCAATATCGTAGTCCAGACGGTATGTATGGGAGCATTTAACGAAACATTTCCTCTTAATTACCTCTGCAACTTTATGGGATCGCACCCCTAATTAGGGGATAAATTTTCTATATATATAGCACTAATAATAATATAGTAATACTACTACCCCGTTTCAAATTATAGGTTGTTTTGACTTTTCTATGTTCATCATCTTTATTATGCATCTAGATAAACGCTATGTCTAGATCCATAAATCATAATAAAATTTATGAACTTAAGAAAGTCAAAACGACTTATAATTTGGGACGGAGGAAGTATGTCTTAAAGGACGGAGGGAGTATCTCCTGTTGGGGGACCTGATTACACGGTTATACTTAACTGGACTGACAATCATACATATGTTTGTGAGAACTGAGAACAAGCCAGCATGAGAACAAGTCGGGTTGTTGCTGATGGTCCGCTTGGTCTAAACTAGTGATATATCGATCGCCCAGTAAATTAACATATCTATCAAAGGCTTTGCTGGGTAGAGCGAGGCATTGACTTTGGAGGAAAAGGAAATAGATGAACCAAAGAGTTGTCCGCGTACGAATTAAATAAATAAATAAATCTTTATTAATTATTAAATGGTTTTGATAGCAGTCACTCCAGTGTTTAACGCTGAACCAGGTACAAGTTGATTGTTTCGTGCAGAATGTCTGAGCTACAAGGCGCGCAGATCTCTTATTGAGTCCCACACGGTGTATATGCCGCCAACGTGAGGCCGGGCACAGCAAGTCAGCAAGGACGGGGATGGCCACGAGCCAACTTGTAAGCGGTCGAATCAGTCGCCCCAAAAATCCGAAATCGGAGACGGTCGCAGACGACTGCAAGTCGGAGTCGGAGGAAGGAGCCACTGCAAGCAGGCCTATAAAAGGCAGAGGGCAAGGCCATGAGGCCAAACAACAACGATTAGCGCACAGCGGATTAGCTAATCGCGATCGTCCACCGTACCTAAGCTCATGGCGCGCGGTTCCATTGCTCTGGACGTGGTCCGTCCGCTGGCGTCGCTGGTGCCGGCGGTGCGGCGCCCCAACAGGGTGGTGCCGTTCCACCGCCGCGCGCTCTACACGGGCGCGTCCGTGGCCGTGTTCCTGGTGTGCAGCCACCTCCCGCTCTACGGCGTCCGCTACGCCGCGGCCTCCGGCGTCGACCCCTTGTACTATGTGCGCTCCATCCTGGCCTCCAACCGCGGCACGCTCATGGAGCTCGGCGTCGGGCCCATCGTCACCGCCGGCACGTTGATGCAGCTCCTCACCGCTTCAAACAGTTATCCGCGTCGACCACAACGTCCGCGCCGACCGCGAGCTCGCCGACGCCGCGCGCAGGGTCCTCGCCCTGGTCATCGCGCTCGGGGAGGCGGCCGCGTCCGTCCTGCTGGGGATGTACGGCCCCGTCGGCGCCCTGAACGGCGCGCTCGTGGTGCTCCAGCTCGTCTCCGCCAGCGCCGTGGTGGTGTTCCTCGACGACCTCTTCGACAAGGGCTACGGCCTGTGCGGCGCCTCCGCCGTGTCCCTCTTCTCCGCCGCGAACACCTGCGGCAAGGTGTTCTGGCACGCGTTCAGCCCCGTCACCGTCAACGCCGGCCGCGGCCCGGAGTTCGAGGGCGCTGTCCTCGCCGTCGCCTACCACGCCGTCGCCCGGGCCGGCCGCGGCGCCCGCGCGCTCGTCGCCGCCGTGCTCCGCGGCCACCTCCCGAACATGACGAACCTGCTCGCCACCGGCCTCGTCCTGCTCGCCGCCGTCTACCTCGAGGGCATCAAGATGCTGGTGCCGCTGCAGTCGAAGGACACGCGCGGGCGGCGGGGCACCTTCCCGGTCAAGCTCCTCTACACGTCCAGCATGCCCGTCGTGCTGCACTCCGCCGCGGTCACGGCGCTCTACCTGGTGTCGCAGCTGGTCCACTACAGCCGATTCTTAGGCGGCGGCGTGCTCGCCCGGCTGCTCGGTGTCTGGGAGGAGGCCGGCCACGCCGCCGTGCCGGTCGGCGGCCTCGCCTACTACGTCACGGCGCCGGCGAGCGTCTTCGCCGACCCGCTCCACGCGCTCGTCTACGCCGCGCTGCTGCTGGCCTCGTGCGCGTTCCTGTCTCAGGCCTGGGTGTTGGCCTCCGGGTCGTCGGCGAGGGACGTCGCCAAGCGGCTCGGGGAGCAGCGCCTGGTGGTGCCGGGAAGGCGTGACGGCGCCACCTACCATGTGCTCAGCCGCTGCATCCCCACGGCCGCCGCTCTCGGAGGCCTCTGCGTCGGCGCGCTCACCATCTTCGCCGACATGACCGGAGTCATCGGAACCGGCACCGGGATCATGCTCGCGGCAACTACCGTCTACAACCTCGTCAACTCCGTCGAGAAGGAGGATTAAGCATTATCACTGCATCAGCGCCGTTCTATCTGCTAGCTAGCTAGGAAGGAAATAGATGCATACCTGAACTATACTAAAGAACTCAACATTGACTAGAAGAAGTAACAAATAATCTACCAAGAAAATACATAAAAGTGTTTCTGTAACCAATTTATAAAGTGTACTACTGATTGGAGTATGGTAAAAATGTTCTGACACCCAAAACGACCTATAATTTGGAACGGAGGTAGTACCTGCTAGATTGAAAACCATACTTTTTTTAAACAACATCGGGGGAAGATCCTCACCTACTTGATTCATTGATCGAAAGAGCGATAGTGAGTTTGCGTACAAAGGCGACCTGGCATGCCAGGTGCAGAGAAGGGAGGGGGGCATGATCAGAAAAGTAGATTACAGACGAGAATACAGAGGAGATATTGTCCACGAGCGCATGCCGAGCTAGCCTTCTCTCTTAGAAGCGCGACCCGCTTGTCGTACTCCGGCCACGAGCGCATGCCGAGCTAGCCTTCTCTCTTAGAAGCGCGACCCGCTTGTCGTACTCCGGCCACGAGCGCATGCCGAGCCTTCGCAGCGAGGTGTGCAGCTTCTCGACGGCGGCGGCCTTTTTCTTGAGGTGGTAGAAGCGGTGGAAGCGCGTCTTCTTGACGTAGACTTGGCGGCGAAGGGACCAGACGCCGAGGCAGTTGGTGATGAGCAGGGTCGTGCCTCGACGGAAGCGGTGATCTCGTCCATGGCATGGATGGAAAGTCGATGGATCTCCTGTCGGGCAGCTTCACCAGCAGACATATGCTTGGATGTCTACCGTACCATATGTCCATAACTCCATATCTAGTTCGGCTCGCCCGGTTTCCGATACGAAACCATCACCGACATGTATCGATGCATATATGTATCCAACACCTACATCTACTTGCATGGTTACATACGGCGGATCGGTTCCATTTTGGACTTTGACACGTACATGCGGCAGGCACAACGGATGCATTAATTTATTTAGCGTACTCGCAAAAATGCCGTGCGTTGCTACGGACGAATGTCATATGGATATATTTTGTCATTACAGGCGAAGGTCATATGGATGTACGCTTTTCTACAACAGATCATGAACATCAAATGTATTTTTCTATAGACGACTCTACCATTGCTTGGGCATAGCATAAATTTCTTCTTTCACATATTTTTCAATTTTGTACCATTGCGCTTCAATGATCTCTAATTTTTGCTAGAAAATGTATTATTTTTAATTTTTAACTTATGGGATCATTTCTATTCAAATAATACTCATTACATCTCCATTAAAAACGACCTCATCTCTAGCTTAACATGTATGTGTTAGTAGTTATGCATTGAATTGCGATGTGGGGGTCAACCAAATAGCAGATAGTACATGAAGGGCGTGTTTAGATCGTGGAAAAGGGGTGAAAAGAACGGAAAAGAAATGTTTCTATGGAAGCGTGTATAGAGATAGAAATGAAGTTACACGGTTTTTTAGGTGGATAACTTTTGAACGCTTCTCCTGGATGTAAACAGAACCGAGCCCCCCCCACCCCCACCCCCACCCCCCCCCCCCCCCCCCCCCCCCGCCGCCGCTGGCCCTCATCAATATGTGCATGCCTTGGGTATCACTACTAATGCTAGTTTACTTGGTCGTCGAACTTAAAAATCATACGCGTGAAGATCTAGCACACGTCATGCAATTATATGGGAATAGTAGAACACAAATGATCGAAACACTGTTACTCAATAAAGTCATGAATTTAATATGTAAATTATATCTTACGTTAGGTTTAAGTTTTTCCTCCTTAAATTACTATATACAATATATGGGGGCAAGTCCAGAGTAGACATTCAGCTCGGTTGGTTGGTCTCCTCCCTGTCAAGGATGTTGACGTGGGTTCGAAACCCCCCCCCCCCCCCCCCCCCCCCCCCGTGCCTTTTTCAAAAAATTTTTGCCGCACGTGGTTTTCTACGGTTCGGTCCGGGGACGCCCCGTTCAGTCGTGGACACGGTTTCACCCCGGTTTCCCCTGGCAGCGCGTGGTTTTCTACGGGGTTCGGTCTGGGGACGCTCGGTTCAGTCGTGGAAACCCCAGTTTCCCTGGTTAGGGTGGTGACGTACCAAGGTTTAGAGCCAGAAGCAATCCTTACTTTATTATTGGGTAAAGATAAGATACAAACCCTCTTCTATGTTAGTACCAGATCCTAATTCTTCACGACTGAAAAACCTCACATTCGTCCACGTATATTAGTACCAGTCACGCAGAGCCGGTACTGAAATATGCATTGCATTTAGTATCGGCTCACAAGAATAGGGCCCACGGGGGCACTTTAGTATCACGGTCGGGGACACCAGCCAATACTAAACGATTTAGTACCGGCCGGTGTTTTGGTCTGGTATTAAAGTGGCGTGCGCATTTAATACCGCCCAATAACACCAGCCGATACTAAAGGGTGACATTTAGTACTGGCCGATGTATTGGCCTGGTACCAGTGGCAAGCTAGAGCAAATTGGAGGGAGGTGCACTTGCCTTGTGGGTGCATCGAGTTGAGTTATGGGGTGCAAATATGGTGGAAATTTGAGTATAATCATTGTTTTTTTCAATTTCTAGGGGCGCTAATGCACCCCCTAATCACAACATAGCTTCGTCCCTCCCTGGTACTAAATGGGCTTCCACGAGTTATTTCAAAAGGAAAACATCTCTCGCTCAGTCACATGTGATGCATAGGTGGAATGAAAAGAAAACAATGAGCGAAGCTGGAGGTCATCGTTCGGATCTTTAAGGCTGCGTACGCACATTTACGCTGAAAAGTTCGCATGACTTGTGGCTCATGTCGATGCGCGTGTGGATACCTCCCAAAGGTGCGTAATATTTTATTGTTTATTTTTTGGATGAAAAACATTAAGTATTGGTTGGTGTTACCGACGAGTACTAAATGACACCATTCATTACCAGTCGGAGGACCTGGTACTAAATGTGTGCACGTTAGTGCCGGCCAGTCAATACTAGCTGGGTTGACCGGTGCTAACTTGTCTAACCAGTCTTTTTTTTGCCGTGTTTATTTGTGCCAGCTGGTTACCGTCTCCTCCAGCGCCACCGTCGTCATGGATATAGTGTCTAGAAAAGATGATGATGGGCTCTATAAATACAAAGGGCAGTTGATGCCCGTGCCATGGTGGGTGTGGACGTGATCGGCAATTACCCCATTGCCCCACGTGCCAGTGGATGAGTCCACACATGCCGTCACAGTGCAGAAGGACTTGCTAGGTGATGAGAAGATATGATGGCAGAGGTAGTATATGCAATATTTAGATCTTCGTCGTAACGTCTAACCACGCTAGCGAGAAATTTATCAACACTATGTAATACACAAATATATAGTATATCCCGTAAAAAAACTAATAACTAACTAAGAAACTCTTTCCAACATGCGAACGATAACATCCGGGGAAAGAGTTAGCGGGCCAGCGGCCTGGTGGAGAGAGGTAGGCCGGGCCGAGGGGGTTAGTTGGGCTGAGAGCTTGAGGGAAAATGTTAGCAGGCCGTCGGCCTGGTTCGGGTTGGAGTAGTTAGCCCTCAGTTGGTTTAGGCCCAAGTTAGCTAGGGGGTTAGTTAGGATTAGCTTTTTAGTTTATATTTGAAAGGGAGTTTCAAATATAAACTACACTCAAACAATTTCCAATAAATCCAAATGGAATGACACAATTTCGGATAAGATCCAAATCACACATGCTTAGGTATGAGAAATATTTTATGCAAGAATTAAATTACTAGGAATTTTAGAGAGAGCAATTAACTTATATTGCAAATTAATTCATGGCTCACAACAATTCACACAAAAATTTTAAATTCCGATTTTTCATTACAAGTAACATACTGCAAATTTGTGAGATGTTACATGTAGTATATGCAATATTTAGATCTTCGTCGTAACGTCTAACCACGCTAGCGAGAAATTTATCAACACTATGTAATACACAAATATATAGTATATCCCGTAAAAAAAACTAATAACTAACTAAGAAACTCTTTCCAACATGCGAACGATAACATCCGGCTCATAAAACGTGAAGCGCCATATGTACACTAAAGGTTTATAAAGCAGACAAACATCGACCACCATATTCAGGAACATGATCCTCGCGGGGACCACCGCCGACCACGACGCTACGTAGATGCAGTACGCGGCGACCATGGCCATGCTAGCGCAGAAGTAGAAGCGCCGGCCATGCCTGTGCTGCCTGGCCGCGTGGAGGAAGGCGGCGGCGCGCTCCCTGTACGGCGCCGGCGCCGCCGCCCAGTACGCGTCCGCAAGCTTCCCCCTCAGGAGCGCGATCCGCTCGTCGTACTCCGGCCACGAGCGCATGCCGAGCTTCCGCAGCGAGACGTGCAGCTTCTCGACGGCGGCGGCCTTCTTCTTGAGGTGGTAGAAGCGGTGGAACCGCGTCTTCTTGACATAGAGGTGGGTGCGAAGGGACCAGACGCCGTAGCAGTTGGTAATGAGCAGGGTCGTGCCGCGACGGGCGCCGCCGAAGGGCCCTCGCTTGCCGATCCGGAGGTGGAAGGCGAGCTGCTTCGGCACATTGGAAGCGGTGATCCCATGTGCCTTGCGTGCCTGCTGCGTCGTCGTGGTCGTATCCATCCTGGATGCAATGCAACTATGCAAGTCGATGGATCTCTTCTTCTTCGGCCGGCTTCAACGATTATGGACATATAATATTTTTTTGAACAAATTTTTATGGACATGTATAGTATTTATTAGTTCGGTCGTCTGAAGTGTTCCCAATACGGAATCACCGACATGTATGGATGCACACGTACCCGACACCTACAGGATGGCCCGATCGGTTTCGTTTTTGCCTTTACGGTTTCATGGTTTTTCTCATTTATTATTTTTCTTTTTTTTGAAGTCTTTAAAGGTGTTTTGTAACTAATTTATAAAGTGTACTGGTTGGAGTATGACGATGACAGAGTGTTATTGACAAGTTTTTAGCATATTGTAGCCTGTTTTCGTGGGGTGGCTAATTTGCGCTCGCCCGCACGGGGACGTCCGTGCGGTCGTGCTACCGACAAAAGCCCCCGGGCCTCACCCCACCTGTCTCCCGCACGCGCTTCCCCACGCATCCGTCAACCGGACCCGACAAAACATAGGTGGGGACCATACTCGAAAAAACATTTTCGGGGAAAACGTTTTGCAAAAAAACATTTTCAGGGGAAAAGTTTTGCAAAAAACATTTTCAGGGGAAAAGTTTTGCAAAAAACATTTTCAGGAAAAAGATTTTCAGAAAAAGTTTTTAAAAAAAGAAAAGATTTTCAGAGAAAAGTTTTGTATGAAAAAGTTTTGCAAAAAATTCAGAAAAGATTTGCAGAAAAAGTTTTTCAAGAAAATTTTGCAAAAAGAATTCAGAAAAGTTTTGCAGAAAAAGTTTATCAAAAAAAATTTGCAAAAAGGAATTGAAAAAAAAACGCCTACCGCTCGCCGGAGAGGTCCGGCCATCGCGCCACCATCGCCGCTCGGCTCGCCGGGATATCCGGCCAGGGCCGCCACGCCCTCCCCGGTCGCTGCCGCCGCTCGGCTCGCCGGGGAATCGCCGCTCCCTAGATCATGTGATGCTCGTCGGGCTCGTCGTCGTGCGGATCCGCCGCGAGCGATGCTTGCCGAGCGTCGATGGCCACCTCCCGACGGCGAGGCACGAGGGGGCGCGCAGATCTCCGGCGGAGCACTCGGGGGCCGAGGCGGGGCAGCAGCTCTCTGGCACGGCACGCCGGGGCCGGCGGCGGGGTCGGAGCGCGGGGCACGAAGAGGCACGGGCGGTGGATCCGCCTCCCCCAGCGGTGACACGCTCGCCGGAGCTCAGCGCGAGCTCAGACAGCTTGCTCGCCGACGGCCGCTGCCGCTCGTCGTGGCCTCGCCGGCGCTCTTGCGCAAGGAGCGGTGAGCTCGCCCACCGCCGGTCCGACCGTCGATTTGTCGCCGGAAAGTCGCTCCTGCCGGTGCGAGACCTCGAATCCGCCACTCTTCGGACCCGCCGCCACGGTCCCGCCGCTGTCGAGCGCGGCCGCGCTCTTCCAGTCCCACCTGCGTCAGCCGTCGTGCGCCATCGCCTTTGTCTTTATCTGCGGGAGAGAATGAAGAGGAAAAGAAAACGAGAGAGGGTCACAGACTGAAACGGGCGGCTTATCCTCTCGTGGGACGTGGGATAGTGGGGCCGTGTATGTGCGCGCGCCAACCGCAAGGAAGCCAACCTGCAGTCGGCGGTAAAGTTGGCTTTGCGGTTTTCGTTTCTCGACGTGTATCCACCACTGCACAACACTAAGGAACTCAAACATTGACTAGAAGAAGTTATAAATAATCTAACAACAAAATAAATGAAAGTGTTTTGTAAGTTGTAACCAATTACCGATGCAATACGATAAAAATATTCCGACGCCTTTTTAGTCAGCGTGTCATGATGAAAACCTACAATATCAAGCTTCTGTTAGTAATCTTCAGTCAAAACGGACATACAGCAGGAGTGCAGGACTTATTGTCCTGCTTTGAGCCCTACGCTTGGGACTAATCGCAAGCTCCGTCGTGTTCTACTTATACGGACATGCAGAGTTCCAAGCTGCCATTGATCCAGACATTTGGCGGCTGGTTTTCGTTCGACCGGCCATCGATCCCGTGCACATATGCATGTCTGCTCATCTTCACCTCATCAAGCATGTACAAGCCCTGTTTCTCTCCGAGGAAGCTGATGATGAGGCCGGGAGTCAACGGATTTAACATGCATGAAAATCAGCTGCATCATATCGCCGTCATGCATGTGTGCAAGATAGTGTGCTGAAGGAGAACAGCTTTTTTAATTTTTATATTGAGATGAGGCTTGATGGGGGAGACGCCGCTAATGTAAATGAGCAGGAGCAAGAGAAGATTATGTTCTAACCCTGCACATTGTTTTGCAGGCAACTTTTTCTATCTTCTTTTAAAAGCTGCCCCACCCAATGATGCATGCATGACATTGTTTTTTCTAATTTTTTACAATTTATCACATTGCAGATATATCGATGAGCACGATCAATGTAAGATTCTGTTCTAACCCTGCACGTTGTTTTGCAAGCATCTTTTTTTCTCTTGATCTTATTTACAGCCCCACTCAATGTATTTTTCTTAAATTTATGCAATTTGACACGTTGCAGATATATCCCACGTTTGAAGAAACGTTGAGACTTAAAAAAAACAACAGGTAGCCACCACTAGCCGCTTGCCAATTGCCATGCATGGATACCAATGTCTAGAAAAGACAGTAGTGGGCTCTAAAAATAGAGGGTTAAGGGCACGTCCAAACGGCTCGGCGAGAGCCGAAGACGAGCGCTGTTTTTATGCAAAAACGTCCCTCCACGCTCGCAGCCGTCGTCTCATGCGTCTACGACCTCGGCTCGTGCTCCAAGACTCAAGCAACGACTCCACCCGCGTTGTACGAAGCCGCTCCGGGGAGACGCCGCCGGCCGGATCTGCTGCGCGCGGGAACTCCATCTTTCCATTCATCTCTGCCTCCCCAAACCACTCAAATGGAATGCCCTTAAACTTATGAAGCCGTACCCACTCTCCTCGTGAACTCCGAAGCTCCGGTGAGCTTTTGCGCCGGCCATTTTTCCGGCCATCTGTCGCCGGGCATGGATGTGGGTCATGCCGCCTTTAATCCTCGAGTTTTTCCTACCCAGGTGGTGCGGCTTGGAGTCCCGAGGCCATGGGTCATCTCCGGCGGGTCTCCGGCCTCCTTCTCCGGCGAGCCCGGCCGGTCAACGGCGGCGGCGCTGTTCTGTACCGTGAGAAGAAGCCAGGGGTGTTGGTTTAGAAGATGAACTCTTTGTAGGGGGTTTTCTGGAAGAGTGCAGGGTTTATGTGTAAAAGGGGACAAGATTCAGGGGGTTATTCGTAAGATCCAGGGGTTATTTCGTAAAGAAAGGGCTGGTTGGCAATACATCTTTTATATCCAGGGGCTTAACTGCAAAACTACTTTTTCTTTTACGTTTATTTAACCCGGGATAAATCGCAGATATTGTAAAATGCATAGTAAATCGTAGAAACGTGATAAAAATGTGAAACCAATTTTTCTGAGTTTGTTACATCATTGGTTACAGAATAAAAATATGAAATCATGAGGTTAGTGTAGTATTTTCTGTGATAAGGATTTAATTAGATCCATAGCTTTATTTCAAAAACAAATATTTCTAAATATCCAAAAATATTGGAAAAATCAAAATAGCTCTGTTTTGTGCATATATGGTCATAGTAAAGTAATTGGATACATGAAGTATGTGTAGAATGAATTAAGCATTTACTAAGTAGGAACCTTGATTGTATGTGTAGAAGAAGGGGAGAAAAAGAAAGAAAGAAAAATAAGTGAAGAAAAAAAAGAGAAAAAGAAAGTTATGTGGAATATTTGAATATATTGTGCATTGTATCATGTATGCAACAAAATAGCTACAAGGATCAAGTATGTCAATAGATCATCATGAATTATGTGTCAAATGATGAATTAAATACCCTCAACAGACAGCAGTTGTCTGCATGGTTGTACAAGCTGTCTGTTCAAGCTGTCTATTTGTGCTGAACAGACAGCAGCCGTAGACACTGTTGTACTTGCCCTAATGCCGAGGGCGATGACAATGGGCCTGGTTAGGCTGGTCCGAATGGGTAGTATCATAAGCATTAATGAAGTACCATGTAGGATTGTTCGATGATGTGGCAACAAATTTAATAAGAGAGAGGAAGTTGTATCTTCCACAAGATACAGCTTGGGCATGATTTCATATGTTTTGCACAAACTCTAATGTATTAGGCCCACTCTCATAGACACAACAACACATCAATTGATTATTTTGGAGCTTGTAAAAATAACAACATGAGGGCAAGTACAACAGTTTAGACAGCTGCTGTCTTTTTGTCACATACAGACAGCTCGTATAACACAATTAGACAGTTGTTGTCTATTTGGCTGTCTGTAAAATATTTAATTCATCTTTTGACACGTAAATCATGACGATCTAATACATTATTTGATCTTTGTAGCTATATTAGTGCTTATACGCTAGCACATGATATATTCAAATAATTCACATGATAATCACTGGTTCATCACCTACCAGTTATTCATATGAGTCGATTTATTACTTTTTATTTTATCTTACATTCCTTTTATCTTCCTAAGGACCTTTCTACAAAGGTTATATTGTAAAACACAAAATATAACGGGAGGAGGGCCTCCCGTTGGCTTATCCGGAGGCCCTCCCCTGTCTTCCTCCTCCCGCCTCCCTCCTCCTTGTTCTTCCTCCGCCGCCGTCGCATCCTTCGCCGCCAGGTTAGGGTTGGGGGTATCGGGTTCCGGGTTTGGGGGGGATCTATCCCGTCGGAGATAGAGGGGGTTGAGGGAGGCAGGCCGGCCCGGCGGTGGGCGGCGGTTGGTGGGCGGTGCGGCAAGGCGGCGGACGCCGCCAGCCGCGGGTGGTGGAGGCCGGCGGTTGGGGCCAGGGAGGGGCGGGGGCGTCACGCCGGTGAGGGTGGAGGTCGGGTGCGTCGAGCTCGGGCGGCGGCGGATCTGGGGTGGCGGGAGCCGACGGCGGCGGCGGCGGAGGAGGTACGCGGGGGAGCGGCGCCGGTGGGGTTCGCGTCGGCCGCGGGAGCCGGAGGCAGTGGAGGCGGCGGGAGCCGCCGACGCCGGGGAAGGGTGGCTCGCAGGGGCGGGCGCGGGGCCGGGTTAGGGATCCGGCGGGGGAGGGGAGGTGCGGCGGCGGCGGAGGCGGCCCCGGCCGCCGGAGCCGGGGGAGGCGGTGCGGGAGGAAGGAGGAGGCCTGGAGGCGTGCGGGGGAGGGGAGGGGCTCGCGTTAAGCAAAAGGGAGGTCGGCCTCCGTTTAGCAGGGTCCATTGTAAAAATGCTTGAGAAAAAAATCTCCCACCGACCGTGAGCCCGTGGTCTTTCTGCTCGAACTCTCCATCAATCCTATCTCGTTCATCTCTCTTCTGAGCGGCGGGCGGAGTACACCAGAGGGGCATTGCGTGGCGCCGAGCAGCCATCGGCGAGCGGAGCACAACGCAACGGCCATCGAGCTGTTCGGATCTGGGCAGGGAGGAGCGGGTCACATCGGCCGGCGAGTGACCCAGCAAAGAGGCAGGTTAGCGTCTTTCTGCACCAGTGTCGCCGCCGCCCTTCTCCTGATGCGCGGCCGCTGCCTTCCGCTCCCTTGCCGCCGTCGCATCAAGCTGCTCTCTACCCTGAGACATCTCCGCCCTGAACAGCTCTCGCACAGCTGGTTTGGCGCCAAAGGGAAATCTTTGCGTGCGCGTGCGACTACGCACATCGGATCGGTGCCGCCGCCGCCGACTAGCAGTCGGACATACAACGCGTGTTGGGAGTCGGCGACTTGCTCCAGCGTCGTAGACGAACGAGACGACGGCAACGTTCTCTGTCTTCATTTAATGGCTGCCACATCGGATGATTTTGCTGAGGCGGCCGTAAATCAACGGCAGTTGTGTCGCCGTTGTACGTGCCCTGATAATATGCATTGGAGCTATTGTTTCTACATGACAATTTAATGATGTTTGTATGATGTGGCTACTTTGGATACACCATCATGATACTATCCATTGAGATTAGCCTTAGCAATCGCCCATAAACCAACGCGAGGCAGTGGATGACTCACCTTGCTTGGAGTTAGTGTAGAGGAACTAAGTGACGAGAAGAAATGATAGCGGAGGTAGTATAGAATCTTTAGATCATTTGATCAAATTCTAACGTCTAAACATATATAGAGAGCGAGAAATCAAAAAAGCATGCACTACTTAACTCTAGCTGTGATACACCGTAGCATATCCCGCAAAACAACCTCGTACTCCTCCGTCCCAAAATAAATGCAATTCTAGGATTTGAAATTTGTCCCACAAAGAATGCAACTTTGACCTACTAACCACAAAAAGACAATAGTCTCCAGAAGCTTCTCGTATATAAGACAAACCAATGTCTAGATATTTTTTTACAAAAGACAAGGGGTAATTTGGTAATTTTACACCTAGCATTGGTCTACGTGCTTAATCCTAGAATTGCATTTATTTTGGGACGGAAGGAGTAATTAAGAACCTTAACTACGCCATGCGCTCAAATGCAAGAACATTTTGGTTTGAAATCTATTTATATCTTGTAGGCATTCGTTTCAAAAAAAAATATATTGTAGGCACCTTATTTGATGCCGGCGTGCAGACATGTCCACGGGCTACCTTCCATTTCCTAAGGCCGACGCAGCCCAGCTCGAGTCGGCCCACACCAGCCCACTGTGCATTTGGTCAACAAAAATGACCGTTATACTAGTAAAAACAAAATCAAATTTAGCAGACCGGGGGAATCGATCAGCCCACCTGCACCTTCCCAAAGAGCAGCCGAATCACTGTACCTGATCCTGGTATTCTGCTTTAACTCAAGCTTGATTGGCCACTTATAGATTTTAAAGCAAAAAACATGCGAGCGCCAAGGGTTTCGAACCCGAGACCTCGTGGAAGTCGGGCGCGTGACTTATACCACCGAGACAGCAGAACGATTGTGAAAGTCTTACGAAGTTTAATTTATATATACGTTTATCAAATCGAACTGCTCCAAGGGCATACACATGCAACCTGTTGGACCAATCCCGTTGCACCACGTCATAGCGTCCAGCCGGATTGACTGAAGAACATACGAATGATTCGGTTTCTTTTTTTTTAATTTGGAATTAAAACTTACAAGTTGTTGAATTTTTGTGCACTAACACATTCGTTTGCATCGTGTCGTTCATATGCTTTATTTCCTCCTTCCATGCTAAACATCAACGATGACATTGGAAAAATCACCCTCTCATTCCTTCCGATGAAAATAGATTCTTGCAGTTCCGATCAACAAAAAAAATTCGGCCCGAATCCCAAAACCTTGCTTGAGAAGAAGCCAAGCTTCAGATGTAGGAGCACGCGTTGGCAGGAGTCGCTGAACATGTTTGAATGTAAAATTCAGATTGTGACTATGTACTGAATCTGAATGTGATGGTAGCATCTATTAGTCAATTTGAGAGTGTAATCAAATGGAACTGTGTGAATTGAGATAACTGAATCACTGACACTGTAAATGAAATTAGAATGCTGATGTTTCATAAGCACTGATAGCAATGCAGTACCAGTGTAGAGTCTAAAATCAAACTGTCAACATCTCATTCAGTGAGAACTGAGAAGAATATCCCATCCAGACACAAAAAACAATCTCACGTTTTTGTGTAAAACAAGGATCAGTTCACAATCTAAATTCTAGGCAGTGAGAAGAATATCCCATCCAGACACAAAAAAACGATCTCATGTTCAGTCGTAACAACATCTCATCCCATGTACACGTAGCATCAAAATTGTAGGCAGGTTGTCTGATCTTCATCAGAGGTGAAAAGCCTTCTCAGAACATCCCATCTCATGTATGATCTTCAGAGGTGAAAAGCCTTCTCTGTCCCTGAACCACTAGGCCCGCCGTCCAGAGAGCAGCCTGCTGCCTCCTGCATCATGTTAATCGATTAAGTCATCAACATACTCTGCTTCAAGAACACCCTAAAATAAGTGTGATTGCAAGAACAGAAGATTATTCACTGCAAATTTGCTAGTCAGCGGCGAGCAGGCCTGCTGAAGGCGAAGCCACGCACAAGTCGCAAAACCCCCCGAGACATTGAAGAACTGATCGAAAATTAAGTACATCACGATTCACGAGAAGTCCCAATAAGCGAGCGCAATCGTGCGATCTGCAACCCCAAACCCACGGAACCCCTTCTCGTTGCCGGCTTCCTCTGCTCGCCGCGCAGGCGGCGGCGCTTTCCCGGCAGAACCCAAACCCACACCGCCGCAAGCCCCTGCGCGCTTCCAGATGCATCTGCTCGGCTAACCGCGTGGCTTCCGCGCACCAAATTTCCACCCAAACCCAAGAGCAAACGCAAACGGGACGGGAAGCACCGCGACCAAAATCAAACGGAAGCAGGAAGCAGATTGCATTCGCAAATCGCAAGGAATGTCTCTCAGCGGCGAAGAACCTCCATAGCTTAAACATTGCAGAACTGATGGAAGATTAAGAACACGCGGAGACCACCGCCGAAGAACTCCATCCCCGCGGAAGAACCCCAATAAGCCCCAAATCTCAATCCAAAATCAACGCACCAGACGACCACCGCCGAAGAACTCCATCCCCAACTAACAGTAACACCCATTCGTTCTCCCTCGCCGCGCAGGCGGCAGCGCATACATGACACGCACGCCCCTGCGCGCTTCCAGATGCCGCTGCACGCAAGCCGCTCGGCTAATCCCCTGCCTTCCGCGCGTGGCCACCGAGGAAGAAATCCCCCGAACTAAAGCCCCCCGCCGCATTTCCTCAAAGCCAAAATCATCCAAGAGCAGCGAACTTACCCGCTACGGGAAGCAGCGCGAAGAACAGCAGCGCGCACGATAGTACGACGACGACCCACGGGGCGCCGCTCCAGCGCGGGGCATCCGCGACGGCGGCAGGGGCGACAGGTGGCGCCTCATCCACGGCGGCGGGGGGTCCAGTAACCGGCGCCGCAACCACCGGCTCCTGGACGGCGAGAGCGACAGCCGCGGGCGCCGCGGGCGCCATCTCCTCGAGATTCTCCAGGAGCGCGAACGTGTTGTGGACGCCCGTCTTCGCGGGGCGCACATCGCCCACGAGCTTCGGCTTGCCACCCTTGCCAATGGCGAACGCCGGGAGCGCCCCGGCGGCGTGGGAAACAAACGTCGGCGGCGCCATGGGAGGGGGCGACGGGAACAGGAGGAGAGGCGGTTGTGGGCGGTGGAAGAGGGGTAGAAGCAGAGGCGGTGGAAGAGGGGCAGAGGCGCAGAGGCGGTGAGCTGTTTGCTATGAGTTGTTCACGAGGGAGAGAGGGACACAGGGAGGGAGGCGATTATATACGGGCAACGGCCAACGCCGTCGTCAAGTCATTGCAATTTTCATTTTAAATGAATTTTTAGAAAAAAGGAAAATCAAAATAATACTCAAAATGCGATGACATTTCTGGACTTAAACGTATATGTGCCGGCGATCGTTTCAGTAATATACTGTGCGGAGTGATCATAATCATATTGTCATGTTTACTTTCATCCAGAAATTTCAGCATTGCCACAATGATCTTTGTATGCCCTCTTGGTTGACCTCTGAGCTATTCCAAATTACCTTCATACTACCTTAGTGCGTGATGCACGAGTTGCAGGATTTTGTTTCTCTTTGTTTAAATTGGATTTTACTGTCAAGGAAATGGGCGTCTAGTTCAGACCTATACTGTTTCGGCTATAATGAAATGGGAATCAGATCACCAGAATGCTGCTGTCTTTAACCTGCGTGGATGAGTCCCAGAAATGTGAACAATTCAGCTTCTTGCTGATACGCAGTCAGTTAGCTGGAGAACTAGTTGCTTTCCTGTGACACGATGACTAGAATTCAGCTCCCAGCCCCAATGGATTGTTCAGGCGTTATGGAGTGTTTAGATGTTCATCTCTGCAGCTCAAGATTCGATCCACGCTGCTGCAAACTGCAGAATTCAGGAGCGCAAGATTCGATCAATGTTAATGCTGCATCTCTCTGCTCGACCTTTTCCGTAACATGATAAGGTACTGAACGTTGCTTTCTGATAATATTCACAAACTGACATCATTCAATTTCTGAATTCTGGTGCATGCTGCTCTAGCAGCAAGTTGTTTGCTGATGAGCTTTGGTTTGCTGCATTCCCTTTCGATCAGTTTACGAAGAACAAGCATTTTACTCATACGCCATCAAGAAAAACGAATTTATTAGCAGCAATAAGATTATGTGGGCCTATAAATTGACCATCTGAACATTGGCGAACAGACAGTTGCAGACATGCAGCTAACGAACAAATCTCTGTCCTAGGAGCTGATTGGAAAACGAGGCGACCCGACTTTGCCAAGCAAATTTAATTCATAAATCAAAGTCTCTGGACAAGAAAATCAAGTAAAAACATAGGTACCAATAGGTATCAAGGCGCCATTAGGAAGAGAACTACTCCGTTTTACAACGCCATCCGGTGTGAACGCGGAAGGAAAAGGAAATTTACCGTATGCTTCTGTTCACTGACAAGTGACCCCACCATTTCTAAAACGCGTCAATTCCAGTGGTGGTGTTTAGATGGGAGGGTGAAAATTTTTTGGATGTCACATCAAAAGAAATTTACCATTTAGGAGTAGTAAACGTAAACTATTGGTAAAACTAATTACAGATCTAGCCACCAAATCGCGAGACAAATCTAATGACGGGATAATTAGATGGTAATTAATTAAGAATTAGCGGACGGTTACTGTAGCATTACTGTTGCAAATCGTGGATTAAGTAGGCTCGTTAGACTCGTCTCGCGACATACACTCCATCCATATAATGGATTATTTTTTTCGTCTACAGAATTTAGAGGTCATGTGTACAGAGGTTCAGAAGAAGTTCCTCCAGCATTCAGAGCATCAGAGTTGATGATATGAGGCAAGGCAATGTGACTATGTGACAGCATGAAAACAAAAAGTGTGATGCTGTAATCAGCATTCAGATGGTTCTAGTTTGCTTCAGAGATGTTGGAGTTCCTAAAGGATCCTCAAATGCAAATACCATGCCTCCCTTTTGGTGAAGGAGTTTCAGTACCGTGTTACTGGTGATCAGAAGAGTGAAATTCAGGCAACCAAGCATTGAACCACAGGTTTCACTGTGTCAAATTACAAGAGTACAGCAACTGACGAAGAAAAGATAACAAATGGTGTCTCATCACTACAATAGATGTTCACAAACAAGCCGCATGCAGTAAGTCAATGACATAAGTGACGAATCAAAAATATGGTGATCCATTCATTTTTGCATATCTTCCTTACACTGACATAGTTCTGGCCCCTTTGTTATTCAGATTTTGGTTTTGATGGTCAGCAATGACTTGGTAACAGCATCAAACACAGTTGCAGGTGACTCTGAATAATTTTGGAACAAGAAATTCGTTAGTAAATGACGGTTGTATAGAAAGTCAACAGAGGGAATATGATTTTTATGGTCAACACAGGGAATGTTGGTGATGGCAAGTGAAGTTTATACAGATTATTTATGTCAGACAAGACTTGGATAAGATATTGAGAGCTAACTTTTCTAACTTGGATGAATAACAGTTATCTATTACTCTTTTATAAGATAAAGCTGCCTAAGATATTTTCCATCGTGAGCATGGATACTAAAGCAGGACATGCTGATGATAGAATATATCAGAATTCGCCAAATTTCATGCATTTAAACTCTATAAGCAATATATCCCCTACTTTTTACTTAATAAAAGAAAACATACCCTGCCGCGCGAACGCATGCACCCGCCCCGCGTGGCGGCTTCGGCTCCTCGCGATCAACAGGCCCGCGGACGTGGACGAGACCGCGGCGGCAGAGGCAACGCCGTCACGCCACCCTGGTCTACCGCGGCGACGCCATGGCCATGCCCGTCGATCGCCACCTAATCCGCGCGCGCGGCGCGTCGCCGCCTGGCTTACCGCGGCGACGCTGCTTCCGAACTGAGAGATGCTTGTCTGTCGCTGGCGCCGCTGGGATGGGGAGGCGCTAGGCTCATCTCCGTGGCTCTTCCCTCGCCGGCGGGCGCGCTGGCCTTCGCTCGCCGCGTCCAGGGGTGGACGGTACCGTCCACCCCCGGAGCCACCTTTGAGCCGTGCGATCCTCCACTGACGGCCCAGATTTAATAAGGGAGGCCCAGTACCAACTGGCTGTTTAATGGACAGACTTTCGCCGCCCTCCGGCGAGCTCCGGTCCGGCACCTAGATTACTTCGGTTCACTGGTGCCAGCTCACGCCGTCCTTCCCCTCCGCTTCGCTGGCCGGCCTTGTCACTCGCCACCGTCCGGCGAGGTCCCGGTGGCTGAGGCTTGCATCAACGTGCGTGCTCCATTACCAGCTAAGTACCTGTCACCATCTCGGCACGAACGGAAGCTAAAGATGAAACTGAACTGATGCCTGATTGCGCTCCTGCAAATTCAGAATTTCCTCACAAACATTCAGTAGCCACATCAGAGCAAGATGATGTAGATGCATGACTTCCTAATGATGGCTTTCTCCAATTCCAGCAGATCCTTTTGTTCTAGTTTTGCTTATGCCGGTTTGCCATGATACCAAACAGAGTTGCAGCCTGCTATTCCGGACGAAACTACAGAAAGAAAAAAAATCAGCAGAAGAGGGACAGGATGGCATCAGCGCCATGGAGCCTGGTCCTCAAAGGAACTACTGGACTGCTTGTCCGTTCCACAAATGTCAGTACAATGCGATGCTCAAATGCGAATCAATGGAGTATGTTTCTACTGATTCGAGGCAGTACCAGTTTAAGCATCTCTCAAATGTGAATCAACGACGAACTGCTTGTGCGTTCCACAAAAGGCTCAAATGTGAAGCAATTAACCGCTTGCCGCCTGGCCTACCGCGGCGACACTTCTTCGGATCTGCGACGTTGCCAGCAGGGGGGTCGAGGAGGCTCTCGGATCCTCTCCATGGCTTCCCCCTCGCCGCTCCGCAGCTCGACGCTCGCCGGTGGGCCACGCGAACCCCCAACCTGTAATTCCTGAAAATCCTACAGCCACGGCTTACACAGGGACTTGGACTTGCAATGGGCAATGGCAGTCAGGCAGTGGCCTGCTCATCGCTCATGGCCCATGGCTTCCCGCCTTCCCTTGCACATGGCCGGCGTGCACACCGGCCGCAATCCATGCGTCGCCCGCCCGCGCACCACCGGCGCACATGGACCTCGGCCGCGCCGTGCGCTGCTGCACGCCTCCTCCTACCTCGCTCGCCGCGGCGGCGCTGCTCCGGCGTTGCGAGGAGCGGGGAGGCTCTCAGACCCTCCCCGTGGCTTCCCTAGCCGCGCCGCAGCTCGCCACCACCAGGCTCGTCTACCGTCCGGGGGTGGACGGTATTTCATTTACCGTCCACCCCAGGTCCCTGTGAGCTGTTGAATCATAAACCGACGGTCCAGATCAAGCGACGGAGACAGCGTATCGTACGAACCGAGCAGCTTTCGCCGCCCTCTCGTCGACCCGCTTGCGCCGCGCCGCCGCCCTCCGGCGAGCTCCGATCCCGCTCCCGCAATAGATTAAGCGCAGTGCTAGCTCCTGCCGCTCTGCTTCGCCGCCCTTGACGCGCCGTCCGGCGACGGCGAGCTCCCGAGGGCCGAGAGCGGCTTCCATGAACGCGCATGCTCGATTGGCATGGGCCGGCAATCATCGTCATGCCACGCCGCTTCGCCGCCGCTCCGCCGCCAGGCTTAACGGGGCGGCTGGTTTTATGAACGGAAGAAAGCTCCTTGTTTTCAGTTACGTCTTCCGAGCATCCTCCCTTTTGCAGTACCACATGCAGATGCAGAGGCAGGAACTGAGAGCTCGGGTACGGTGCAAAAGAGTTCATCACAAATTCAGAATTTCTTCGCAAACATTCAGTGCTCCATTCCATCATACCAAGATGATGCGAAGGAAAGTAAAGCATAACTTCCTAGTGATGGTTTCTTCAGTCCCCCTAATAAGTTAAAAAAGATAAAGAATAGAATGGACAGTTCCCTGTGCACGTTATTCTGTTCTGTCAGGCCCTGATTGCTCGAGGGACATCAGATACATCTGGTATGAACTAAACGCGTTTTGCAGTGTCAAACCAATCCTGACTTTCAGTTACATCTTCAGAGTTTTGCAGTACAACAAATCACACGCTGATGCAGAGCCTGGAATTCCAAGCTCAGGTGCACTAGAGTTCAGAGAGTTTCCTCTCTCGAAGATTCAGTGCTCACGTTCCTCGAAAAAGATTCAGTGATCAAGCACGCATGCCAAGTGTCCAAGATGATGCGCGAGCATATCTTCCTTCCTGACTATGTCTTCTTCAGTTCCAGCAACAATTTTTGTTCTGATTCTTCTTATGTCAACAAGCGATGCTTTCGTACAGCACCAAAAACAGAGTTTGATGAGTACCCACTTCCGGATGAAATTACAGCAAGAAAAAAATAATGGTACGAAATAGCAATCGCGTCAAGTTAAATCACATGCCAAACGAGCTACACGCGGAACCGCCATTGCCGAACTCCCGGCGTGAAGTCAACCTCGCGGCTGCTCCCTCTGCTCGGAGTCGGAGGGCAACGAACCGCGCATCTCATCTCCATGCTTCGGTAGGAAACGGAGCGGAGGTCTGAACAGAGGGATAGAACGGGGAATGCGGATACCGGCAGCGAAGATGGCCGCCGCGGCGGCGGCGGCGGCCGTCGCCGGAAGGGACGAGCCGATCCGAAACCAGGGGGCTCGTTACAAAATACCAGGGGCTAAATGTAAATATTCGGATCGCGATTATTAATCGCGATCCAAATTAGGGGGTTATATGTAAGATACCGGGTCCTACATGTAAATATTCGGATCGCGATTATTAATCGCGATCCAAATTAGGGGGTTATTTGTAACATACAGGGACCAATTTGTAAATAATTTAGGGGTGTTTTGCAAAATTTTGTGGGCGGCGGCATTGTTGCCCCCGGCGAGGTCGCGCCACCGCCGCCGGCCTCCGCGAGCTCCGCGCGGCGCCGCCATGCATTCCTCGCTCGATTTCAATGGAATTCACGCGCCAATCCGCCGCCGCCTCGTGGCCCTCTCGCACGCCGCCGCTAACGGCCCTGCCCCCAGGCCGGCGGGCGTCAAGAGCACGCCACGCGCTAGAGACGGTGAGGGCGTCGGTTGACGAACGGCGAGAGGCGGCGCCTGAGGATAATTGATCTCAAACGCATTTCCTCGGCATTCTGAAGCTCCAACGATGCGGTTCTGATCTGTGATCTCAAACGCCTATTGCAACTGTGCGACAGACTTTTTCTCAGTTTTGATCCTTGGCTGATGAACTACTTGAGGAGTACCAGGCACGCGTGCAAACATGAGGTCGGGATTCAGGCTTCAGATTTTAGAGGCCATGGCTCATGAGTACAGAGGTTCAGAAGATGTTCCTCCAATATTCAGAGAATCAGAGTTGATGATTGTGACTATGTGACAGAAGGAAAAAAAAAAGTGTGATGTTGTGATCAGCATTCAGATGGTTCTAGCTTTTTTTTTTCTCCAATACGCAGGAGAACTGCGCATCATTGTATTAAGAAGAAGAAGCATAGTTCAAAACTTACAGGAAACTTGCACCATAAAAGGCGCAAGAGAACAACCACACGACCTTAGCTACTTATACTACTCATAATTTAGACAACCTAATCGCGGTGCTCTTACCCTAACCTATGCCAGAAGGGCGGCACACCGTAGCGAGGGGAGCACATCTCGGATCGCCTCGTAATGCTTCTCGCGCATCTCCTCCGCGTAGAACTTTTTGTATGCTTGCTTCGCCTCCGTGGTTAGTGGCGCTGCTTCCGGAATCTCCTCGAATCGACGCATCAGGATCACCTCAGCGCGCTTGGAAGAAGCAACATTGGCTAGTGGGTGGCTGGCAAGGCGTTCGCTGCGCTTGGGGAGTTCTCCGGCCGCAAGCACGGGTGCAACCCGCTTGGTCTTGATTGGCTTTGTTAGCAGTGGTGATTGAATCTTGCGCTGTACCGCCTTGACGAAAGCAGAAAGTCTGGACTCATCCGTCTCCTCGTCAGGGATCGTGATTCTCGAGAAGCCTGGTGGTGAGCCAAGTTCCGGTTCCTCCGAGTCCGCCGCCGCGTTCATTGGCTCATCCGTTCCTGCCTGTTGGACCACGCTTGCAAGTGCCGCAGTCAGTCCATGCTCCGCATGCCCAAGCACCACCATTGGTCTTCGGCCGAGTCCAGTATCTCCTGTATCGTCTCCTTGGAGCAGGTCCCCTACAGCCAGCGGTGCAGGGCAGGTCACCGTTGCAGATGTCGCTGCCGGTTCTCCCACTTCCACCTCGCCGATGAGCATGTGGCCTGAGCAGACCGTTTTGACCGGGGTCCAGGAGCTGATCTCGAGCAACATTGGGTCCAGAGCCCGGTGTGGCGGAGACCAGTCCACGCAGCTTCTCTGCAGCTCAAAGCAAACGGCTTCTGCACACTCTGTAGAAGACAAAGGAGCAGCAGGGAAGGTTGAAGCCGTAGGAACAGCCAGACCGTTGGCTCGTTTTGTCTGCTTCCCCTTGTTTGAATCCACTTTGGATGAGTGAACTTGGACGTCGCCTGTTCCAGCAGCTGGCGTGGCCATCTCGTGGTGGGACCTGTCAGCCCGTGCACTACCACCGCTACGGCCGCTGCAATGGCCGTTGGGAGCCGTCAGCCAGTGCACTACCACCGCCACCGCTACGGCCGCCGCCGCCGCTATGGCCGCCGTCGCCGCCGCCTCACGGAGATCCTCCCCCGCCATGCCTTTCCTGCGTTCCATGTAATGACACTCCGGCTCTGCGTGCAGCACCGGGTGCCCACGCAGATCCATCGAGGTGCCTGCAGAGAGCGCAAGCACAGCATCCGTAGGCGGGGAGGACGTGCGGCTGGGTGCCTGCGAAGCCGACGGCATCGACGTGCCATCCGTCTTCGCATGGAATCTTCGCGGTGGCGCCTGCCTCGCACCGCCACCAGCCTCCTGAAGGGTGGGTGACCACGGTTGCCAGCAATCTCTTGCCAGGTGCCGGAACTTGTGGCATCGCAAGCACCGCCGGGGAAGCCGGCAGGTCGCCACGCGGTGGTTGTAAGAGAGACAGTTCAGACAGCGATCCCACATCTCGGGAGGAATGCTCCGCGTGGAGGACGGAGCGGACGAGGACGAAGCGGATGGCCTGTCCGAGGCTCCTCGAAGCCGCCTGAGCCGCCGGCGATGGGAGCGTGACAACACCTCCTCGAATCCG
This sequence comes from Urochloa ruziziensis, assembly GCA_015476505.1. Classification (NCBI taxonomy): domain Eukaryota; kingdom Viridiplantae; phylum Streptophyta; class Magnoliopsida; order Poales; family Poaceae; genus Urochloa; species Urochloa ruziziensis. The sequence goes on from CM027123.1 coordinate 18,592,444, forward strand.
TCTGCATCGACCCTGGGGCGATGGCGGAGATCGGGCGCCGCCGTCGTGGGAGCACGGGGGCCCAGACGCTCCCTGATCGGAGCACGCGCCTCGACACGTGGTGGGGGAGCAGCTCGCAGCGGGGGAGCCCGACGGTTTCGGGCGCGGCGGGAGGGGCGTCGCCGCCATCTGCGCGCTGTAGGAGCCATAGGGTCCACCGTCCCTCCGGTGGCCGCAGGCACCGTAGCCATCGCGGTGGCCGGTGCCGCAGCCGCCTGCGGGGAGGGCACCGTAGCCATCGCGGGGGCCGGTGCCGCATCCGCCTGCGGGGAAAGGACAGGGGAACCGCGACAGACCGCATCGCGGTAGGTCGACGGCCGCGGAGAGGGCGAGGGTGTGAAGCCGTAGTCGACGCATTCATCGTCGTCGCTGCCATCCAACCACCTCGCTTCCTTGTTTCGGCCCGCAGAGGCGGGGTAGAAGGGGGTAGCCGCCGGGAAGAGGGCAGGAGACGCCGCTCGCGGACGGGGAGTGGTTGGCGAGGCGCACCCTACCAACGCCGGCGCGAGATCTGGAGTAGCTTTGCCCGCCGAGCTGGAGGCAGCAGCCGACCGGTGGATGGGAGAAGTGGACGCCGGGGCCAGGGTGTCCGCCTGCGTGGGATGGGTGGGCGCCGGGGACGGGATGCCCTCCGGCGAGTGGTGGGCCGCCGCCTTGGGCGTGGACGGCGGGGACGAGGATTCTGCTGGCGAGGGCTGCGCGGTTGGGGAAGCCGACGTCGGCCAGGAGCTGGGCGCCGGGGGCGGGGTGCCCGTCAGCGAGGAGGAGGTCGTCGGGGTCGGGTCGGCGGCATGGGTGGCGGCCGTCGCGCGCAGGAGGAAGGAGAGCGTCGGCCTCATTCATGGTTCTAGCTTGCATCAGAGATGTTGGAGTTCCTAAGGATTCTCATATGCAACAAATAGGATGCCTTCATTTTGGCGCAAGAGTTTCAGTACCGAGTTACTAATGACCAGAAGATGAGTGAAATTCAGGCAAGCAAGCAGTGAACCTTCAGGTTTGACGGTGTCAAATTACCAGAGTACAACCACAAGGACTTGGGCAATGCAGTCAGACAGTGGCTTGCTCATCGGCTCATCTCTCATGGCCCATGGCTTCCCCTGCATATGGCCGACGTGCACACCGACCGCAATCCATGCGTCGCCCGCCCGCGCACCACCGGCGCCCATGGACCTCGGCCACGCCATGCGCTGCACCTCCTCCGACCTCCCTCGCCGCGGCGCGCCATGGCCTACCGCGCGCGCGGCGGCGCTGCTCCGGCATTGCGAGGCGCGTGTCTCCGGCGCCGCCGCTGTAGGGGAGGGGAGGCTCTCAGCTCCTCCCCGTGGCTTCCCTCGCGGCGTCGCAGCTCGCCGGCGGGCGGCGCTGGCGTCCCCTCGCTGCCACCAGGTGTAGACGGCGTCTCGCCTGCCGTCCGGGGGTGGACGGTATTTCATTTACCGTCCACCCCAGGTAGGTGTGAGCCGTCCAATCCTAAACCGACCGTCGAGATCAAGCAACGGAGACCCCGTACCGTACGAACCCGAGTGCTTTAGCCGCGCTCTCGTCGTCCCGCTCCCGCCGCGCCGTGCCGCGCCGCTTCGCCAGGGCATCGCCAGCCTCGCCGCTGCCCTCCGGCGAGCTCCGATGCCACACTAGCCGCCCTCGCCGCCGCCGGCGACGGCGAGGTCCCGAGGGCCGAGCGCGATTTCCATGAATCCAAGCTTTTTGATTCCGGTGTCTGTGTCGTTGATGTGCAAATTCGTCTCTGAGGCATCAACCCTGAACATGCATAGGGCACATCTCGATCTGGCTTCAACTCAGCTGTGCACAACTGCACATTATTCAGCGTTGTTTGGTTCTGTCAGGCTATGATCGCGCTCCTGCAAATTCTCTCTTGTATGAATTGGATGTACACTTTGACTCTTCTTCACTCTCTACTTGTGCATGTCGCTGCAAAAGTTCAGTGTCAAAACTAGTTCAATTTTGTCTTGTCCAAAAGGAGACCATCACAATCTTAGTGTCAAAACTACGTATGGCTGCTTCCATCACATCTCAATCTCATGAACCTAAAATGTCTTGGTCAATGGCCATGATACCGCCGTGGCAGTGACAACCGCCAGCAAAGTTACAAAAATCTGGTCTAAAAGAAAATCTCCTGGAAACAGCTTTGCTTGTTAATAAAACTCTGCACTTGCGTTGTCTGAAGAATCCCTGAGAGCAGGCGGTTTTCAGGAACAGTTCAGTTCGCTCTGCTTGTACTGGGACTCGTTTTTCAGATGTCACTCAACCACAATTATGATGCAAAGCGAAAGCATTACTTTCTAATGATGGCATCGACGCCATGATCTGTCCCCGCCTCAGAACCCCGCTCGCCGCGCGAACGCGTGCACGCGCCCGGCGTGGCGGCGTCGGCTCCTGGTGATAAAGCCCTGCCTGCCGAGCGACACCGGCCGGCCGGCCTGGTCGTGGCCACAGAGACGGCGGCAACTCTGCCACGCCTCCCTCGCTGTACTCGGTGAAGCCATGGTCGATCCTGAACAAGCTACAGCCACGGCTTACAAGGACTTGGACTCGCAATGGGCAATGGCGATCAGGCAGTGGCTTGTTCGTCGCACATGGCCGCCGTGCATACCGCCCGCAATCCTTGCGTCGCCCCTTGACCTTGCCGCCGCCGTGCGTCTCACCTCCTGCTAGGCTGCTACCTCGCTCGCGGCTCGCCACGGCCTACCGCGCGGCGGCGCTGCTCCGGCGCTGCGAGGCGCGTGCCGCCGGCGCCGCGGCTGTAGGAGCGGGGAGCCTCTCAGATCCACCCCGTGGCTTCCCTCTCCGCGCTGCAGCTCGCCGACGGGCGACGCTGGCCTCCCCCACGCCACCACCAGGCGTGGACGGTGTCTCGCCTACCTTCCACCCCCTATGAGCCGTCCAATCCCTGAACCGACGGTCAAGATCAAGCGAGGGAGACCTCGTACCGTACGAACCGTGCGCTTTCGCCGGCCTCATCGTCCCGCCCCCGCCGCGGCGCGTCGCTTCGCCATCGCCGCCGCCCTCCGGCAAGCTCCGATCCCACACTAGATTAAGCTCAGTGATAGCTCGCCTGCCGCTCTGCTTCGCCGCCCTTACCGCCGCCGTCCGGCGACGGCGACCTACCGAGGGCCGAGCGCGGTTTCCATGAATCCAAGCTTTTCGATTCCGGTGGCCATGTCCTTGATGTGCAAATTCGCCTCTCGGGCTCTGGCTGTCGGCTGCAAGGAGAGAATCTGAACAGTTCATCATTCATGGAACGTAGGCATCAACTCTGAACATGCATAGGGCAGCACACATCTCGACCTGATTTCAACTCAGCTGTGCACATTATTCAGCGTTGTTTGGTTCTGTTAGGCTCTGTTTGCGCTCCTTGTTTGCATACAGAGTACTTGAAATCAGATGACAATCCTTGTTTGCAGTACCACAGGCAGATGCGGAGGCAGGAACTGAGAGCTCGGGTACGGTGCAAAAAGAGTTATCAGAAATTCAGAATTTCTTCACAAACATTCAGTGCTCCATTCCATCATACCAAGATGATGTAAAGCAAAAGCACAACTTCCTAGCGATAGCTTCTTCAGACCCCCTGATAAGTTCAATAAAAAGAGTAAAGAATAAAATGAACAGCTCCCCGTGCACGTTATTCAACATAGTTTGGTTCTGTCAGGCCCTGATTGCTCCAGCGACATCAGATGTACACTGACTCTTCTTTGAGCTTGTCACTGCAAAAGTTCAGTGTCAAACCAATCCTGACTTTCTTCAGAGTTTTGCAATACAACAAAGCACACGCAGATGCAGAGCCTGCTAGAGCTCTTTTTATAATGGGCCAGATGGGCCTTCTTGGGCTAAATATTAAATTTTACTCGAGGTAGAATCTGAATTCTGCTAGAAGTCCAAAGTGTGGTGTGGTAAGAGCAGAGTTCAGAGAGTTCCCTCGAAAGAGATTTAGTGCTGAAGCACACATGCCAAGTGTCCAAGATGATGCGTGACCACATCTTCCTGACGATGACTTCTTCAGTTCCAGCAGATTTTTTTGTTATGATTCTTCTTATGTCAACAAGCGATGCTTTCGTACAGCACCAAAACAGAGTTGGATGAGTACCCACTCTGGATGAAATTGCAGCAAGAAAAAAAGGGTACGAAATAGCAATCTCATGAGTTAAATCTCGTGCCAAACCAGCTACAGGCGGAACCGCCATTGCCGGACTCCCGGCGTGAAGTCAAGCTCGCTCGCGGCTGCTCCCTCCGCTCGGAGTCGAAGGGCAATGAACCGCGCATCTCATGTCCTTGCTTCGGTAAGAAACGGAGCGGAGGTCTGAACGGGGAATGCAGACTCCAGCAGCGACGATGGCCGCGGCGGCGGTGGCCGTCGCCGGAAGGGACGAGCCGATCCGAACCAAGGGGCTCTTTACAAAATACCAGGGGCTATATGTAAATATTCGGATCGCGATTAATCGCGATCCAACGCAGGAGTTCTTTGTAAGATATAGGGGCCTATTTATAAATATTTGGATCACTAGGGGGTTGTTTGTAACATTTAGGGGGTCTTTTGTAAATACTTGGATCGACCAGGAGTGTTTTGCAAAATTTTGTGCACGGCGGCATTGTTGTCCCCGGCCTCGCGAGCTCCGCTCAGCGTCGCCATGCACACCTCACTCGATTTCAGTGAAATTCACGCGCCAAGCCGTCGCCGCCTCATGGCCCTCTCGTGCGCCGCCGCTAACAGCCCTGCCTCGTCGGGAGATCGATGAGATCTGCCCCAAGGCCGACGCGTCGAGAGCACGCCGCGCCCAGAGACGGTGAGTGTGACACCCCGTGTCACTTTTGAAATTTTTATCATGCACATCTACCTATTGTACAAAGTTTGTGGTGCTCATCATGTTTTTGAACTGAGTATCATGTTTGAATGGACTCCCAAAAGTCAAATTTCGTTTTTAAACTCCTTTGAATTCAAATTTGGTTAAGTCAAACCTTTTCCTTTTAACCCTTTTGGGGGCTTGTTTAAAATTAGAAGTGTTTAAACAAGTGGCTTTTGGCCAATTTGAAAATTCATTAGTGAACTATCTACTTTCAGCTAGAAGTTTTGGTTTTGAGCAAAAACATCTTTTACTTGCTCAAACTCTTGGTCAAATGTTGGTCAAACTGCTGATTTCAGCACTTCTGAAATTGGCTAAGTCCAATTCCTGACAGCAGCCATTAGCTAACTTTAGGGCTCCATATCTTTTATTTTTCAATCTATCCAAACCAAATCAAGTTCATGGTTTGAAAGTTGGTAGTTTGAACTCTTCAAAAACCATGAACAACTCCAGGATCTACAACTCTAGCTATTCCTTTTTCATGCTCAAAGTCAGCTAAATCCAATTCAGTTCTGGGACTTAGAAATTTTTCTGAGTTCGAGATTTTGGCCGAAGTTTGATCAAGTTTATCTCTCAAACCAAATCTTTTTGAACCATATGACTTTAACAAAAGTTGTTCCCCTTAGTACCCTCTACAACTTTTGTATTGGGGTTTTGGAAAGTTTCTTCACAAAATTTCGAGTTTGGATCAATTTTTGAGAGGGGGTTTGCGGGTTACTGTAGCTACTGAATCGACGAAGTCGATTCAGTAAAACGCAGGAGGGGGAAACGGCCGGCCGCGCGCTGTGCTGGCGCCGTCGGTGGCCGTCGGTGCCACGCGCCACCCCTTCAGCTTGTTTGGACCCGTGTCATCGCTTCACCTTGCCAACTTGGTCGTCCAGCCATGCGCCGCAGCTGGAGGACGTACCGAGCGCCACCCGTCGTCGACACGGCCAAAAATGGGCCTTGAGCTGTCGCTCGGCGGAATTCACCGCGGTTAAGCCGTCATTGTCCAATTCACTGTGCCAGTAACTCTCCCTCATCGCCCTCGTCGTCCTCAACCACTCCGCTCCACCGCACTCCGCCTCCAGAGCCGTCGCCGGCCAAAAATTCCGGCCGCCACCCTACCTCACCGTTGAGCTTAGCTTTTCCATCCTTCTCCGCCTCCTCTAAGCACCCAAATGGATACTCCTTGACTCCCTGAAGCCGTGCGCCATCTCATCGTGAACTCCGAAGCGTCGGTGAGCTTTAGCGCCGGCCATCTTCTCGGTTACCCGCCGCCGGCCGTGGACGTGTACCATCCCGCTTCTAATCCTTGGGTTTTTCATGCCTAGGTGGTGCGACTTGGAGTCCTGAGGCCGTGGGTCATCTCCGGCGCGTCTCCGACCCCTTCTCCGGCGAGTTCACGCCGGTCAAACGCGCGGCGGCGCTCGGCGTGCGGCGGAGTTCAGCCGGAGGGGTGTTCAATTAGAAGGGGAAATCTTTCCAGGGGGTTAACTGTAAAAGTGCAGGGTTTAAGTGTTAAGGTGGAAAAGATCGAGGGGGTTTTCTGGAAAATCTAGGGGCTGATCTGTGAAGAAAGGACTGATTGGTAATAGATCTTTTAGATCCAGGGGCCTAAGCGCAAAAGTGTTTTTCGGTTTTCTTTTGTTTTTAATTTCAGCATACATGTATTTCTTGTTTAATGCATAGTAAATCATAGGAAAGTGGGAAAATTGTGAAACCAATTTTGTTGAACTTGTTGCATCTTTGGTTACAGCAAAAAAATATAAAATCATGTTTTTAAGTTGTTGTTTTCTGTGTAGATGTTTTGTTTAGTTTATTAGCTTTATGTCAAAATAAATAGTTCTGCATGTCCAAAAATTTTGAGAAAATCACAGTAGCTTTAAAATGTGTTTTTGTGAGCACAGTAAATTTTTGGGATGCATGCTGTCTGTGTAGTTTAAGTTAAGCTTTTTCTCCATAATTAGCTTGTTGGTGCTGTTAAAAATGCTTGTAAAACTGTTTTTGAGCTCAATAAATCATGGTAAATCTGTGTTAGTGTTTAGTTAGTGTTTCTGTGAAGTTTTACTTTTTTGTGCATAATTTTGTTGCTGTTTGTTGTTTTGGTAGATTTCTAGTCTTTTTGTCTTTTTCAAAATAATTAGTTTCTGTTAGAGTAAAATGTTGGAAAAAATTCAGTGGTAATCTTAAGATAAAAGCTTCTCAGAGAGTAAAATGTTGGAAAAAATTCAGTGATAACCTGTGTAGGCTTGTTTAGTTATTTTGTTGCTAAATAACCCTTTCTTTATGTGATTAAATGGTTTTATATATATCTTTATGCTAATAAAATGTTTCCTAAATAGTTTTGGTAATTTCAGTTTAAGTTTGCATCTGTTGTTATCATTCTCTCTTAGTGATAAGTTAATCTTGCTTAAAGAGGTATGCACTTACTCTATAAAATGCTAAAAATGGTTCTAGCAACATTTCATGTGATTTCATGTGCATATCTGTGTTTGTACTTAAGCTGTATAATCGAGTTGCTGCATTTAAGTTTGTATCTTTTCCAACTGTTGTTCTAAGCTTACACATGTGCATCTTCATGTAGAGAACATGTTAGCTGACAGGATTTTTAATCTGGTGCCTGAGCCTGAAGCCGATCAGCAAGAGCCCGAAGTTGTGGTAGTTGAAGCTGAGCAAGACCCGAGCCAAGACTCGGAAGGGCCCAAGGCCAGCGAAGGCAAGCACCGAACTGCATCCAACCTTTTTAACGCAGCCGCCAAATAATTATTTACTTTACAAAGTCTTTACCTTATGCATTTAAGTTTTCATAGGAGTTGACTGAGAACCTAGTTGCATGGTCCTTAGGAAACCCAGAGTTTTTATTAGTATGTGTAGGTCGATAGAATTGCTAGGCTGGTTAAACGGTAGAAGTCGAGTAATTGTCTGTTACTCGCGAGAAGCTAAGTTGGTTTCTTTCAGCAAGTTTTGCTCAACATGTCAGTTAGACTGGAAAAAGTTTAGACCGGGCGGAGAGTTTTGGTAGGCAAAGGAATGGAATGGTGTAGCTCCGCCTGTATCATTTAAGGCCCGTTCGTTGTTGGCTCTGGGATCAAGATTGAACTGTACTACCTCACATGCTGGGAGTAAGAGGTAGTTGAAACTGGTAACTTATGTACTTTAGCTCGCACTGGTATGTTGAACTACGCCTGACTTCCTATTCATGTACCGGTTAGAGTAACTCATGGCTGACCCGTCGTTGGTATCGGTGGGGACTGGTACTTGAGGGTCGCAGGGTAGGTCAAATACTTAGTGTTGGCTGAAGGAACGGCTGGCATGAGCGGCTCGACGGGGCTCGTTTGTGCCGTGTGGGTAGGTTAACCTTGCAAGGGATAAAACCGAATCGATTCGCCGTACTCACGGTATTGAGCTCTTGATCACTGGGCAGCATCGCTAGTTAAGAACTTGAATACTGTTGATGGTTATATGCTGTATGAATTTTAATCAAGTTCTTGCTCTCTTTGAAAAAGTTTTATAAATGCTAACTTAGATCAAATAGATCAACTAAAACTTGGATGCTAAAATTTGAAAGTAAGGATCTATTTAGTTGCTCTTTTTGGCAAAACAAAAACCCAGCCAAAAGCCTTGCATACTAGGGGTCTTAGTAATCTAAAGTCGGTTAAGTCTTGCTGAGTATTAAATTACTCAATCTGCTTGTGTTTCCCCTTTTTCAGAGTCTGAGTCTAGTGTTGCAGAGCAGGTCGCTGAAGCCTTCCCGTTTGGTGTTCCTGAAGGTTTTCAGTTGCAGTTTGTTCCGGCTTCGTAGGGTGTGGAGCCGAGGGAATGATAATGTCGGCTGGGCTACCTGTGCATTATTATGTTATGTTTTCGTCGTAGACTCGAGATGTTTAAAACTTCCGCTGTGCTTTAAAAACTCTGTGTTGTAATAATTTTTTATCATGTCCTGTTTTGTAATTAAATCCACGTGTACTGTGTTGTAAAATTTGTGACTTGTTAATCATCTGTGCTCATCGTGGAGTGAGACTTGCCTCGTATTGGTTTCGACAATGTGATCAGTGGTGTAATCGGGAGTTACCCGACAGCAACTACACGGTTATGTCAGTTGAAGCGCGAGTGTGCTGTACTGTTTGCATTAGCTAAGGGACAATGCACTTGAGCTGACATAATTTGAGGTGGTTCTGCCACAGTGAGGGCGTAGGTTGATGAACGGCGAGAGGCCGCGCCTGAGGAAACCATTTGTGGCACAATGACCTTTCCTCGGCATTCTGAAGCTCAAACGATGATGCGGTTCTGATATGTGGTCTCAAATGCCTACTCCAACTGTGCAACGGATTGGTTTCTCAGGTTTGATCCTTAGATCAGATGCTAGTATGATACTTACGAGGAAATGCTTGTCCCATGAACTACTCGCCGAGTACCAGGCAGGCGTGCAAAGGTCGGGCTTCAGACTTTAGAGGCCATCTGTACAGAGATTCAGAAGAAGCTCCTCAAATATTCAGAGTCGATTGTATGAGTCACTGTGATTACGTGAGAGCAGAAAAAAAAAATTGATGCTGTGATCAGCATTCAGATGGTTCTAGTTTGCCTAAGAGACATTGGAGTGATAGAACTCTAGGATCAACTAGCAGTAGATTAACACGGGTACAACTTGATAATAAGGATTAAAACATGTGCATGCTTAAACTACATCTAGATCTAGAAGAACTACATCTAAAAAGGAAGAGTAGAAACACAGACCATTGGTGGTGGCGACGGGGTCGACGGCGGCCATGGCGGCGGTGGCGGTCGCAGGGGCGGCCGCAGGTGGGAAAGGCGTTGGCGGCGCGGTGGCTCTCCGGTTGAGGTCGGGGCGATGGCACCTCGTCCTCCGGATCCACCCGGAGGTCGCAGGCGGCGCTGGTGCGGCTTCCCGTTGCTCCAGTGCCCCTCGATCGGTAGGGTTTATGGGGGTGGTGGCTGGCGGCGGTGAACCTCGTGCCCTGCGCCCTAGCCCCCACCCCTTTCTTTATAGCACTGTACAACGGGAGCCCACCAACCAATGCTTAATATTCCAGCCGCTGCATCCTTCAATGTATATAGCTGTTCATTATTACACAGAAACACCAGACGGTGATTAAAACAACCAGTTCAGATTGGCAACCCCAAACAAAATCATCCCGAACCAAGTCTATTACTAAAACACCAGCCATTTGACGCAAAGATTTTCATGACTGTAGACTCAAGCACGCGACACCCCGATGTAATTTGGGGTCGCTCTTTCTCCTTCAGCAACAATGACCAGAAACGGATCCAATGAGTTCCTCTGTAGATAACCTGCATAGGAGTAACATATCTCGTGTTGTTAAAAATCACATCATTTCTACTCAACCAAATCGCACAACATAAGGACGAAGCCCCCACCAAAATCTTGTACATAAGTTTCTTATTAACCCCAGTTAACCATCCATTAAATATGTGATGAATGTCTGTAGGCGGTTTAATATTAAAAGAAACTTGTACTGTTCTCCATATAAATCTAGCTACAGGGCAATCAAAGAAAAGGTGTTGTATAGACTCATTTAAATTGCAGTAACAACACTTTAAACTTCCTTTCACTGCCTTTTTGCTAAATTATCTTTGGTCAGGACCGTCCTTTTACTTAGATACCACATAAAGATCTTGATTTTCAGAGGTAATTTAAGTTTCCACATTATGTTATTGTAAGGTAGATTTATTGTAAGTGGCATTGACCCTCCGTCTCAGGATATAAGGCACAGATGAAGTGCTTTGTAGGCTGATTGGGCAGAGTACTGTCCGTTTGGGCATTTAATTTTTTTTAGAGTATACAGTTTGGGCATTTAATTGGGCATCGTCCCCAACACACCAGATGTTTCTCTCTCTTATTAGGAAGTCAGCCTACCAACACAAGCATTTTTTTTCTGGCTCCTTATGCTTAACACAATAAGGCCCGCTCAAAATGAAAATATGGTCCTGCTAGCATACGATGTGTCCTATGCATAAGTATCCTGGATGAAACACTTGACCACGTACCTCTTCATTCAGTGCATGCCCCTTTGCTATCTTCCATGCGTATGTAGCCATCCATTGTATTAGAGAAACTATCTTCAATACAATCTCTTGGATAACAATTAACAACTATAAACACTATGGGTTGGGGATGGCCTAACTTAGCTATATATCTCTTAGCTTGTACACATCATCATTACGCAAAAAAAAAAAAAGCTTGTACACATCATCTTGGATCCTATATGTAGAAGAAAAAGAAAGGAGAAAAACATCTAACTATCTCTTATTTCACCGATAGTGGCTTAGAAAACAAGGCCAACCTGTTGCTAATTGTTCTCTGACTCTTTACCATCTTACATGCGTATAGTATGTAGCCATCCATTATGTTAAAGAAACTATCATAAATACAATATCTCCTCTGTATTCTCGTCTGTAATCTACTTTTCTGATCATGCCCCCCTCCCTTCTCTGCACCTGGCATGCCAGGTCGCCTTTGTACGCAAACTCACAATTGCGCTTTCTATCAATGAATCAAGTAGGTGGGGATCTTCCCCCGATGTTGTTTAAAAAAAGTATGGTTTTCAATCTAGCAGGTACTACATCCGTTCCAAATTATAGGTCGTTTTGGGTTTATTAGATTCATAATTTTTGTTATGCACCTAGATATAGCGTTTATCTAGATGGATAACAAAAATTATGAATGAATCTAATAAATTCAAAATGACCTATAATTTGGAATGGAGAAAGTGACTCTTTTGAAGGAGGCCTCAGAGCTAGAACAGTTACTCGAGCCTGCCTCATCCAGTCATCCGTGTCCCCTCCCTAGCTAGTGTTGGTTCGGTGTCGAAGACCGCAAAGGCAAAAATGAAACCGATCGGCCATGTAGGTGTCGGGTACGTATGCATCCATAGATGTCGGTGATTTCCGTATCGGAAACAGTTCCTCGGACCGAACTAAATATATATATACTACTATATACCCATAATCGTTGAAGCCGGCCGAAGAAGAAAAGATCCATCGACTTGCATAGTTGCATTGCATCCAGGATGGATACGACCACGACGACGCAGCAGGCACGCAAGGCACATGGGATCACCGCTTCCAATGTGCCGAAGCAGCTCGCCTTCCACCTCCGGATCGGCAAGCGAGGGCCCTTCGGCGGCGCCCATCGCGGCACGACCCTGCTCATTACCAACTGCTACGGCGTCTGGTCCCTTCGCACCCACCTCTATGTCAAGAAGACGCGGTTCCAACGCTTCTACCACCTCAAGAAGAAGGCCGCCGCCGTCGAGAAGCTGCACGTCTCGCTGCGGAAGCTCGGCATGCGCTCGTGGCCGGAGTACGACGAGCGGATCGCGCTCCTGAGGGGGAAGCTTGCGGACGCGTACTGGGCGGCGGCGCCGGCGCCGTACAGGGAGCGCGCCGCCGCCTTCCTCCACGCGGCCAGGCAGCACAGGCATGGCCGGCGCTTCTACTTCTGCGCTAGCATGGCCATGGTCGCCGCGTACTGCATCTACGTAGCGTCGTGGTCGGCGGTGGTCCCCGCGAGGATCATGTTCCTGAATATGGTGGTCGATGTTTGTCTGCTTTATAAACCTTTAGTGTACATATGGCGCTTCACGTTTTATGAGCCGGATGTTATCGTTCGCATGTTGGAAAGAGTTTCTTAGTTAGTTATTAGTTTTTTTACGGGATATACTATATATTTGTGTATTACATAGTGTTGATAAAGTTCTCGCTAGCGTGGTTAGACGTTACGACGAAGATCTAAATATTGCATATACTACTTGTAACATCCCACAAATTTGCAGTCTGTTACTTGTAATGAAAAATCGGGATTTAAAATTTTTGTGTGAATTGTTGTGAGCCATGAATTAATTTGCAATATAAGTTAATTGCTCTCTCTAAAATTCCTAGTAATTTAATTCTTGCATAAAATATTTCTCATACCTAAGCATGTGTGATTTGGATCTTATCCGGAATTGTGTCATTCCATTTGGATTTATTGGAAATTGTTTGAGTGTAGTTTATATTTGAAACTCCCTTTCAAATATAAACTAAAAAGCTAATCCTAACTAACCCCCTAGCTAACTTGGGCCTAAACCAACTGACAGCTAACTACTCCAACCCGAACCAGGCCGACGGCCTGCTAACCTTTTCCCTCAAGCTCTCAGCCTAACTAACCCCCTCGGCCCGGCCTACCTCTCTCCACCAGGCCGCTGGCCCTCTAACTCTTTCCCCGGCCTGCTAACCGCCGCTCGACCCATCTCTCCACTGCAGCCCACCTCCTCTCGTGCGAAGCCCGCTCGGCCCAGCTACCTTCAGCCCAGCTTCCCCAACCGCGCATCCCTCCCCTCTCCCACTGACGCGCGGACCCCACGGGTCAGCTTTCCCCTCCGTCTCTCTCTGCTTTTTCCCCACGGAGCAAAAGCAGAGCAGGGCAGCGCCGCTGCTGCCGCTCTCGCTTGCCGCCGCCCCCGCGTCGCGACAGGGAGGCGAGAGCGCCTTGCCTTGACCGCGCCCGCGCCGCACCCGTGACCCCGCGACCAAAACCCTAGCACAGACCCCTTCTAGAAGGATCCCGGGAGGGAGATTCCCGAGCTGCCCCTGGCCGTCGGCTGGCCCGCATGCCAAGTCCGGCTGTCCCATCCACCCGGCCCTGCTAACCCTAGACTTGCGCCGTTGATGCACTGCCGCGTGTCCCAGAGCGCACGCACCCGCCCTCCAGGCCGTCCGCGTGTCTCCGATAGCTCCCCACCGAGTGCCCCTCGCGCCGCCGGCTATAAGAGCTAAGGTCGCCGCCTCTCCCCTGCCCAATCCACCGAATTGGGGTATTCTCTACACCATGCCGCCACCAGGAGCTTGAAGGGGGGAGGAGAAGGAGGTCGCCGTTGTTGCGTCGACGACAACTACGCACGGAGCCGAACTTGAGGAGCGCCGCCGCCGGGTACGCCGCCACAAGCCAGAGCACCAAGCCGGAGCACCACGACGCCGCCGCCTGGAGCGCTGCCACCACGTCGTCAACCTCGCGAACGCCACCGTCCTCTGCTTCTTCTTCACCAAGCCGGCGCCGCCCGTGTGGACCGCAAGCCACCGCCGCGCCGAGAGCCCTCACCGAGCCCCGCGACCCCCTTTCTTCTCCGCACCTCGGTGAGCACCACCAAACCTCATCCTCTGATCCCGCGCCCCGCTCTACCTTGCACCCCTCTGGAACGCCGTGCCTTCGCGCCGGCCGGGAGCCGCCATGGCCTACCCCCCATGGCATCGTCGCGGACCAGGCACGACCTGGCCCCGCGAGCGAGCTCCCACTGCAGCCGTCCTTGAGCCATCTTTTCCTCGGCCGCTGATCGAACGCCGGCGCCATGATCTGTGCACGTCCTGTGCCCCGCGCGCGCACGCCTTTGCACTGCCCGCCGTCGCCTCGACGCGGCCGTGATCGCGCACGTGTCTGCGGACCTAGTCAAGGCCCAAGGCCAAGCCTTGGCTGGGCGTAGCCTCGGCGACCCGCTGTTAGCGCCGTCGCTCCGCGTGCACGTGAACGCGCTGTGACTGCCCTGCACTGAGCTACCAGCGCCGTCTATGGCGTGGTCGTGCCCGCGCATGGAGTTGAAACCGGAGGACCATATTTCGACCATCCAAGCTTTCGCCGACTCTCGCCGGAGCTTCGACGTCGACGGCCATCACCGGAGGATCGCCGCGCCGCCGTCCAAGACCCGCCGGCCGCGCGGACATCGACCGAGGCTTTACGTCGAACACCTTGTGGACAGCCCCTTCGCCCTAGCCACACGATCTGGCCGCACGGAGCTAGCCGCAGTAGATGTCGGTCTGCCACAACCTGATCCGGTGGGCCGAGTCCACCGTGAGCCACTCTCACGGCTCACCGTGCACCTAGTCCACGAACCCGTAACTTTTCTTCACAAAGAGACCCCTGACCTTTTTCACTAAACCCCCTGCCTGTCATTTCTTCTCTACAATAACACCACTGTCCTTTCTCAGTAAGGCCCCTAAACCTTATTCTTGTTTTACAAGAATACCCCTACCTTTTACACTTTGGCCCCTGGACCATTCTTTGACCGGCCGCCACGTGTGCGCCACGCGGCTGCCACCTCGCGCCTGCGTGGACAGCCACGTCAGCTTTGACCGCTGACCGTTGACTGGCCAGCGCTGACCAGTCAACGCTGATGTCATCCGGGCCCACGATGACATCAGCAAAACCCGGACCCATTGCACTTTTACAGTTTGGTCCCTGACTTTTTCTAAAATTACAAATAGGTCCCTAAGATTTTACATATTGGTCCTTCCACCCTGGCAGTTTTACATTTAGGTCCCTGGCTGTTTTTATTTTCTTTTCGGAATTGATTTAAAGGCTTGTATTAAGGATTTAAACTTCAAAAAATCATAATAAATCAACCGTAGCTCAGAAAAATATGAAACCAGTTTCTATATTTTTCTAAAATCATGACTAAGCCTTTGGTGTACTGTTTGGGATCATTTGAATCTCCTTTATTTCTGATTTGGCTCTTATTTGGTGTTCATCTGCTAGTAGATGCCGATATTTATTTATGTATGCGTCCTTTAGGATCCCCGGAGGACCCGGACTTCTTCGACGACGTCGACTACGCTGAAGACGAAGATAAGGACGATACTCCAGGTTCACGCCCATCTGATACTTTTTACCTATTAGGCATTGCAAGTAGAATTGCTAGCGCTTTATTGCATTGATGAGATGATGATGAGCCCGCATAGCCTATTTATATATCCTGATTCCTTGATTGCCTACTACACTACTATATATGATATGCTATGCTTGCATGTGTGGGATATAGTGGTGGTTTAAAACCTCTTGGCGTGAGTGTTTTGGGATGGGAAAACTTGGAGAGTTTCGAACCCCCGGCTGGAGTAAGCAGACATTAACCGACCCTCGGGTCGGGGAGGAACTTTGGACACCTCATGGCGGGATTTGAGGAGAAGGCGGGCTTTACCTATGAAGGTTGCCGATGGAGGACTTTGCTGCTCTGGTCTAGATGTATCGGTTGAACTATGCTTCACGGGACTATGTAAACGTGCGCACCGCTTATCCCTATGGGAGGGGTTCCAGCCATTCTCTTTCTCGGTGGTACCAGTCCTGAGGGAGTAGTGTGTTAGGATTGGGCGGTTTCCAAACATGCCCATGGGACATTCGGGATGTTCGGCGCCCGACGATTCTCGCCCTCGTTTCCGAGACTCTCAGCGCCCGTGTGTGGTGTTGGAGACTCACGCTCCCGGATCGTGCGGGTTTACTCGTATGGGTCCAAATCCGGGAATTTAGGCTGGTGCTATCCGGTTAGGGAGTCATGGTTGTGCGTTGTGTCTCAAGACGGCGGCCACCGTCTGCAGCCCGAGTGGGTCCTGGCGTACACACTCTGCAGAGTTAAAACTATACGTATAGCCGCGTCCTCGGTCATGGACACCCCTGCGTTCTGTTCGCTGATTAGTGTTTTGGGATTTCTATCTCCCCCTCTTCTAAAACTTATAGGTTGGGATGAGAGCTACTAGTTCAGGATAAGGTCCGGCGTGTGCCGTTGAGATGGGGAAAGATAGAAGCTTTCCCCGCCGACTCGAGAGGAGAAGGTGGTGAGGTTGAGATGGGAGTCTAGCGTGCCAGAACAGCCCGTGGTGTTGTGATATAGTTTGGGATAATGATGGTGGTATTTTACTCTTTACTGCTGCTGCATAGGAAACTCGAGCCATTCCTTGTTATACTTTTACCCTTTAGATGATAGGCCACTTAAAGCTTGCATACAGATGGTGACGTGGACCTATCCCATTCCTTGGGGATAGTTTGTGAGTTGCAGGTTAGGACTTGGCGTTCAAGTCCGTATGTGTTAGATGGGTAGCGCTGCTTCGCTCAAGGTTGCCTGTGGATCAAGGATGAAGACTTGAAGACATAGCTACCGCTACGCAGGACTTCCGCTTGTCGCTCAGCCCGAGAGGCTTGTATTATACTCGTATTTCCATGTTGGTATGGATGTAAATCCCCTCTTGTAATCTAAATTAATTGTATGACTATGATATTATGCTGAAACGAGATCTGTACGTGATAGCTACTGATCCAGGGACTATCACAAGGGTACAGAGAGCCAGATTCTCAATTACAAAAATCTGGGACGTTACACTACCTCTGCCATCATATCTTCTCATCACCTAGCAAGTCCTTCTGCACTGTAACGACATGTGTGGACTCATCCACGGGCACGTGGGGCAATGGGGTAATTGCCGATCACGTCCACACTCACCATGGCACGGGCGGACGGAGATCCGGTGCAGTGGCCACTACCACTGCACGTTAATCACTGCACGCATTATCGGTGCTACAGTGATGAACAGGAACAAACAGTACCCGGATGAACAGTGTTGAACATTGTTGCTGCAGTAGTAAACAGTGTCTCTCCTCACAGCCGGCTACTGCTTAACGTGCAGTGGTAGTGGCCACTGCACGGGATCTGTGTCCGGCACGGGCATCAACTATCCTTTGTATTTATAGAGCCCATCATCATCTTTTCTAGACACTATATCCATATTTGGCTTCGGGTTAGCGGCTACTTGTCGTTCTTTAGTTAAATCCAAAAAAGGGCTCCAAATGTAAGATTATATCTGCAACTTGACAGATTGATTGCATATATTTAGAAAAGCTTGAAAGGGAAGGTGCCCTACCGCCCGCGCGTGTCGTCCTTCGACTGCAGCGGTAGCACAGCATCGTGATGATGCCATCATGGTAGATGGCGGCGAGCAGGATGAAGCCGGTGGCGAGTAGATTCACCATGACGACGGTGGCGCTGGAGGAGACGGTAACCAGCTGGCACAAATAAACAAGCAAAAAAAAAAAGAGAGAGACTGGTTCGACAAGTTAGCACGGTCAGCCCAGCTAGTATTGACTGGCCGGCACTAACGTGCACACATTTAGTACCAGGTCCTCCGACTGGTAATGAATGGTGTCATTTAGTACTGATCGGTAACACCAACCAATACTAAATGTTTTTCACCCAAAAAATAAACAATAAAATATTACGCACCTTTGGGAGGTATCCACACGCGCATCGACACGAGCCACAAGTCATGCGAATTTTTCAGCGTAAATGTGCGTACGCAGCCGTAAGGATCCGAACCATGACCTCCACCTTCGCTCATTGTTTTCTTTTCATCCCACCTATGCATCACATGTGACTGAGTGAGAGATGTTTTCCTTTTGAAATAACACATGGAAGCCCATTTAGTACCAGGGAGGGACGAAGCCATGTTGTGATTAGGGGGTGCATTAGCGCCCCTAAAGATTGAAAAAACAGTGATTATACTCAAATTTCTACCATATTTGCACCCATAACTCAACTCGATGCACCCACAAGGCAAGTGCACCTCCCTCCAATTTGCTCCAGCTTAGCCACCGGTACCAGGCCAATACATCGGCCGATACTAAATGTCACCCTTTAGTATCGGCTGGTGTTATTGGCCGGTATTAAATGTGCACGCCACTTTAGGCCCTGTTTGGCATGGCTCTAGAGCTAAACTTCACCAACTCTACCTACTTTTCTAGCCAAACACCCCAACTCCACCAACTCCTAGAGCAACCTAACTCCATGGAGTTTGAGGAGCTCTAGTTCATTTTGATGGAGTACATCTTTTGGAACTCCAGAAACTCCACATATGAGCATAGTCGTGGAGTTCAAGGGTAATTACCCACCACTGCCACTGGTTACACAAAAAAACGCTTCGTTTCTTTTCCCATCTATTCAGCGTTCGTCCACCTCCCTCCACCCGCTCATTCCTCCTGCCGCCGCCCGATGGTGCTTCTCCCCGCCGTCGGTCCCATCGCCGGCCAGGAGGTCCGGCTCCGCCGCCTCCCCAATCTCGGGCCACCGCCGCCCTCATGCCGCTTCGTCGTCGCCCCCACGTCGTTCCCATCCCGCGCTGCATCTCTTCCAATGACGACGGCGCCGCCGGGGCTGCAATCGAGGAGGCGACGGGCGACAAGTAGAGCCCCCGCGCCGCTGCGACCCTTCGCCGCCCCTATCCCCGCGTCGTGGCGGCCATCTCAACCCCGTCCTCATGCCTGGAGCCGCCGCCCCCAGTTGTGCCGTCCCCAATTCTTTTTTTTCTTTTTTTTTGCCATCCCAATTCCACGTCGGAGCTGTTGGATATAATACTGGCCCTATCCCGCGTCGTCGCGGCTGATGGGCTGCGCACCGCCGTCGGTCGTAGCGCCCGTCACCACCGGGAAACCAGACGAGCAGCGCCTCCATCCCACGCTCCAGCGTCACTACCTTGCAAGCGGAGGAGCAACGGCTCGAGGGGACCTGTGTGGGCGTGAGCTCCTTCAGTCTCATCACGAGGAAGAAGATAAACAAAAAATAAAAAATAAAAATAGTAATTGAGAGAATGACATGTGGGGCCATGAGTGGAGGGCAAGATTGACAATCTACCATCAAAACCCTCATTTCTGGAGTTTGGAGTAGTCTTCTAGCCAAACACCCCTTTCCGTCAGCTCTTGCTCCACGTGGAGCTGACTCTAGCTGGAGTTTGGGAGTGGAGCTGCTCTCTGTGGAGCAAGAGCCATGCCAAACATGGCCTTAGTACCGCACCAAGACACCAGCCGGACTAAATCATTTAGTACCGGATTTAGTACCGGCTGGTGTCCCCGATCGTGATACTAAAGTGCCCCCGTGGGCCCTATTCTTGTGAGCCGATACTAAATGCATGTTTTAGTATCAGCTCTGCGTGACTGGTACTGATATATATACATGGACAAATGTGAGGTTTTTCAGCCGTGAAGAATTAGGATCCGGTACTAAAATAGAAGAGGGTTTGTATACTAAATAAATTAATGCATCCGTTGTGCCTGCCGCATGTACGTGTCAAATCCATAATGGAACCGATCCGCCGTATGTAACCATGCAAGTAGATGTAGGTGTTGGATACATATATGCATCGATACATGTCGGTGATGGTTTCGTATCGGAAACCGAGCGAGCCGAACTAGATATGGAGTTATGGACATATGGTACGGTAGACATCCAAGCATATGTCTGCTGGTGAAGCTGCCCGACAGGAGATCCATCGACTTTCCATCCATGCCATGGACAAGACCACCGCTTCCAATGTGCCGAAGCAGCTCGCCTTCCACCTCCGGATCGGCAAGCGAGGGCCCTTCGGCGGCGCCCGTCGCGGAACGACCCTGCTCATCACCAACTGCCTCGGCGTCTGGTCCCTCCGCACCCGCCTCTACGTCAAGAAGACGCGCTTCCACCGCTTCTACCACCTCAAGAAAAAGGCCGCCACCATCGAGAAGTTGCTGCGGAGGCTCGGCGTGTGCTCGTGGCCGGAGTACGACGAGCGGGTCGCGTTCCTAAGAGAGAAGCTGGCTGGCGCGTGCTGGGCCGCGGCGCCGGCGCCATACAGGGAGCGCGCTGCCGCCTTCCTCCGCGCGGCGAGGCGGCGTAGGCTCGGGCGCCGCCTCTGCTTCTGCGCTAGCGTGGCCATGACCGCCGCGCACTGCCTCTACGTAGCGTCACGGTCGGCGATGGTTCCCGCGAGGATCATGTTCCCGTATATGGCGATCGGTGTCTTTCTGCTCTATAAATTTTTTGTGTACATGTGGTGTTTCACGTTCCACGAGCCGGATGTTGTTGTTCGCATGTTGGAAACAGTTTCTTAGTTATAATGTGTTTTCGAAATATTCTATATTATTCGTGCATCAGGAGTTGAGACTGCATGCTTTCTTGATTTCTAAATCTACGTGTGCTAATTTAGACGTTATATCTTGATCCAACGACGACGCCGATCTAAAGATTGCATATACTATACCTCCGCCATCATTTCTTCTCATGGCTTAGCAAATTCCTCTATGGTAACTGCAAGCGTGGACTCATCCACTCGTGCGTGGGGCTATGGGTGATCGCTGATCAGGCCCACAACCACCTTAACATGGGTGTCAACCTCTCTATTTGTAGGGCCCATCACCGTGTCTTTTCTAGGCACCAAATCCTAAAAAAATACTACAAATATGGGATATATCTACAACTTAAGAAATTGCTTAAAATTTAGAAAAACAATGTCATCATATATATATTGGGTGGGGTAGGGGTGAAAGTGGTGAGGATAATTTCCACATCCGATCCGCTTCGAATCCGATTTTTGCGGATATGGAGAAGCATTTTTGATATCCGTGCGGATATGGATAATCCGAATCCGATTGTGTGTGGATGCGGAGTATGATATGGTTTAAGCGAAATCCGATGGATACGGATTATCCGATAATTGAATGCGGATTATCCGAGACTTATAATAGGATATCCGACTAATCTAACGAGCCCACCATGTTACCACACTACAAATCGAGCTCAGCTCAAATAACGAGACACCCATAAACTATGTCATGGTTCATGAACCATAAAGATAAGTATTTTTCGTGTTACGTTGCTAAATTATAGTTTGGTTTAGAAATTATTTGTCACTTAAAAACTATATGTAAGCATATATTATCCGACTATATTAATTCGCATCCGCTCCGAAACCGCTCCGACTCCGCACCAGTTCCGACATCCGAAAAAATCCGCATCCGTAACCGCATCCGCAAGATATCCGCTCCGCTCCATATCCGACAAAAAAATATGGATGAGGATGTGGAAAAGGTATTATCCGCTCCGATCCGATCCGCTTTTATCCCTAGGGTGGGGAAATAAAAGAAGATTGAAAAAATTGCCTACAAAATAACGTGCAATGTTACAACTTAAGTTTTTCCCTTTTAATCGTGATCATTTGCGTTAGCCCTCTCCTCCATCAAGTCTCAATATTAAAAAAAAAAAAACTATTCTTCTTCGGCGCACTATCTTTCACAGGAGGCGATATGATGCAGCTGATTTCGTGCACGGCGTCATCACTGGCCGAGGCGCTGCCTGCTTGAGGTGAAAATGAAAATGAGCATGCATATGTACACGGGATCGGATGGTCATTCAATTCATTGGCATGAAAACAAGCCACGAAATGCCGAAGGAAAACAAGCTAAGCCTACGGTAGCTAATTAAAAGGGTGTCAGAACATTTTTACCATACTCCAATCAGTAGTACACTTTATAAATTGGTTACAAAACACTTTTATGTATTTTCTTGGTAGACTATTTGTTACTAGTCAATGTTGAGTTCTTTGGTATAGGGATTGACGTATTGTGCAGTGGTGGATGTATGGAGACACATTGCGACGAACAGATCGAGTAACAAGCTAAAAAATGCTAGAAACGTGTCAACACACTTTCAGCATCATTTTCCAACCAGTACACTTTAAGAAGAATTAGTTACAAAAACACCTTTTAAAGACTTCAAAAAAAATTAACTGAGAAAAATCATGAAATAATTCAGGTATGCATCTATTTCCTTCCTAGCTAGCTAGCTAGCAGATAGAACGGCGCTGATGCAGTGATAATGCTTAATCCTCCTTCTCGACGGAGTTGACGAGGTTGTAGACGGTAGTTGCCGCGAGCATGATCCCGGTGCCGGTTCCGATGACTCCGGTCATGTCGGCGAAGATGGTGAGCGCGCCGACACAGAGGCCTCCAAGAGCGGCGGCCGTGGGGATGCAGCGGCTGAGCACATGGTAGGTGGCGCCGTCACGCCTTCCCGGTACCACCAGGCGCTGCTCCCCGAGCCGCTTGGCGACGTCCCTCGCCGACGACCCGGAGGCCAACACCCAGGCCTGAGACAGGAACGCGCACGAGGCCAGCAGCAGCGCGGCGTAGACGAGCGCGTGGAGCGGGTCGGCGAAGACGCTCGCCGGCGCCGTGACGTAGTAGGCGAGGCCGCCGACCGGCACGGCGGCGTGGCCGGCATCCTTCCAGACGCCGAGCAGCCGGGCGAGCACGCCGCCGCCTAAGAATCGGCTGTAGTGGACCAGCTGCGACACCAGGTAGAGCGCCGTGACCGCGGCGGAGTGGAGCACGACGGGCATGGTGGACGTGTAGAGGAGCTTGACCGGGAAGGTGCCCCGCCGCCCGCGCGTGTCCTTCGACTGCAGCGGCACCAGCATCTTGATGCCCTCGAGGTAGACGGCGGCGAGCAGGACGAGGCCGGTGGCGAGCAGGTTCGTCATGTTCGGGAGGTGGCCGCGGAGCACGGCGGCGACGAGCGCGCGGGCGCCGCGGCCGGCCCGGGCGACGGCGTGGTAGGCGACGGCGAGGACAGCGCCCTCGAACTCCCGGCCGCGGCCGGCGTTGACGGTGACGGGGCTGAACGCGTGCCAGAACACCTTGCCGCAGGTGTTCGCGGCGGAGAAGAGGGACACCGCGGAGGCGCCGCACAGGCCGTATCCCTTGTCGAAGAGGTCGTCGAGGAACACGACCACGGCGCTGGCGGAGACGAGCTGGAGCACCACGAGCGCGCCGTTCAGGGCGCCGACGGGGCCGTACATCCCCAGCAGGACGGACGCGGCCGCCTCCCCGAGCGCGATGACAATGGCGAGGACCCTGCGCGCGGCGTCGGCGAGCTCGCGGTCCGCGCGGACGTTGTGGTCGACGCGGATAACGTTTGAAGCGGTGAGGAGCTGCATCAACGTGCCGGCGGTGACGATGGGCCCGACGCCGAGCTCCATGAGCGTGCCGCGGTTGGAGGCCAGGATGGAGCGCACATAGTACAAGGGGTCGACGCCGGAGGCCGCGGCGTAGCGGACGCCGTAGAGCGGGAGGTGGCTGCACACCAGGAAGACGGCCACGGACGCGCCCGTGTAGAGCGCGCGGCGGTGGAACGGCACCACCCTGTTGGGGCGGCGCACCGCCGGCACCAGCGACGCCAGCGGCCGGACCATGTCCAGAGCAACGGAACCGCGCGCCATGAGCTTAGGTACGGTGGACGATCGCGATTAGCTAATCCGCTGTGCGCTAATCGTTGTTGTTTGGCCTCATGGCCTTGCCCTCTGCCTTTTATAGGCCTGCTTGCAGTGGCTCCTTCCTCCGACTCCGACTTGCAGTCGTCTGCGACCGTCTCCGATTTCGGATTTTTGGGGCGACTGATTCGACCGCTTACAAGTTGGCTCGTGGCCATCCCCGTCCTTGCTGACTTGCTGTGCCCGGCCTCACGTTGGCGGCATATACACCGTGTCGGACTCAATAAGAGATCTGCGCGCCTTGTAGCTCAGACATTCTGCACGAAACAATCAGCGTTGAACACTGGAGTGACTGGACTGCTATCAAAACCATCTAATAATTAATAAAGATTTATTTATTTATTTATTTAATTCGTACGCGGACAACTCTTTGGTTCATCTATTTCCTTTTCCTCCAAAGTCAATGCCTCGCTCTACCCAGCAAAGCCTTTGATAGATATGTTAATTTACTGGGCGATTGATATATCACTAGTTTAGACCAAGCGGACCATCAGCAACAACCCGACTTGTTCTCATGCTGGCTTGTTCTCAGTTCTCACAAGCATATGTATGATTGTCAGTCCAGTTAAGTATAACCGTGTAATCAGGTCCCCCAACAGGAGATACTCCCTCCGTCCTTTCAGACATACTTCCTCCGTACCAAATTATAAGTCGTTTTGACTTTCTTAAGTTCATAAATTTTATTATGGATCTAGACATAGCGTTTATCTAGATGCATAATAAAGATGATGAACATAGAAAAGTCAAAACAACCTATAATTTGAAACGGGGTAGTAGTATTACTATATTATTATTAGTGCTATATATATAGAAAATTTATCCCCTAATTAGGGGTGCTGATCCCATAAAGTTGCAGAGGTAATTAAGAGGAAATGTTTCGTTAAATGCTCCCATACATACCGTCTGGACTACGATATTGGTATATGGGGAAGCCCGGACGAACCGGAGAGGAATGATATTAATATAGAGGGGCCCAAAGGCCCTCCATAAATGTTAGGATTGCAAGTTTTGAGGAAGAAAATAAGAATTCTATAGTGCTATAACTTTTAAGGATGGATTATATAGGAAATATATCCCCTAATTAGCGATGTGATCCCGTAACATTTGCGAAGGTAATTATGAGGAAATATTTCGTTAAATGTCCCCATACATATCGTCCGGATTACGGCATTGGTATATGAGGAAGTCTAAAGAGATTCTCAAAAAAAAAGAGGAAGTCTAAAGAGGAATGGAATTAATATAGAGGAACAGAATTAGAATCCTATAGTGCTATATTTTTTAAGGATGGAATAGACGTTAGCCAAACGAGATAAGGCAAATGATCAATTACTCTTGCATGTGCATAGGGACAATGTCATAATACCTTGTTTTACCATATTTTTGGGTGCATATTGATCCGTGCCATCCGACCATCCCAATCCCATATTTCCATATTGGACGTTTAGGCTATTTATGGTGGATCGTTATTATAATTTTGATAATTTCCCATCTTACTATACTTTAGTATATATCTACAATAATCCCATAATGTAGACATTAAAGGTTGATATGTTTCGGAGAAGACGCGATGGACACTGTGGTGAGAGAAAGAACAAGGAGCTGATTTGGTCAGAGATTTTGGTTGGTCGGATGAAAAATGCATTTTAAATATTCACGTTTTTACAGCATCAGATTACTAGATTAGGTAGGTTAGTCATAATTCAGGGACTAAGTTTACTATAGTCACAGGAAAAACGTCAAATGTTTCCATCCTATATATGTTCCGATGTTTGTTATCCATCCGAGTTGGAAACATTAACAGAATTTTTACTTTGAACTCACTCTATTCCAGATTATAAGCTATTCTAGCTTTGTTTTAAGTAAAAAATTCTCTCTCTTTGACCAATTATATGGAAATACATGCAAATATATTTAGCATCAGACTACTTGCATTAGATATACCGTCTAAAAGATATTAATTGTACATTTATTTGATATTATAGATCTGAATGTATATTATAAATTTGGTCAAATGTGGATAAAAGTCTAAGACAAAACTAAAATATCTTATAATTATAATTATCAATAAATAGATAATGTTAAGGCTAAAGAATCACTACGGACGACGATTTCCGTGCTACTTTAGATAATCAAAATATTTATGGTTGTATATATATTTCTTTTTACTAAGATCAATGTCTACTGATATATGTTTCAAAAAACATGTTTCAATTTTTTTAAAAAAGTTTTAAGATCTTAAGTGAGCATTAAACGGCAATTAGACCGGCCTAGGCACGGTAAATTGGTAAAGGGGATAGGTGGAGTAGTGGTTAAGTAACGCCGGTGATCTATATGTGGACCCATGCTGCCTAGCACCTACACACTTCTTTGTCAAAACCCTAGCTCCGCACCTGGTAGGCCGGAGGCCCCGTGTTGGTGGCGGGTGCCATCGGAGACAGGAGCAAGGGATGTGGGGTGTGGGTGGGTATGTCTCGGAGAGGAGATGGTCCGTGAGACTGGGGAGATCTAAGTACGTAGTTATAGCTATAGGAAGAAAAATATCAAAGGAAAAAAAAAGATGATCTTGTGATCATCAGATCAATATCAAAGAGTGAAAAAAAATCAGTGTGGATAATGTAAATGCTCAATAGCTAAATATAGAAAATACTGGCTCCATATTAAATCGAAAAACTGAAAGAGCACGGCGTATTCCTACCTACATACATCACCGACCTCCCTTCTCGTCTTTTCCAAAACACCACTGCACCCAAGTTCACCAAACTAGCCGCACACCCCGCTCCCAATTGCGATCGCATGCCTCCGTACGTTGTCCCCTCTGCCGGCCCACTCCCGGCCTACGGCTTCTTGCACCGCCGGAGGTTGCTGCCGCTCGGCGACGCGCGCAGGGCTCGGAGCGGCGTCTTCAACTCCTTCTCCGCGCTGCAGGACCACGAGGGCGAGATCTCTGTCTCTCTCCCGCAGGAGGCAGCTGCTGCGGCGGCGCCGGCGGCCGGCGGCAACCGGCGCCGCTCACGTCGACGTGGTCGCCGCGGCCACGGTGGAGGGTCTGATTCCGATGACGCCGCCGCGGCTCGTGGGTGGCGCGCCGTGGCGCGGTTGTTCGTCGCCGCCGCCTTGGTGCTCCTCGTTGTCGTGATGCTTGCGTGTACGTCGTCCCATTCCTGGAGCTTGGCGTTCTTGAGATCTCAAGCGTGTTCGGATTCTTTGTTTCCCGGCCTCTCGAGTTCTGGAAATCTGGGGTTTTGGGGTGCCGTCGTGATTGTTTGTGTTCATGATTTCTTGATGACTTCTTGCAGAAAGCAGGCGTCTAGGGATAGTTCGTTCTTGAGTTCTTACTGCAATCGGGTGTGTTTGGTAACTTGGTATACCCTCGCCGTTCTTGAGTTCTTGCAATTGGGTTCCCGGGGTTCTTGTGCTGAGTGCGGCAGCGTGGATGATTCGATCGCCTAGGGCAGACCCTCCCGCCGCTTAGAGAGAAACTAGTTGGGAACTTGGTTGTGTATTTGGCTATTTGCAGATCAAGTTGCAGTCGATGATAACATAAGTTTGACAGCCATTTTTTTCTTTACAGTACTGTCGAGATCTGTTACTGTTGATGAGAAGAATGGCAGATTGTTAGTCCTTTGTAGATAAGTTGGGTTGCTATAGTTTTTTTTTTTTTGCGGGTATATAGAATTGAAGCTGGTCATCACATAGTGATGTGCATATGCTCTTAGTTTTGTTGGATGAGGCTTTGCATTTGCTTGAGTATTAGACTATCTGATCCCTTTGAATCTTTTTGCAAATGCAGCGGGAGGCAAGCGGCGCTGATTCTCCGTGGGAAGGGACGACAGGGTGCTCGAGCTAGCAATTTTAGGTCTAGTTTGGAGCCGGTGGCCGGATGATGCATGCATGTACAGGGATCGGAGGAGCGAGTCAGTAGTAGAGGGTTATGATCTTGTGCCATGTGCAGTTCACTTACTGAGTTACTGTTTTTTTCCTCATAGTAGACTCAGTAGGGAAGGGACCTAGCTGCAAGGTATAGTAGAATCCCACAGCATGTATACTGTGTCTCACACGGTGCTGGACGCAGCGCGCGTGTGGCTACGTCGATATAACCGTGTACATGTTGCATAGAGAGAACGTTTGATGCATGATGGTAGTAGCTAATTCATTTTCAGTAGGAGTCTATAGGAGCAATACGAACTCATATCATCAGAAACTATATATGCTAGTTTTTCACCATGCCATATATGGACATACCTTCTCTTCATCATACTGATCGAGTACTATGCTGTTTTTTTAAAAATAAATAAATAAGTGTGCTGCTGTATTGCTCATCATTATCATGGAATCGAAACTGGTCTTTGTGTTATCCACCCAGGCCCGGCCCTGGGGCAGGGCGAGCGGGGCGGCCGTTCCAGGCCCCTCAAAAGCAAAGCCCCCCTGGCCGTGTAATCATACACACAACACGGTAAATAATATGCAGTGGTCTTGCCCAAAATACTTGTCTACTGCCTAAGCCATGTGGAAACGAGTCTGCGGTCATGTTTTTTTGTTGATAATAAGCAGCGGTCATATGTTTCGTCTCCTACGGCCTCAATGACTCTACCTCATGTAGTACTGACTCCTAGCGGGCCAAGCGACGATCGCCAACAGCGGAGACTCTGCAATCCAATTAATTTTGTTGTCGCTGAGCAACTCTAGGAACTGCCAGAGCTTTTGGGCAGGAGCAGAACAAGGCGATGCTTAGCTCTGAAAACTCGTGGTTGATGCTTCCTTTTGTCCTCGAGCCACTAGATTCATTTACACAGCAAGCTTGTAGATTGCAGACTGTAAAATGCCGACACATAGGGTTGAGGCTGTGCCGTTTGCATCACCTTTTCTCTAACGCAAGTAGCAGTACATGAATATGATATATTTTTTACTTTGATTCATGGTGATCAACAAAACAATATTACTATTCGCAAAAAAAAAACAATATTACTTGTTCATTACAGCAATCCATTGCTAATTGATTCATTGGGAATTTAGTTAAGGATATACTGAGTATATATTAAGATGTAGGGAGTTGCTGGCGCCCGGACGTCTGATAGATTTTTTCCATCGGACGGTCGTTGCAACATCGAAAATACATAGTTGCAACATTGAGAATACATGTTTGAAACATTAGAAATTACGTACTGAACCACAGTGAAATATCTGGGTGCGGGGAGTAAAAATTCCCGCCGCAACATCGTGCAATGTTGCATACAACATCGTTAATTCATCGTTCGATTTTTGCAACATTGAAACAAACCTATTGCAACATCAATATCATGCAACTGCAACATTCAAAAATTGTACTGAAACATAGTGAAACACGGCGTCATTCCCAACACTCAGTCGAACACGACCGTAGTCAAAACCTCTCGATGAAAATGCAACATCCGGATAAATGCAACATGCGTGTGAAACATATGCAACATTCGCAACATCCAGATCTACTTTTGCAACATTCGCATAAAACAGTTGCAACATTCTGCTGAAACATATGAAACACATGAAACATACACTTGCAACATGCAGCAAACCCTAGCAAAAAAGGGAAGGCACAGGTGGACGAAGGAAGAGGAGGAGGAAGAGGATGGCGAGCAGCAAGCTCACCGCCGGGGGACCACTCGGGGGGCTCACGCGCGGGGAGACTGCACAGTCGGGGGACCTCGTCCTCGTGGGGAGCTTGCGCCGCCGGAGGAGCTCAGCCATGGCGTGCCTCTGAGCAAAGCTCCAGGCGGCAGCCATGGCTAGGGAGCATCGAGCTGCAACCATGGTGTGACGAGCCTATCCGGCCCGAGGAGCTTCGGGCGGCGCGCATGGCCAGCGGTTTCCAGGGCTCGGAGCTCGCCGGTGTCCAGGGCATGGAGCTCGCCAGTGGCAAGGGCTCGGGCCGCCGCTCCCCAAGGAGCTCGCCGACACCCAGGGCGGAGCTCGCCGGCGTCCAAGGGCGGAGCGGCGCCGATGGTAGGCCTGTGACGATGAGCCCCAAGGAGCCGTGCGACAACAACTAACCCAATTGTTGTTGGTGGGGATGAGGAGTCAGAGAGAACAGAGAACCAAAAGAGTGAGACAACGAGCCGAAAACAACAGCGATGGATAAATAAATGAGATAGGGACAGCGCGACGCGCGGCCGCGTGATTGCTGTGGACCGTGTTGTTGTGCAGTGGGCCTAGCGGTAAGCGTCCGACATCGCCGGACGCCCGAAGGCTAGCATTACCGTAAGATGTAAAGGGCTTCATGTCTGAATTTCGTTCCAGGCCTCCAAAATCTCAGGACCGGCCCTGTATCCACCATATGATACGCATGCATATCATACATGCCTATGCCTCGCTTCAAAAGTTTTGCTTCCTGCCCTGGCCGA
The DNA here is from genome assembly GCA_015476505.1 of Urochloa ruziziensis. Lineage (NCBI taxonomy): Eukaryota > Viridiplantae > Streptophyta > Magnoliopsida > Poales > Poaceae > Urochloa > Urochloa ruziziensis. The sequence continues at coordinate 18,622,604 of CM027123.1, forward strand.
GAACCGGTTTGAGTTTCTATGGATTAGTACGTCCGGGGGGGATTGTGTTTTGCACGGGGCAAGAGCGCGCCAGTTTCGGAAGGGAAATCGGAACCTGATGAGATGCCCTCGTGTCCGTCCGTTCGTTGAGCTTGTCAAAAAAACGCGGGAAGCCATCGCTGGGCTTTGTTGATTATTGGGCTGCCGATTCCAGGATTATTGCAGCAGCGTTGGGCGGACAGTCTCGGCTACTTTGGTGGGCTCGTGAGGCCTGAAACCTGCTTGGAGTGTGAGACCCAGAAGCTGGGCCACACGCAGACTGAGCTCGAAATGTGACCCAACTGAATTTAGCCTAATTCTCAAAAAAAAAAAAAAAACTGAATTTAGCCTGGCTGCCATCGAGCAATCCTTGGCTCTCGCCCTTCGCTAAGTCCTGAAGTTCACCCCTGCTTCATTAGGTGTGCCATCCTTTACAAGCATCTGAAATTCCGAAACGGATTCAGTTCTTGCTTGATTCGATCTAACTCAATCTACTATGATAGTAATATAAGTTAACTATCGGGAAATGGAAAATTGTGTGATGCCACTGCAGTCTTAGAAGATGAGATGCGTTCACCAGCGTGCAAATTATCTGAAAAATACATGTCACTTCTGCCCCCCGCCTTCTGCCTCTTACTAGGCTGCATAAAATGAAGCTGAGAATATAATGTTAATTAATCTCAACTCTGAAGCTTGGCGTCCTTGCCACCCAACTTCCTAAAATTAGTCAAGGGCTAAACTGGGGAACAGTACAATTTCATAAAAAAATGGGTTTTTTTGGTACTAAAAAGTAGATTATTATCAAGCTAATAACATGGTATGTTCCGTGCTTTTTATTTGAATGTTACCTTTATTGGAGAATCCCTATCGCTAATATTGGTGTACTCTGAGGAAGAACCTTTCCTATGTTATCCTTTTCTGAGTTGGTTTGCCCTTTGTCCTGCCTCCAAATCCATCGTGCCATTTCTTTTCTGTAAAGGCACAAGATACAGTGTGATATGCAAGCAACATTTTTTTATATGGAGAGAGAGAGAGAGAGAGAGAGAGAGAGAGAGAGAGAGAGAGAGAGACGCAAGGAATTTATATATTTACTCTTAAATACTGTGTCTACCTGTGAAGTTACGATGATAAAAAAGATGCAGAGCCACCAAAAGAAAGCATCACTGAGATGAGTGTGTGTACATTTAGTAAAGGGGTATATATGCCAAGTGAAACCTAGAAACTAGACAGATTGGCGTGCTATGCACGCCTACACCAAATATTTATACACATACGTTATTAATTGTATATTCTAAAAAAAGAAAATATGCACATGTTTGCTATAAATTGTTAAATGAATTTGCATATGTAACATAGCTATAATTTTAAAAACAAAATAACTCTAAACCAATGAAAATTTGGTTTGAATAATGCATGGACATTCACACAACTACAAAGCAAAATTTGGGGCAGCAAAAAAATAATTTTCGTAGAACATTTCATCAAAATAGGCAAATTACTCAAATAAAACACCTCAAATCTAATTCCATTGGTATCTTTTAAATGATTTGAACGTTATTGCAATTAACATACAATAGTATTGTTTAACACATGAGCCATGCTAGTTCGTACCGTTATGGTTAGATATCTTAATATTGTTTTTAATATAAGCCTTTTTTTTCTTAGTATATTTTGTCCGTAGTAGAGAAGGATAAGGTGCCTAGTTGAGAAGGATAAGCTGCCGGCATAATTTTTCCTTCCCAATTTACATGGTGGGACCCACAGCTTGTTCTCGTTTTCGCTCTGTCTATCTTGAGTTTTGACCGCTGTTCTTCTTCCTCATCAGACCCCACAGCTCGCACCCCTCGCTGCCAGGGAGAGGAGAGCCGGATAGGTGACTCGGTGGCCGGGGCACAGCCCTTGAGCTCAGTTATGATGTTGGGCTAACTTTCCTTCTGTTTTTCTATTTCTGCACATCTCTCTCCCTCGAGGCCTCGACTATCTCAATTCCGGCAAGCGCAGCGGCGCGGATGCGAGAAACGGGTAGGGGTACTGGAGGTGTAGTGTAGCTGTGGTGCAGTCAAACCAAAGAATGAGTAAGAGGGAGAAGGGAAGCAGGAGGAGGAGGCGAGAGACAGGGAGATACATGGCCGGTGCCTGGTGCACCTGTAGCCGCCGCCTGCGCTTGTTTTGTTGATGGAGAAGCCGGCGGCGGCACATGTGGAGGCAAATCCGGCCTCCCTGTGCCCGTCAGACTCCGTCAGACTCGCCTCCCGTAGCGTCGCTCGCCGGTAAACTGCAGGACCCTCTCTGCTCGCGCGGCGGCGGTCTTGCCGTACACGGATGCGGTGGGGGGCGGAGATATGGACGGACGTGGCGGGGTTGGAGATTGCACGGGCGCGTGTGGCGACTGCGTGTTGCGTGGCTGCATCTTCTCGGGAGGACGGCCTCGAGACTGTTCTGGACGTTTCTTTAATTTTTTTTAACAGCTAGGGCCCATACGTCAGCGTCTGTGAACAGTAGTACCTCCCCTGAGATGACGTCGATTCTTGGCGCTTTAATATAGGAGAGTAGATGACAAACGAGGCACCCAATAATATTACATACAGAAATGAACTTCAATATTGTAAAAAAAAAAACTCTAGAAATTTCAGTGAATGTTATTACTCCTTTAGTAAAAAAAACTAGAGCATAAAAAAACTACAAATCTAGAAATATCAAAATGACCTATAATTTAGGACGGAGTGAGTAATTGATATGGTGGTACACAAAAAAGCAGAAAAAGAACGAACTTGGTAGCAAAGATTCCTCTTTTTCAACATTGTGACATATTGACTTTGACATTGAAAGTTGAAAGGTTTTACAACAGTGAGATGTATACTAAAACATCTATTGTTTTCAAACCAACAAAAACATTTATTGTTAGATTTTTCATGATTATATGGTGCCGAGGCCTAAAAGAGTTTTCATTATCATTCCTCTGTGCATGTCAGTTTCTACTTGATATATATGTGTCAGTTAGAAATCTTTTGCTTAGGTCAATTGGCGAGATCTTAAAGCAAGTATTCAGGGTGCTTTTCGCATCTTTTCCAGCTGATGGCGGCCATGTGTCTTTAGATCATTTGGTGCGTGCTTGATATGTGAAAATGTGACCTTAATCAAGAATAAAGTGAAAACAATCAAAATAGGTTTTCCCCACTCATACACCATCTATCGGTTCCTTAATTAATTACTAGAGAAAACAATTTTAACAGTGATATGAAATGAGCAGAAAAATCCATGCGTCAACTTCGCCCACTCTCATACTTACTTTTCCATAATCTAAGGACCAATTCCAAAGCTTAATAGATTGTGTTCATGTCACTGAAGAAAGTGAAATTTCAGGCTGGATAAGTGACCAACCTAAAACGCCGGCCACTCCTACCGTTGGCAGATCGAGGCGACAGCTGCAGCTATCACATATCGCGAGAGGAAATCTCGAAGATTATCGTGATAGCGAGACATATATCTATGGGTCATTTTCCTCGCTCACTTTCACGCACGCACACAAAGCAGCTATAGTTCAATTTCGTTCATGAATTATTATTCATGACACAGCTACAGCGGAGTCATGAGTGAGAGAGCGAGAGGAACGAAGATCCCTGATCTCTCTCTGACCTGCCCTCATGATACGCCACAGCAGATGGTGTTCTTGGAGAAGCATCAATCCTACTGTTTCGGGAGACTGTTTGGTGGATGGAGATCTCCCATGGGGACCCTACCGTCCTCGAATTATTCCCCGTCTTTGATTGCGAGGTCGCAGCTCGTACGTACGTGGAGCTGTTCGTGTCGTGCATGTATCCAACGAAAAGCCGACGTGGGGCCCAAGCAACGGTACTGTTCATTTGTCAATTGTAATGGTCCGGTGGAGAACTGGAGATACAGTTGCCTGCCCACCGGCTGACATACTACAACATGCATATATTCCCATGGAGCTCCCTCCAAATTTCTTTTCTTCCTTGACTGGCTGAGTGAATATGGCTCAAGCGTTCATCATGCCTTTTGAGTCCTCACTGCAATTTATGCTGTCGTGAGAGTATGTTTAGGACTTTAGAACATACAAATAAATTTAACACACGGTTCTCATATAATATCTTTGTCACAGAGTAGTTTTAGGATTTTCTAGATAGATTAGTAGTCATCAGAAATGGCCTAGGTGTCCACAATAAAGCTACTAATTAATCAAACCTTTTTTTACTGCAATTTTGCTGAAATTTATGGCATCTAATGATCACCTCTGCCTTGGGAGTTAAAAAACCTAATAATATGTAAAATATAATGGGAAAGTGGATGTGGCCTTGTACTAATAATTTCAAATCCCAACTCATAGTAGGGAGTAGCAACAATATTTTGCTCCATATGGTTGTGAAGAAATTATATTATTTTCCAAACAAACATTCTAATGTAACCATCATGCAGACAATTTTTTCCAAGGGAACATAGGCTTCGCCTCTGGAGTTCCTACAAAGAGAGGAGCGACATGCGGATACGCTCAAAGCATGCCAAACTTTGGAAATGGTGGCGATGCAAGTGTAATTATAGGATCTGTGCATAGTTTTGATTCATTCTCGATCATTTTAGAATATTGTAATAAATTGGAGGGTTGTATACATAACAATGTAAAAGGCCGACCGTGTTCCCGTTATAAAGAAAACATTAATCAAACATGCAACATGCACCTCAATGAACCAAAACTTGAAAAGGAATAAAAAAATCTAGCAATGAAATGTTTATGCATGTTGGAAAAGGAAAAAAATAGGCTATTAAATACGCATGCGCCTTCGAAATTTGGGTTTTTTTAGTGTGAGTATGGACTTTTGACTTATTACTAAAGCAGGAAGTGAGAAAATTGGGTTAGGATCAAAGCAGTTTGAACAATTGAACTTTCAATTTGGCAAAGACGTACTTGTTTGAGCTCATTCCATGTGTCTGACTGGAGTGAAGAAAAAGCAAGAGGTTGAAGGAACAAAAAGGCTTTGCTTGATGACTCAAGTCATGGGTCTGACTGGAGCCAACCACTTTCTTTCCCAAGAAGCGAAAAGGAGGAGGAGAAACTTCTCCGGACACACATATTTTACAAGTTTGCTTGTCCGAAGCAAAGCCAAGCTGCAGATTTTTTAAGCGAACTGTTGGGATTTGGGGAGATTGCCATCCAATCATACCATTTCTTTATTCGGTTGACGATACCACGAGGATCTCCCTAAATCAAAAACAATTGTGGAAAGATATGGGGGATATATGCGACCCATATGAATCAACAAGGGCTGGATAAAAGCTGAAGGGAGCTCCATGTGCTAAGCTAGCGACAAAATATCACGTCCGTGTGGACAAATCTTGTACGTAAAGGGGAAAAATTAGAGCCACGCGAGACTAATTATGTTTCAAAAAAAAACAGGAGATGAAATTCACAAAGTTTTATTTTATTTTACACCTTCGTTTTAGGTTTTTAGAAGGGAGGAGGCGATCATCCTTCTTGAGCTACTAGCATTTTTGGATACCGGAACAAAAGCTCATCTTTGATGAACACCCGAGAATACTATATACTTGTGTAAACAAATATCCTTGAAATTAATGCAGTTAGGGGAGCTCCGTATACTAGAATTCCATGTATTTTCAGCCAAATTTTGAAAACTTTTAACTGGAACGACACCAACTTTACTATTGTCATTAGTAGCGACGAACTGACGATTTCGATCTTGAGCGTGCTTCACCAGGTAACTAGTTTCACCATCCAGTCCATTACCACCGGAAGCCAAAAGACGTCGTTGGACAGACAAGTGGGATCTGAAGAGATCTCGGTGATCTAGACCCTCCAGAAATAGAGAGGAATTTGGCGAGGACGACACTTCATGTCACAGTAGGCCGATATATGGACCGTCAGATATCATGGATGGACGTACGTTTGCAAGTTTGATTTGCTAGTGCACGCTGCGTGCCTTCGAATAGAGAGTTTTGACTGCTATAGATTGGGCTACGACCTGACAAGTTTATGACCCTTGTTAATAGAGAAAAGAATAATGTTCAGTAGTGATATGAACTCTCTCCAGTCGTATCCACAGGAATGCAATTCTATATTCATTTAAAGTCAGACTATCTTCAAGATTGGAGACTGAAATCATAGAAAAATATCAACATTTTTATGACACCAACTAGACATATTACGCTTACTAAAAAATAAACATATTATGAAATATATTTCATGATGAATCTAATAATACTCATCATTTAGTATTTATAAAAAATGGTATTTTATAATTTAGTCAAACTCAATACGCTTTGACTTAGGACAAAGTTAGAATTGTATTCTATTTAAAACACACTGTATGGGAGTACTTTTGAAATTTTGGTATTTTATAATTTAGTAAAACTCAATACGCTTTGACTTAGAACAAAGTTAGAATTGTATTCTGTTTAAAACATACCGTATGTTTTAAATAGAATACAATATAGGTACGATATTGTTCATTCTTTTCCAAAAATGTTGCATGTTTCTTATACCACACTGTGGTTGGAGGCTTGATTATGCAATTGTATCTAACAAAACATACCTGCTTCCAATTCTAATACGAGATTTTCATTGATAAATATCAATATGTTTTGTTTCAATAAAGGAACAATATGAGAACAATACTTTGACACCTTAAAGATCCATTGTGCGGAACATGAATGCTATAATTTACCTGACAAATTTTAAATGGATCCAAAAACTGATAAATGAAACAGAATGGCATTCACGTAATTTATTTAGGAGGATAAACAATCGAGAATTATATGCCAGTCCAGAAAACATCATCGGACACCCACATGTATACCTTAATTTTATTGACGTTTGTAATGGAAACATATTGGAGCCCTCCAAAATGATCTTGCAAAAGTTGATAGGGATACTACTATTCAACAAGCGAAATGTTGTACATGGCAAAATAATCCGTTGATAGGAGCTTTCGACAAATAAACGACATTACAACACTGCATTTTCTTTTTGAACTCGAATGAGCAATCCGCACAGCACTAAGAATTGAAGTACTACTATATTCGTTGACACAGTTACATTTAATAATTTGCTAGTGTGTGCGGAGCATGAACACAAGGAGAGAAAAAAAAAATTTAAAGCCCGGTTATCCACATCTTGTTTCCTTGTCACGGTGTGCCCTACCATCTTGGACTTACGATCTGGTAGCATATCTGCAATTAAAACGAGATCACTGTCACCTCATACGATCTCATAAACTCAACTCCATTATTATGGCCATTTGATTTTCTGGCAAAGGGGAAAAGAGGAGAGAGCGAGCCAGAGAGGAAGAAAGAAAGCGAGCAAGGGTGGAGAGAGATTCCCCCCCGACAAGCAAATCCTGAGGAAAGCATTTCCGCGGGCCCACCACCCTCCCACCCCCTACGCAGGGCCCACCGCACGCGCGCGGGGCCCACTCCCTCCCTCTCCTCTTCGCCTTGCTGACTCTTCTCTTCCCCTTCCCTTCCTCTGCTCCTCGGCTTCAGAGGAGCTCCGTGCTCTGTCTCCCATCTCTCTCCAGTCTCTCTGTCCTGCACTGTGAGGAGACTGTGACCCGGGTTACAGAGAGCTCCTCTCTCTCTCTCTCTCTCTCATCGCCATCCTTCGCCTTATTTACTGGTTCAAGCCCCCCGCGGTTTTTCCTTGCTTCTTCTCGCCACGCCACAGCGAGCATAGCAGAAGGAAGAAGAACCCTGCCCCCATTGCGCGGGAAAGGATGGGAGCAGGAGGAGAAGGGGACGCGGCGGCGGCGGCGGCGGCGGCGGTGAGGGTGCTGGTGGTGGACGACTCCCCCGTCGACCGGAAGGTCGTCGAGCTGCTGCTCCGGAACCACAAGGGCGGCGCCGCGCCATTCCACGGTGAGTTCCATCTCATTTCTCGAAATCGAGTTTCTTTCTCTCTGTTCTTGTCCCGTATGATATATGATTGCCTCCGCAAGAAAGGAAAAAGAAGTGCTCCTTTGTGCCGCTTCGATCGCGTTCTTCATGGCACATGGTCGGCGATTAATCGGATTAAACAATAATTTGTTTTGATAAAAAATAATTCAACGATACAGGCACACAAGCCCTGCTACCCTGATCCTGCCAGGGCCAGGCAGAGGCCTTCTTTGACCCTTGTGTTGTACTACTGCCAGTTCCATGTTCATGTACCATCCAACATCCATGCATCCATTGTGTCTGATGCAGTGACGCTGCAACGAATGGATTCCTCAGCTGTTTGTTTTCATTCCTGCAAACTGCAGCCTGAATTTTAAAGAGCTTGCTTCCGTTCCTTCTTCAGTTACCGTCGTTGACAGCGGCAAGAAGGCGATGGAGCTTCTCGGGCCAAAGGGACAAGGGAGGCTGGATTCTTCTTCTGCTGACGCTAATGTGAGTACTGAAACGGCCATGCTCATGTCTTAGCCCTATCATGCAGCTCCGTGCATATCTGTAGGTGCAAAGCTGTCTTAGCTGCCTTTTTCTTTTTTTTCTTTTTTTTTTACATGGGAACTTTTATGAATAAATGAAGGCTAGGACTAGTGGAATAAAATTTTACAGCAATGAGTAACCCGGTCCCTCCTTCGTTCCAGAAAAAAATCATCTCTATTTAACACTGTACTTATTCGTTAGAAGCGTGTTAATGTGCAATGGCCCTGCTCAAGTACGCGCTCTGATAAATGGACTAGCATACAAAGACATGAAGTGAAATCTTTGACTGCAAGTACAGGTATGATTATATGAACAAGCTCTGAAAACTGGCTTCCCCCGAATCATTTTGCAGGAGCTAACCGTTGACATCGTGCTGACTGACTACTGCATGCCGGAGATGACCGGCTATGACCTTCTCAAGGCCATCAAGGTAACCCATCATCTTGCTGCATCCTTAATTTGACTTCAACTTTGGTACCATTTTTCAGTTGAATTGGATGGTACACATTTGAATTTTCAGGCGTTGAGCTCCCCGAACCCGATCCCGGTGGTCGTAATGTCGTCGGAGAACGAACCCCAGCGGATCAGCAGGTGAAATTCCTCCCCTTTCCCCACCTTCATCATATTGTGCAAAGCAGATGCCGTTATATACGCGAACGAAAGCCGCTTTTGCTCTCTGACTATGTTCTGTGCATGGTTTGAGGCCCCTTTCTGAAAGCTAGATTTGCGCGGCTTTTCGGAAGAAAAGGCTTAGATTTGCATTGCACATCAACACTAACAGGCCCACCACCTCTTTGAATAAAGCAGATGCTTAACAGCCGGTGCTGAGGATTTCATCCTCAAGCCCCTCAAGTCCAAGGACGTGCAGCGCTTGCGCAACTGCTCAAACTCTGCTAAGCCCAAGGACACAGATGACGCTCAGTGCAAGAGCTTGAGCAGCAGGAGGAAGATGATGCCCTCGGATCAAATTGCCAAGAAGGCCACGTCCGAGCAGAGATCACAAATTACAAAAGTAGCCATGGCAAGACCTTTTTACCATTTCTTGATGTTCCTTAATTATCAACTCATCATATTATTATAACAAAAAAAACTCATCATAACACTACTGAGACAGACAATGCTTTATCCTGTTATCTTTACAGGTGCTGAATGCCTCCAGTATCGAGCTATCACACTACTTCCAGTTCCTTTTCAAGTTCATCCTGCTCGCTTACGCGGTGCTGTGCTTGGGTGAGCTCCTCAACAGATGGTCCAACAGCTCCTTCCTTTCCCTGTGGTCATCCTGAGAACTGGAACCCAAGCAACATGTGTAACTAAGGTTGCAAGCTTTTAATTTAATTTTCCTTGTAATCCAGGCATGAGGAGCTAGTTCAACCTCGCTCCCTATATTTCAGTTTCAGCGGCTGTTCTTCTTAGGTAGATTATTGTTTGTTTGGAGGTCCTAACAGCGCGCGATTCGGGTTAATTTAGCTCTCCGGTTCTTGAGCGTCACTTCCTGGGAGAAGATCAGAAAGAACCGCGTTGATGACTTGATGTGATGATATGATATCCCCTTCTGCTGATTGTATAAAATGCATAATTTGAGAGGGTATCTAATGTCGTTGTTAATCGAGATCTCGACTTGATCTGCTGATGCAATTGCCCAGGGACAGCTTCTCTACCATTTTCTTATGGTGGGTGGACACAGACGTTCACCTGCCCTGAACCTCACGCACACTGCATAAGTAAGAGAAACAACATGTGAGTTGACTAAGATGTGACACCAGAATCATCTAAGGGGGAATCGTAATTAAGTAAATAAATAAATTATATTGCGAGGATTACACCACGCCAATCACGTCAATACAATCTTTGTACAAGCATTTGGGTCTTGCTTTTGATTGAACATAATATAGATCATTGAAATCTAACCGGGCAAGCAAGGAAATCCTTGGGACAGCAACTGGCAAATGAATAACTAAAGGAGGCTCCTAGTACCAGGGGGTAATCATTTTTATACTTATTTTTTGTTCTCAAAAGGCACCGTTGAGAGAATGAGAGTTGAGACAGACGGGATTTCAGAAATCCTGTGATCATTCAGAATGCTTTTATTTTTTTTAAAAAAAAATAGCGTGTAAGTTTATATTTTTCTTGTGAGAAAAAGTTATGAAAAAATGTTAGACACGAGCTAGATACTTTTTTAACGAACTGACACACGCAGTGCCTACTACTATTATTACAAGCAAAAGAAATACAAGCAGGCAACCCTGGCCCACCCACAGACTACAGTCATGTTTGGATCCCTGGATTGCTGGGGCAAGGAGTTGGAACAATCTTTGCATTTGGATTCCTTGCCAGGTGCCTTTCCGTGAGCGAGCCAATTTGGTTCTCCCCCTTCGGCAAGGTTAGCCTTGTTGAACAATGTGAGGCCAACAAAGTTGGCAATGAGACCAAACGTACCCTAATACTTAATGACTGCTCAGACAATACAAGTTTACAATATGTGCATGCCTGGCTCTCTAAAGCCAGCACAACCAGTTGACACAGTTGTCAGACTCAGCTGACCTTCTCTATATGTATACCATCATGGGCAAAGTAGCTAATTAAGAGCAAAACGGCTGCCACTATGTGTGACGACAAAGCCGGCCACACGCGCAATGTCCATCGCTATTGCGATAAATCAGAATATGATCACGCGTGAGAGTTCTCGGTCGCCATTTCGAACTGGATTACGGAGTTGAAGGACGAGAGAGAGAGGAGACATATCCACCCATCCCTCGCATAGACGATGGCTCAAATTTTAGAGGCTGGGGCTTTTCTTGAGCTACTAAAATCGAGATCGCATTATGATTTTGCTTTACCTTGAAGCTAAATGAGCCCAGGCCAAAGTTCGGTTTTTTTTTTTTGAAGCAAGTGAGAAAAAAAAAAATCCGTCAAAGACAAAACAACAAGCTACTTACTGTACAGTGCCCGTGAAAGACCTGTGGCAATAACGTTTTTCTCGTACCATGAAATGGCGCGTACGCTGCGGAAGTCACAGAGGACTCACTCGACAAGGAGCTCCGGACGAGCTAGCCGGCCGCGGGCCGGAGCACGGAGGAGGACGAGAGCGATGTGGTGCATGCAGGCAGTGCACGGCTGCACTGCACGCGCGCCAGTGCGCCACGACGACGCGGCTGTACACTGACCGCCTCCATGCCTGGCGCCCCCGGCCTTGCCAGTGCCGAGCACAGCAGCCATTGACGAAAGGGGGACGCGACGCGACGTAGGAAGGAGTAACCCTGATACGAAAATTTTGTCGTCCTTTATAATATAGATATACATGTATATAACTATATATATACTTGATTTTTTTTTAAAAATAATAGGTATTCAATGAATACTCTTAGATACCAAGTGGGCCCGCCCCTGCGGCAGCGGCAGCATGCAATGCAACCGGGAAGCCATTGGGGCTTGGGGGGGACTGGACTGCACTGGGCGACCTGCTCCTGCGAGGCGGCTGCTGGGCTGTACGTACGCCTGTACGCCGCGTGATCCCAAATAATCATGGCCCCACCTGACGGCGCCAGCAATGGCGGCAACGGCAAGGCAATAAATCCCCGGCTGGCCGCGCTCAGGAGGAGGAAGAGCAACAGCCAGCAGCAGGGGGTGCCGTGGATAATTCGGGCTCGCAAATTGAAGAGAGGGTCCCTGGGCCGGCCGGGCCGCCGGGGCTTCGTGCGCGCGCAGCGCAAGGGGGACAGATCCGCGCATGCCGTTCGCCGACACGAGGATCCGCGGGAAGAGCAGAGGCCAGAGGCCGTGGGAGGCAGGGGTCGCCAGGCGGGCTGGTCTGAATCAGTAGTACTGCGACGTGCCTGCCGTGGCAAGTGCCAATCCAAGGTCGCGCAGGCGCGTACTGCGCGGCCGTAGGCTTATGGCGCGGGATTCCAAAGGGATAATCGGTCATCATGGCATGTTTTTGGTACGACCCTCTCTCTCTCTCTCTCTTTATGGGAATACTCCGTATATATGCAATTATGCATTGATTTTAGCTTCGTCATTTTGTATTTTTGTTTCAGGGGGAGAAGGGAAATAAAGAAATGTGCCTGCCTCTCCACAGGGACAAGAGTAGAAGAGGAGCATGTGAGAAGGGAAAATTCAGTGTGCCACTCTGGATGAAATTGCAGCAAGAAAAAAAGGGTACGAAATAGCAATCTCATGAGTTAAATCTCGTGCCAAACCAGCTACAGGTGGAACCGCCATTGCCGGACTCCCGGCGTGAAGTCAAGCTCGCTCGCGGCTGCTCCCTCCGCTCGGAGTCGAAGGGCAATGAACCGCGCATCTCATGTCCTTGCTTCGGTAAGAAACGGAGCGGAGGTCTGAACGGGGAATGCAGACTCCAACAGCGACGATGGCCGCGGCGGCGGTGGCCGTCGCCGGAAGGGACGAGCCGATCCGAACCAAGGGGCTCTTTACAAAATACCAGGGGCTATATGTAAATATTCGGATCGCGATTAATCGCGATCCAACGCAGGAGTTCTTTGTAAGATATAGGGGCCTATTTATAAATATTTGGATCATTAGGGGGTTGTTTGTAACATTTAGGGGGTCTTTTGTAAATACTTGGATCGACCAGGAGTGTTTTGCAAAATTTTGTGCGCGGCGGCATTGTTGTCCCCGGCCTCGCGAGCTCCGCTCAGCGTCGCCATGCACACGTCACTCGATTTCAGTGAAATTCACGCGCCAAGCCGTCGCCGCCTCATGGCCCTCTCGTGCACCGCCGCTAACAGCCCTGCCTCGTCGGGAGATCGATGAGATCTGCCCCAAGGCCGACGCGTCGAGAGCACGCCGCGCCCAGAGACGGTGAGGGCGTAGGTTGATGAACGGCGTGAGGCCGCGCCTGAGGAAACCATTTGTGGCACAATGACCTTTCCTCGGCATTCTGAAGCTCAAACGATGATGCGGTTCTGATATGTGGTCTCAAATGCCTACTCCAACTGTGCAACGGATTGGTTTCTCAGGTTTGATCCTTGGATCAGATGCTAGTATGATACTTCGAGGAAATGCTTGTCCCATGAACTACTCGCCGAGTACCAGGCAGGCGTGCAAAGGTCGGGCTTCAGACTTTAGAGGCCATCTGTACAGAGATTCAGAAGAAGCTCCTCAAATATTCAGAGTCGTTGTATGAGTCACTGTGATTACGTGAGAGCAGAAAAAAAAATTGATGCTGTGATCAGCATTCAGATGGTTCTAGTTTGCCTAAGAGACATTGGAGTGATAGAACTCTAGGATCAACTAGCAGTAGATTAACACGGGTACAACTTGATAATAAGGATTAAAACATGTACATGCTTAAACTACATCTAGATCTAGAAGAACTACATCTAAAAAGGAAGAGTAGAAACACAGACCATTGGTGGTGGCGACGGGGTCGACGGCGGCCATGGCGGCGGTGGCGGTCGCAGGGGCGGCCGCAGGTGGGAAAGGCGTTGGCGGCGCGGTGGCTCTCCGGTTGAGGTCGGGGCGATGGCACCTCGTCCTCCGGATCCACCCGGAGGTCGCAAGCGGCGCTGGTGCGGCTTCCCGTTGCTCCAGTGCCCCTCGATCGGTAGGGTTTATGGGGGAGGTGGCTGGCGGCGGCGAACCTCGTGCCCTGCGCCCTAGCCCCCACCCCTTTCTTTATAGCACTGTACAACAGGAGCCCACCAACCAATGCTTAATATTCCAGCCGCTGCATCCTCCAATGTATATAGCTGTTCATTATTACACAGAAACACCAGACGGTGATTAAAACAACCAGTTCAGATTGGCAACCCCAAACAAAATCATCATGTCGGTGCCGGAACCCAGCGGGGGTCCAAACACCTGCAGAAAAGTGCGCTGTGTCCCGTCTCTCGATGGTCGATGCAAGGGCAACACGGTGACACGAGGTTTATCCTGGTTCCGATCTTCCGATCGTACGTCCAGCAGGGTGTGCTTGCGCACTTGTATTGCCTCGCACCGGGGGTGCTCGTAGTAGGGGGGCTACAAGCTTGGCGGGAGAGGAGGATGAGCCCCCAGGTCCCTTAGAACGAGTGAGAGTTGAGTTTCTTGCAAACTGAGTGGAGTGTGTGGATGAGTGTCTCTGATGGCTAGCGTCCCCCGTTCTATGGGGCTGCCTCCTCCTTTTATAGTTCAAAGAGGGGCAGTTACAAACAGTAGAAGTACAGTACTTGGTACAGTGGCGGCGTACGACGAGGTGTGATCGCAGGCGTGACTCTTGTCTTGGCTCGCGTTGTCGGACTATGCGACTTCCCGGCGTATGGTGCTCTGGCGCATGGCGTGGCGTCCCCTGTTCATGACGCACGCTTCCTGTGCTCCTGACTTTATGGGCTGGCGTGGGTCGTCATCATCGAGTACAACGGGCCGTGGACCCGTTCGAGGGCTCCCCATGTCCGTTCGAGGGGTCCCCGTACCGGAGTTGGTAGAACAGGGAAGCGTGACAGTACAGGGCTGTCACATCGCTCAGGCTCGTGACGCCACACAGGTCTGTCACGCCGCACAGTGTCGAGGATGACCGCACGGCGTCAAGAATGACCGCACGGTGTCAGGGGTTGGCGGAGATGACCGGGGATGGGCTAGTGATCCGTCGCTTGACTTCCTCGCCCAAGGCCGTGCAGAGCCATTAAATGCTTTTGTCCATGGGGCAGGTGAGCCGTCAGCGGGCCCCACGAGCGAGGGATCTCGAGCGAGGCGGAGATAGGCGTCGAGAGCGGCCTCCGGGCCTCGAGCGAGGGGCCTCGAGCGAGGCGGAGTTCCGCTTCGCTCGAGGGGTGCTGGACACCCTCGAGCCTGACAGCGGATCAAGACCTCTGCGCTTATTTTTTGCTGGGTTAATTGGTTCCAGCGGTTTAGTTGGTGATTTATCGTCGTCTTAGGGCCTCTCCCAGGATTGGCACCGACAGTAGCCCCCGAGGCCATGCAGTGATGAGTGTCAGACCTGCATGGGTTAGTATTCTTTCTGGAAGTTTTGGTGCTTCGAGGTCCTCTCGCAGAGCTTTCCGTGGGGGCGCGCTAGCGCACCCGCGGGTGTAGCCCCCGAGGCCTTGGAGGAGTGAATTGCATCGTCCAAGGTCTTGTTCTTGTTGGTTCTGGTGAGCTTCGAGGGGCCACTGCGATCGGATCTTACCTTGTTCTTGCCCTTAGACTCCAGGCTGTCCTGTTTCGGGCTGGTGTGGGTTGTCCCTTATGGACCGAACCCTGATTCGGCCGATTTCGAGAGGCTTTTGACCATGAGTTTCGACCCTCGTCGCCCCGTCACGGGAGGAGGGGGGACACAGTTCCATGCTACCCATGAGCGGGCCGCGAGTCATGGATGTGTCGGTGAGCTGTTAGTGGGTAGTTCAAGTGGACGTCCGTGCCCTGCTCGTTTAGGGTCGGCTCGTGGTCCGGAGACACGTCTCATACAGTACAAGCTTACAAAGGCACGCCAGGCAAGGCTCGATCCCATTCGTTAGGATCGAGGGCTCGATGCGCTCCCTCGTTGGGATCCTTCAACTGGCCTCCTTGTTCAGCCTTGAACGCGGATCAGGGCATCCTCGAGGCCTCGAGGCCTTTGTTCGAGGTTGAGCGTGTTCGTGCATGCCCCGTTCGCCCCTGACTCTATTTAATCTGGAGAGCCTGTCGGAACTCTCGACGAGAGCCAGGCTTCGACCCCCTGATCAGTAAGGCTCGAGCGGTATATGCCTTACCTGTGCAGGCGCGGAGCAAGGGAATATTCGCTGGCGGTTTGGACGGGGCGGGGACCGAGGCGTCCAGTCAGGCAGTCATGGCCAACGTGGCGCGGCCAGGGCGCAGTGGCGCGCCTTTTCAGGCGAGTGCGGCGCTGGCGGGGCGGTTGGATTAGACGTGCTACAAGACTTCGCGACGCCTCGGGCGGCCACAGTCATAATTGTGCCTTTATGTTGGCCCACCACGCTTGCGGGGTCCACTTGTCGGCGACAGGGTTAAGTGTAGAGTTAACGCGTGCCCGCAGCCGCGCTTACCCGCGGCCCGGTAAAATTTATCGATAAATACGGGGAGAGGAGGGGTCAGTTTCCCTTACCTTAGCCCAGACCTTTGTTCCCTCCGTCTCTTCGTACTCGCCAGCCCTCGAGAGCTCAGATCCAATCCATCTTCACCCCCCATCTTTCGCCATGGTGACTCTGAGGGAAGCTGCCCCATGGAGCCCGTCCACCGCCGACAAGAATTACCTGGAGTCGCTCGTTGCGAGAGGCCTGCTCCCCAAGATCTCCTCCGCCAGCCAGCCGGAGTGGATGGCGCCACCATCTTCGCACAGGGTGCCGGCTCCACCCCAGGGCTACGTCGTGAGCCTGGCTCGCCTGCACGAGCGCGGGTTCGGATCTCCTCCCGGGGATTTCATCCGCGCTCTGTGCGCGTACTACGGGGTGGAGCTCCACAACTTTGCCCCGAACGCCATCTCTCAGGCGGCGGTGTTCGTCGCGGTGTGCGAGGGATACCTGGGGGTTCCGGTGCACTGGGACTTGTGGATTCACCTGTTCCGGGCCGAACTCCACACCGCCGCCACTGGGACCTCTGGGGTGCGGAGACTCGTCCGCGCCGGCAGCGTCATGTTCCAGGTGCGGGAGGGGAGAAAGGATCTCTACATTCCCACCACCATGACGTCCAACAACGCGGACTGGGACAAGGGGTGGTTCTACCTGCGGAACGACGGCAACCTCCTCCCCCCTTATACTGACAAGATCGTGGCGGAGAAGCCGCTCGCATGGAGCTGGGGGGTATCCCCCAAAACTCGTCAAGACAAGCTCGCGATCTTCACCGCGGCGCTTCGATCCCTGGCGAAGAAGGGGCTGAACGCCGCCGCCGTCATCGCCAACTTCCACCAGCGGCGGGTGGTCCCTCTTATGCAGAGGAGTCTGCTCATCTACGAGCTGACGCCGCAGGCCCCTTTCGAGGGCTCGAGGATGGCGCAGGAGCCGCTCTCACCCGGGGAGGCGGCCCAGCGGGCGCGGCGCGCCGTGGACAACACCAAGATGGCGGTTGAGGACGACGTCCTCTGGGCCATCAAGATGCGCCCCGACGAGGGCTACCTCACCTTCGTGAGTATTTCTCTTCTTCTTTCGATCCGTTTCGCGCTCGTATCGAGTTTATTAAGCGAATAGCGTCGTATTTTCAGGGGCTGACCCACAAAGGGCACCGATCGGCTCCCCCTCTCCCTGACGTTCGCGAGGCCAACCGCCTGAACGCCGAGCGGCAGAAGGCGCGCAAGGACGCGGAGAAAGAGACGCGCCTCCGGAAGCAGCGGCGGAGGGACGAGCACCAGAAGGAGAACCGGAGGCGGGAGAAGGATGGTCTTTCCCCGCTGCCGACCCCTGACAGTACGCCCGAGCCGGAGGAGGACGACTCGTCAGACGACGAGGTTTTCTTCGAGTCGGCGACGGTGGCGCGCGCCGCTGACGCGCCCCTGCTTGTGGCCGCGACGCCAGGCGCGTCGAGCGCTCCTGTCCCAGCGCCCGCCCCGCCGGCGAGGGTCGGGGTCGCCGGCGAGCGGGCCCCCGCGCCCGTGGTGCAGCCGCCCTCGCGCCGCTCCCAGAAGCGGAAGCTCAGGGGCGTCAACCGGTAAGTATCGTATCTCCCTTCGATGGTTCGTTTTGGTTGATGTTTGCGCTGACAGCCCTGGTTTGCTTGCTTAGCGGGACATCCACTCCCGCCGCCCCCACGCTTGCTCCCATCAAAGCCCTCAAAACGAGGGTTCACTCGACACCCCACACCGAGGCCGCGCCCTCGCGCACGACGCTCGAGGCTGAGGTCTCGCTCGTGGCCAGCTACGAGGCGGCCATGGCCAGGGGGGTCGAGCGAGCGCGGCGGGAGCTTGGCCTCGAAGGGGCCGCGGAGGGGCGGGGCTCGGCCCCCGTTGGAGTCGCCGGGCAGGGTCGTCCGGGAGAGCCTGCGGGCCCAGGCGCGGAGGAGGAAGGAAGGCGCGCGGGGAACGAGGTGGTCTACGTCCTCGCCGACGATGAAGATGCGGCGCCGGGGTTCGAGCCCCCGTGCGAGGTGCAGGCGCTCCCCCCTGCCAGTGCGGCGCCCCTGCTCGAGAGTGGGGGTGCCGTCGCAGAGGAAACTCCCGCGCCGGCCGAGGCCGCTGCGGCGGTCAGTTCTGTCGTGGCCGCAGGCCCAACCGCGCCTTCGAGCCTGGAGGCGGTCGAGGGTCGAGGCGTCCCCGCCAGCGCTGGTGCCAGCTCGAGCAGGGGTATCCGAAGCACCCTCGGGCTGGACCGCCCTGGGGTCCCGGCTGAGCTCGTCTCCATCGCGGAGAACGAGAACCAGCTCTGGCTGGAGCATCACCAGATCGGCACCGACCTCCAGAACGCCCTCTCCGACGCGCTCGAGCTTCACCGGACCAGGGGGCTCCAGCTACACGTGGTGAGTCTGTGTTCTTCGCCCTTGGCCCTTTCGATTCTTCGCTTTGCGCCTTAACTTCGTGTTATCCCCTTTTGCCAGCAACTTCGAGACCTGGCGGCGTCCAAGGTCTCGTACATCACCGACCAACACGCCCACGTCCACGAGCTGATGCAGAGGAATGCTGAGCTGAGCTCCGATGTGGATCGGGCTCGTGCTGCGATGCACGAGATGTCGGTTGATGCCCGCGCGCGTGGCGAATCCCTGAGCCGCGCAGAGAAGGAGCGCGACGCTCTGCGTGCTGCGGCCGCAGAGAGGGCCCTCGAGGTGGAGCGCCTGAACGCTCTCCTGCAGGAGAGGGATGCCTCCCTCGCCGCGGCGCAGGCCTCGCTCCGTCAGCAACACGAGGCGGCCGCTGCGACTGAGGCCCAAGTCCTCGAGTACAGCGTGGCTCTCGAGGCGCTGCGGTCCACAGCCCAAGAACAAGGGGCCTCGTTGGCGGCGCTGCGGGAGGAGTCGTGCGCGGTCCGCGCGCAGTGGTCCGCGGAGAAGGAGCGGGCAGACGGTAAGCTTCGAGCCTCTGCATAACCTTTCCGCTCTTCCAGAACCCATGCTGGCTCTGTTGCTGAAGACTCCTTCGCCTTTTTAATTTTCCAGGCTTGCAAGCGGCCGCGGCGGACTCGCAGGCCAGGGCGGAAGCGGTGGAGGTCGCTTACGCGTCCTCGCAGCAAGAGCTCGAGGAGCTTCGAGAGGCCGCCGCCGCGGTGTGCTTGGAGTTCGAGGAGGACGGCGCCCAGTCTGGCAGTTCGCTGGCCAGCCGCCTGAGGTCACTGGGCGATCGCGTCATGGGGCGGGTGAAGAACGCGTTCCTCCTCGGCCTCCGCAAAGCTCTGGGCGTGGTGTCGACGCACTACCTTGTCCAGCTCGACGCGCTGGCGACGGGCTACGTCGTCGCTGAGGGCCTCGACGACGACGCTGCGGTGGCTGCGGTTGAGCAGGCTGATGCCAACGTGGCGGAGACGGCCGCCGCGCTCGCCACGCTCTTTGCAGACGAGGTCCTCCCGGCTCCGGCGAGGGTGACGGCGACACCTCCCCAGAGGGGTACCGTCGGCGGGGACGGCGCTTGAAGACCTCTGCCATGAATGGTGCCTGCCAGGCAGATTTGTAATAAGCTTAGGAATATATTGTTTTAGATTTGTGGCTGTTCGAGAACTTGGGCGTCGTGTTCGATTATATTTAAATACGTTATGTTTGTTGTTATGTCTCGATTGTGTGCCTCGAAAAAGATTCGACCAAGTTAGATCATCTCCCTGCGCACGGGGGGAGCTTGGACTGCTCGAGCCCAAGGGTGTCGATGGGGGACGCCGTATCCCGGAGGCGTAGGCTTTCCCTCAACACCAACACTCTTGGGCCTCAAGCGGCCGCGCCCCCCCCTTTGCGAGTAACTTAGGTTCGAGGGTGACGTAGGAGGACGCCGTATCCCGGAGGCGTAAGCTATCCCACGACATCGCCGCCCCCTTGCCTTAGCCGTCGACGCCCAACCTCTATCGCTTCTTCGTACACACAACCGAGACATGACAAAGCGATGAAAATTTGTAGAAAATTGCGAGAAGAAACGAGTAGCGAGAGGTGGAGCGTTTATTTCCCAGGGTAGTGTGCCCTGTGATAGCCCCCGAGGGAGTTTTTTGTCTTCGCGCGGGGCGAAGAAAAAATCTCCCTGCCTCGTGCATGGAAAAGTCATGACCGAAATGATGGAACGGTGAAGAAACCGTAGGGTGGAAGAGTAGCTTAGCTTTTTTGTCGGGGCGGCGCAGGTGACGCGACGTGTGCCTGGCTCCGCTGCCTCAGCATTGGTGACGCGACGGATGCATGGCTCCGCTGCCTCAGCGCTGGTGACGCGACGGGTGCATGGCTTCGCTGCCTCGTCCCGTCGCGGGTGCCCTGTTACTCTGTCAGCGTGCAGAGCATTCAGCGAGGGCTGCGGCCTCGACTTGCGTGCCGCTTCACTGAGCGATGGCGTGCTGCGGGGGCTGCGGCCTCGACTTGCGTGCCGCTCGCTGAGCGATGGCGTGCTGCGAGGGTTGCGGCCTCGACTTGCGTGCCGCTCGCTGGGCGATGGCGTGCTGTGAGGGCTGCGGCCTCGACTTGCGTGCCGCTCGCTGAGCGATGGCGTGCTGCTGTCTTTGATGCCGTCCGCCCCACCTTTTTGACGAAAATAGTAGCCTCGTGACCTTGGCCGTAGTGCACGTCCCTGTCAGACCACCACACGTCGAGCGCGTTTCTTTTCTGAGGGGTGCCCGCCTCTGCCGTGCTATCACGCGCCGTCCTCTCGCCTAGGGGGCCCCATGGGGGGTCTGTCCCATGAGTAAGGCACGTGGGACAGCTCTGCGCAGGGGGTCAGGCGTATGCCGCGGAGTGGGCCAAGGCGTGGGTGCTATAAATAGGCTTGACCATGGTAGTAGGGATCACAAGTGCTGTGAGCTTTACACGAGTACCATGGACTTAGAGTTAGGAATGATGGGGTGGGGCGGAGCTCGCCCTCCTGACTTAGTTCGAGGGTGGGTGGAGCATTGGTGTTAGAAGAATGCTAGCGAAGGGGAAGGCAAATGAAGGAGAAAAGGTGCCGGCCGCATCTGCCTTGTTGGCAACCGCTGCCTCATCTTTCATCTCGGGTTGATCGATGTTTGGACGGCGGTTGTCCCCGTCGGGAACCGGTGCCTTGTTTTCCAGCTCGAGCTGGATGGCGTTCAGGCGATGGTTGAACGAGGCAGGTGCTCTGGTCACCCATCCACGGCGTCCGGTGGCGGCGCGCTTCGGTGGCAGAGTGGTCTTGCTTCCGGGTGCGTGCCACGTCTTGATAGGTGGGCGTCGCAACCGGCGTTGCACCGCTCATGCCCTCGTCATGTTGGTGAAGGTCGTTTCACCAACCGGGGCGCGCGCGACGACCTGGAGGTCGACGAGGTTCTTTGAACCTTTGCCGCGCCAGCCGTGGAGAACTCCCGTTTGCCTCGGCGTATGTGGCCATGCTGGTGTTAGAAGAAAACTAGCGACGTTCCTAGCCGGTCTAGGGTCGCCAGTGTTGAGAAATGGGCATGGCCACATACGTCTCTCGGCCGCGAAGGAGCGGCTTTGTATCTTGTTTATTGTACACGACCGTTCGCCGGTCATGCGTTTTATGGCAATAAAGAGCTTCCTTCATCCATTCGAGGGGCGTTACGCCTTTCTCTCCGCGAGACAAGCGATGATCCCAATGTTTAAACTGTACACGAACTTTATTATTATTATGGAGTCGCATGAGCTGATACGTGGGCAAGCATGAGGAGCTTAAGTGTAGAAACGACGTAGTTGCTGGATGTTCCAGGCGTTAGCGAAGACTTCGCCCTTCTCGTTGGCTAGCTTGTACGTGCCCGGCTTCAGGACCTCGGCGATGATGTAGGGGCCTTCCCATAGAGGGGTGAACTTGTGGCGCCCTCGAGTGTCTTGTCGCAGCCTGAGGACCAGATCCCCCTTGCTGAAGTCTCGGCGTCGCACCTTCCGCGCTTGGTACTGGCGGAGCATCTGTTGATATCTTGCCGAGTTCAACAGCGCAACGTCGCGCGCCTCGTCCACGCAGTCGAGGGAGTCTCGTCGAGCTTGTTGATTCTCTTCCTCTTGATACGCCCTGAGCCTCGGGGACCCGTACTCTAGATCCGTGGGCAAGATTGCCTCGGCGCCGTGCACCAGAAAGAACGGGGTGAAACCCGTGGCTCTGCTTGGGGTCGTTCTAAGGCTCCAGACGACCGAGGGTACTTCGCCGATCCACTTGCGGCCAAACTTGTTCAGCTTGTTGAAGATCCTCGACTTCAATCCTTGCAATATCATGCCGTTGGCCCGTTCCACCTAGCCATTTGTTTGGGGATGCGCAACGGCCGACCAATCCACGCGGATGTGGTTGCGGTCGCAGAATTCCAGGAACTTCTTGCCAGTGAATTGGGTGCCGTTGTCAGTGATTATTGAGTTTGGCACCCCGAACCTATGGATTATGTCGTCGAAGAACTGTACCGCTTGCTTAGATCGGATGTTCGTGATGGGCCAGACCTCGATCCACTTCGAAAACTTGTCGATGGCAACCAGCAGGTGAGTAAAGCCCCCGGGCGCTTTTGGCAGCGGACCCACAAGATCCAATCCCCATATGGCGAAGGGCTATGTGATTGGGATGGTTTGTAGCTCGTGCGCCGGGAGGTGTGTCTTGCGGGCGTAGAACTGGCACCCTTCACAGGTACGCACGACCTCTATCGCGTCGGCAACCGCCGTGGGCCAATAGAAACCTTGTCGGAAGGCGTTGCCCACGAGGGTTCGGGCCGCCGCGTGATGCCCGCATGTTCCTGCATGGATGTCTCGTATCAACTGCCGCCCTGCGGGAATGGGGAGGCAGCGTAGCATCACCCCAGAAGGGCTGCGCTTGTACAGCTCGCCGTCGATCATGGCGAACGACTTAGCTCGTCTGGCGATGCGTCGCGCCTCGGTTCGATCCGAGGGCAGCGTGCCGTGGTCGATCCAGTCTATGTACTGGTGTCGCCAGTCTTGTGGGGCCGGGGGTCCATCGATTTCCATCGCCTCCTGCTCGTCAGGCGGTGGCGTCTCTGGTTGGGGGGTCTCGATGCCTTCTGTCGAGGGATCCTCGTCCATTGGCTCGATGCGGGCCTCCCTCGAGGGCGCTTCTGACGTCGTATCCGGACGCTGGGGCTCGATGGAGGGTCTCGAGCAATCGCGGGCGAAGACGTTCGGGGGGACTGTGATTCGCCCCGACGCAATCTTAGCCAACTCATCCGCTTCTTCGTTGTACTTGCGCGCGATGTGGTTGAGTTCGAGGCCGAGGAATTTGTCTTCGAGGCGTCGCACTGCGTGGCAGTATGCTTCCATCTTCTCGTCGTGGCAGTTCGAGTTCTTCATCACTTGATCCACGACTAGCTGCGAATCCCCCCTAACATCGAGGCGTTTGATGCCCAGCTCGAGGGCAATACGGAGCCCACTGAGGAGGGCTTCGTATTCCGCCATGTTGTTGGAGGTGGGGAAATGCAGCCGCACCACATAGCGCATGTGTTCTCCATGAGGTGAGATGAAGAGAAGCCCTGCCCCCGCTCCGGTCTTCATCACAGATCCGTCGAAGTACATAGTCCAACACTCTGCCTGTATCTGGGGCGGGGGTAGTTGAACGTCCGTCCACTCGGCGACGAAATCCGCGAGAACCTGGGACTTGATGGCTTTGCGCGGTGCGTACGTGAGCGTTTCGCCCATCAGTTCCACCGACCATTTGATAATCCTCCCAGACGCGTCCTGGTTGCGGACTATCTCCCCCAAGGGGAACGACGAGACCACAGTCACCGGGTGCGCCTCGAAGTAGTGCCTCAGCTTCCTTCGAGCCAGCACAATCGCGTACAACAGCTTTTGGATCTGCGGGTACCGCGTCTTGGTTTCTGATAATACTTCGCTGATATAGTACACGGGTCGTTGTACCGGCAGCGCATGGCCTTCTTCTTCTCTCTCTACTACGATGACCGCGCTAACCACTTGGGTCGTCGCAGCTACGTATAGGTAGAGCGTTTCCCCATCCCTTGGTGGCGTAAGGATGGGTGAACTTGAGAGCGACGCGACGAGCCTGTCGAGGGCTTCCTGTGCCTCTGGGGTCCAGGAGAAGCGTTCGTGCTTTCTCAGGAGCCGGTACAGGGGTAAACCCTTTTCCCCTAGCCGAGATATAAAGCGACTTAGCGACGCTAAGCACCCTAGGACTCGTTGGATTCCTTTCAAGTCACGGATCGGGCCCATCCGTTCAAGAGCCGCAACCTTCTCGGGGTTGGGTTCAATGCCTCGCTGGGAGACTATGAAACCCAACAACATGCCTCGCGGCACTCCGAAAACGCACTTCTCCGGATTGAGCTTCACACCGGCGGCCCTGAGAGCCTCGAAGGCGGCTCGCAAATCGTCGATCAAGTTGTTTTCCTTCTGGGATTTTACGACGATGTCGTCGACATATGCTTCCACGGTGCGCCCGATTTGGTCTCCGAAGACCCGAAGCATACATCGCTGATATGTGGCTCCCGCGTTTCGAAGACCAAACGACATCGTAGTGTAGCAGTATATGCCGAAGGGGGTGATGAAAGAAGTCACGAGTTGGTCGGATTCTTTCATCTTTATTTGGTGATAACCGGAATACGCATCAAGGAAGCAGAGGAGTTCACACCCCGCGGTGGAATCTACGATCTGATCGATTCGTGGCAAAGGAAAAGGAACTTTGGGACATGCTTTATTTAAACCGGTATAGTCTACGCACATCCGCCATTTCCCATTCTTTTTCATAACTAATACAGGGTTAGCTAGCCACACGGGATGAAAAACTTCCTTGATGAATCCGGCCTCCAAGAGCTTGCGCAGCTCCTCTCCAATCGCTCAACGCTTCTGTTCGTCAAAGCGCCGAAGGCGTTGGCACACCGGCCTGGAGTTGGGCTGGATATCAAGGGAGTGCTCGGCGACCTCCCTCGGTATGCCGGGCATATCCGAGGGGCTCCACGCGAAGATGTCGGCGTTGGCGCGGAGGAAGTCGACGAGCACCACTTCCTATTTGCGATCGAGGGTGGAGCTGACCTTCAACGTCTTGCCGTCAGGGTTGCTGGGGTCGAGGGGTACGTCCTTGGTCTGCTCGGCTGGCTCGAAGCTGCCAGCGTGCTTTGGCGCGGGGTTGTCGATCTCGTGAACCATCTCTTCCAGACGGGCTACACAAGCTTCATCTTCAGCGAGTGCCTCAGCGTGTTCGACGCACTCGACGTTGCACTCGTAGGCGTGCTCGAACGAGGGCCCCACGGTGATGACTCCCTTCGGGCCCGGCATCTTCATCTTGAGGTAGGTGTAGTTCGGGATGGCCATGAACTTGGCGTAGCACGGTCGCCCGAGAATGGCGTGATAGGCTCCCCGAAACCCCACCACCTCGAAGGTGAGGACTTCCTTGCGGAAGTTGTCCGGCGTCCCGAAGTAGACCGGCAGGTCGATCTGCCCGAGTCGTGGGCCCCCCGAAGATGAAGAACACATTCTCCACCTGGGGGAATCCACCCTTGTCCTTGCCGTCGGCGTCTCCCTTCTCGTTGTCGTTCTTCGCGGCCACGCGGTTGTAGTATTTTTTCAACATCTCACACTGCTCGAGGGTGTGAGTGACCGGGCCCCTGTGGTACGGGCACGGTTTCTTGAGCATGTCGTCGAAGACCCCCGGGCCTCGAGGCTGACCTCCTGGGCCCTTGCGGGTGGGGTCCGCCGCGAGGGCTTTGTTGGAGTCGTCGTCTGGCTCCGGTACTCGTGGCGCCTGCTGCGCCTTCTTCCCTTTCTTCCCCTACTTCATCTTTTTGGCGGGGGCCTTGGGCTTGCTTCCCTCCATGGGCGCTCCTTCCACGTGCTTCCCCTTCTTGTCGACGAAGTTGGCGCCCTCTGCCTCTTCGCCGGAGGCGTAGCGCGTGGCGATGTCGAACAACCCACTAACGGTAGTGGGGGGCTTTCGCCCGAGTTTGTGCACTAAGCCTCGATTCGTCGTGCCCAGGAGGAAGGCATGAAGCACCTCCGAGTCTCCGACGTTCGGAAGGTCCGTGCAGCATTTGGAGAAGCGGCGAACGTAATCCCGCAGGGACTCGCCGGGCTTCTGGCAACATTGCCGAAGGTCCCAGGGGTTCCCCGGGCGTACGTACGTGCCCTAGAAATTGCCCACGAAGGTGTCGACAAGAACGTTCCAGTCATGGATCTGGTTCGGGGGCAGCTGCTCCAGCCATGCTCGCGCTAAATCCGCGAGATGGAGGGGCAGGTTGCGGATGATGACTTCATCGCTGGACGCACCACCCAGCGTGCATGCCAGGCGATAATCGTTGAGCCAGACTCGAGGGTCGGTCTCTCCGGAGTACTTGACGATGGTGGTCGGTTGCCGGAACCGTGGAGGTATCGGTGCCGTCCGGATCTCGCGGCTGAACACCCGAGTACCAGGAGGTTCCGGCGATGGGCTCTTGTCTTCACGGCTGTCGTAGCGGCCTCCACGTCGAGTGTGGTACCCGTGGCCGGTGGTGGCGTCGAGCTTCCTTTTATTGAGGATGTGGCGGGCATCACCTTTGCCGGCGCGTGTGTCCAGCATGCGTTCCTTCACAGGAGCCTTCATCCGGCTCTTGAGAGGCGTACGCATTGACTCCGCCCGGTCTTGCGCTCCGCCTACGACTCCCGTGCTGTCAGAGCATCTCATACGCGACGCGGAGCTCTCGGCCTGTTGTACCGCGGCCTGTTCGATCAGGGCTTGCACCTCGCGGCGCAGGTTGCGGCCCTGCGGCGTCGATGGCTCCGGCATCGCTCGTATCAGCGTAGCCACGGCGATTAACTTCTGACTGGTCCTTGCCAGGGCCAGGGGGTCATCCCCGTGGTCGTCGGCCATGATTCGTGCCTGTGCGGTGCGCGCCACCTCCTGCGCGAAGTTGCTGGGCCCGGGTCGCCCCGTTTCGAGGGCTGCGCGCAGCCGTCGAACCTGACGCCTCTCGTCTTCGAGGCTGGCCTCGAGTTCCCGCACTTGGATCAGCTGGGCTTGAATCAGTGCGGCGTCTCCGGTCGCGGGAGGTGCCGCCTGCCGGGGTGCCATGCTTCCCACAGGGTCTCGTGGCGTGACGGGGCTGTTGTCCTCCGTGTCCGGCTCGAATACTGCCGTGACAAAGCACTCCCGCGCAGGGTCATGATCCCCCGTGCTCGAGTCATCAGAGTAGTCGAAGCAGTAGTCCGCCGCGGCCTGGAACGCCACGAAAGCCTCGTAGTCACGAAGTTCGAGGTAGTCCCACTCCGGGTCCTCCTGCGAGGCTTCCTCCGCGCTCGTGTTGAGGTATGAGTCACCCGGCGAGGTCGCGATGAGGTTCCGGATCGAGAGCAGGTGATGTCCAGCGAGGTCGTCATAGGCGTCCATCGCCGTGCTGATGGATGACGAGTACGCCATGCCCGCTCCATGCATCCCATACGGGAAACGTGACGGCTCGGCCTCACTCTCCTTGTTCGGGCGTGTGGTCGGAGGCACGGGTGCTGGCGTGGCCTTCGTCCCCTCGGCGATGGTGCTTTCGCTGAGGTCGACGTCGTCAAGGCGGCGCGCGCGCAGCCCGGCGCCGCTCCATGCGTGCCCGTCGTGAGCGTTGCCCTGAGCGCCTCTTGCGCCTGGGCGTTGGTGGCGGTGGTGGGCTCGTCGCGGCGGTCGCGGCAGTGGCGGCCGCATCCCTTGGGAGGAGCCGCATGAGATAACCGTTGCCAGTTGCCTCAAACCCTAGGCTCCCGAACCAGATGGTGAATCCGGCCGGGAGCGGGTCGGATGAACCGTAGGAGCAGCGGTCAACGAGGCGCTCTGTACGGATCACCATCGAGAGAACTGGTGGGTCAAGAAGTCGATCACAGCGCGATTCCCCTACCTGGCGCGCCACTGTCGGTGCCGGAACCCAGCGGGGGTCCAAACACCTGCAGAAAAGTACGCTGTGTCCCGTCTCTCGATGGTCGATGCAAGGGCAACACAGTGACACGGGGTTTATCCTGGTTCCGATCTTCGATCGTACGTCCAGCAGGGTGTGCTTGCGCACTTGTATTGCCTCGCACCGGGGGGTGCTCGTAGTAGGGGGGCTACAAGCTTGGCGGGAGAGGAGGATGAGCCCCCAGGTCCCTTAGAACGAGTGAGAGTTGAGTTTCTTGCAAACGGAGTGGAGTGTATGGATGAGTGTCTCTGATGGCTAGCGTCCCCCCGTTCTATGGGGCTACCTCCTCCTTTTATAGTTCAAAGAGGGGCAGTTACAAACAGTAGAAGTACAGTACTTGGTACAGTGGCGGCGTACGACGAGGTGTGACCGCAGGCGTGACTCTTGTCTTGGCTCGCGTTGTCGGACTATGCGACTTCCCGGCGTATGGTGCTCTGGCGCATGGCGTGGCGTCCCCTGTTCATGACGCACGCTTCCTGTGCTCCTGATTTTATGGGCTGGCGTGGGTCGTCATCATCGAGTACAACGGGCCGTGGACCCGTTCGAGGGCTCCCCATGTCCGTTCGAGGGGTCCCCGTACCGGAGTTGGTAGAACAGGGAAGCGTGACAGTACAGGGCTGTCACATCGCTCAGGCTCGTGACGCCACACAGGTCTGTCATGCCGCACAGTGTAGAGGATGACCGCACGGCGTCAAGAATGACCGCACGGTGTCAGGGGTTGGCGGAGATGACCGGGGATGGGCTAGTGATCCGTCGCTTGACTTCCTCACCCAAGGCCGTGCAGAGCCATTAAATGCTTTTGTCCATGGGGCAGGTGAACCGTCAGCGGGCCCCACGAGCGAGGGATCTCGCGCGAGGCGGAGATAGGCGTCGAGAGCGGCCTCCGGGCCTCGAGCAAGGGGCCTCGAGCGAGGCGGAGTTCCGCTTCGCTCGAGGGGTGCTGGACACCCTCGAGCCTGACAGCGGATCAAGACCTCTGCACTTATTTTTTTGCTGGGTTAATTGGTTCCAGCGGTTTAGTTGGTGATTATCGTCGTCTTAGGGCCTCTCCCAGGATTGGCACCGACACTTGAAGTATATGGTATGAGTGTTATGTGCTAAATAAATAAAAAAGCTAGACAATAATAGTCTCGTAGACTTAGAGATGTGTAGTTTGTAAACTACATATTATATTTAAAAAGTCAAGCTCACTGCATATAGAATACCTATTGTTTGAATTGTGTGTGAATATTATAAAACAATTTCACCATTTTTAGCATACATAAATGGGCTTCCACTTGAAATTGAAGTAATATGGATCTGAATTTCCATCAAAAGCTCATGATATGGGGATATCTTATAAGAAGTATGCTATGAATAATATCTAATATCGGCATTAGGGGGAGAGAAAGCACATACCTACCTAATGAATGCCTTATATTAGAAATTTGAATATTCTTAGATGCTAGAAGCAGGAATATAATCACACACTATATTTCTAGAAGAAATAAAATCTGAGCATGAAGCCGAGTATAATGCCAGGAAATTAATTGTGAGAAAGTCCTTAAATAGGACACCACCTTGAAGGACCGATTAGGCGACCAGAAAGGGGGGGGAGTGAATGGGAGCCGATAAAATTTCTTTCTCAAATCCGGCTTTTCCCAAATCAACTTCAAGCCAACCAAACGATCTAGCCAAGATCACATAGCTACTAAGAAGCTACTGACCCTAGGAACTAGATCAAAGCAGCCGAAAAAGAATCGAACAAATCGAGCACAAGACGTGGCCTCAACAGGAAGAGTTCAGTGAAAATTGCACGGGTCGTTTGATCCGACCGCACATGAAAAGCACCGGTCAGATTGATCGCCTATGCTCCGACCGTGACTGAGGGAAAACAACAGGTCAAATCAGTGAAAATTACATGGGTCGATTGATCCGATCGGTCATGGAAAGGGTATACCGGATTGATCGCGTATGCTCCAACCGTTGTTGAAAGAAAACAACCGGTCGATTGATCCGACCTGTACAAGAGCCACTGATCGGATCAATAGGTCAACAGTCGAGTCACTGAACTCACTTTTCTCTCAAAGCGATCAGATGATCCGACCGAGAGTCGATCGGAGCATTCAATCGAAATATCGACCTTCTACCAGAGAGTTTGCAAGGCTGCGAAAGCAAGCGGTCAATTGATCCGACGGAGCCAAGAAGAACAGATCGGATCGATAGATCGACACGGAGAAAGCTGTCAACTCGAGATTGCAAGGCTGCAAAGTCCTAGCGGTCGATTGATCCGACCCAGTCAAGGAAAACAGATCGGATCAATAGATCGACGCAGCGAAAAGGTCAACTCGAGAATGGATCTCCCAAACGACTTGGAGTCTTGAGACAAGATTTTGGGTAGATGATATACACCTCAAGGAGAGGCTATGCCCCAAAGATCTTGGCCTCAAACCTCCTAGAACTCCTGGAATCACATATCTCGTGAAGAATACCAAGAACTCGAGTTCATCCCAAAAACTTCAAATCCAAAGCGATTCCCGGCGTTTGGGGGCAAGAGATCACTAGCAAATAGAGGCACAAGGCACTCATACATAAATCCCCCAAAGAATTCCGAGAGAAAACACCCAAGGAAGTGAAGAACAAAAATCACCCAAAAATAGCTCCGAAAATAACTCCGAAAATA
Source organism: Urochloa ruziziensis (assembly GCA_015476505.1). Taxonomy (NCBI): domain Eukaryota; kingdom Viridiplantae; phylum Streptophyta; class Magnoliopsida; order Poales; family Poaceae; genus Urochloa; species Urochloa ruziziensis. Next base: position 18,653,573 of record CM027123.1, read on the forward strand.
AGAAAAAGAAAAGGAGCTCGTGGATTCAAATCATGGCACAAAGATGAGCAGCACAAACTCAATCAACCAACCATGAATTCACCTATACAAACTACGAATGATTCGAAATAGTTCTAGGTGGAAGGGATGAAAGGGAAATACAAGTCCAAAGGAAAACCAAAGAGATAACTAGAGAGGATCCAAAGAGATGGCAGCCACCAACCCCTAGGGGGCCTATTATATAGTCCAAGTGGTGGTACTCTACAGACTAAACTACCCCTAAGTGACACATACCCCTCAGGGGCAAATTTCACATTTGGTTTCAGTTATTTTCCGGCTGGGACACCTTCCACCGCAAGCTAGCTTCTCTCCAACGCAAGCCTTGCGGTCATGCCGCATGTCCTCCGGATCGAAGCTCCTCGACGCCGAACTTGGGCCTGGCTGGCCACCTCGGCCCAGCTGCCCAGACTTCGCCTCGTCGAGTCCTCGGCCTTGGTTTTGAGGCCCAAACCAAGGGAAACCGTCCACCGATGATTTTGTGGCCAAATCACCAAACCCCGCGTGCAAGCTTCGGTTGGGAGCCGCTACCTTGCACCGGCTTCTCGTCCGCGTATGAGCTTCGGTTGTGAGCCGCTACCTCACACCGGAACCATGTCCCCTCGCTCGTTCTTGCACCATGTGAACTGCACTTGATCCATCTGGCCACCAGGTCCCTCGAACCAAGCCTACTTTTCTCTCCGCTCCTCGGAGGCCGCCATGGCTAAGAATTTTCGCGCCTGTTCTTCATCTGCACCAATGCAATCAAGCTGCATTCTACACCTGCAATACTTGAGCCAAGGGAAACGTCAATCCACACCACGTTGTCAATCACTCATCACACCAGGAAGCGACCATCCACCGGTCCTCGGACACACCGGGTCCTCAATCTCCCCCATGATGAGTGCATTGACAACACACACAGTAACCAATGATAATAAAAGAAAAAGAAAAGAAATCGAAAACAAGACTCAAGCAAGTGACTAAAAGCAAGAACAAGCCAAGAACAAAGTCACTTCGCAAGAGAAACCTCCAGAAACACCGACCCTTCAAGAAGAAGCGAAAGGGCTCAACACCATCGGCAAAAGAGCAAAAGCACAAAGCACAAATCACAAATCTCCAATTCACTTTTCAGAATACTCACGACACTCCCCCTGCAAAGATGCAACTCCCCCTGAACAAGAGAACTTGTGCGTGCGAAAAACACTCGAAAATGTTCAAAAACTTTCTCCCAAATTTGGCAACTTCTCCCCTTACAAAATGCTCCAGAAATTCTCCCCCTTGTTGACAATGCACAAATCAAGGAAAAAAATATACAAAATGCAACTACAAGCTTCTCAAATATACAATGAGCAATACAAAATGCTACAAGTTAGTGAAGCGGCAAACAAGATAATTCATCGTGTGACACGGGCATTGCCATCAAGAAGGTAAAGACATATAGTCAATTGACAAAGCCATGATCAATTTGTGTAGTTTTATCAAAAATGTCACCACATGAGCAAAGTCCTAACCATGGATTGTTCAAGCAAAAATGAACTTCATCTCACCAAAAACACGAAAGAACAAGCATTCTTGACAAAAATCATCATAAACGCCCAAGTTCTATCTCATGTCATGTCAAAGCACGGAGCCATGTGTGCACTTCTCATGGGAGACTTCTCCGGCAAACAACATGCAACCACTTAGCACCCATGTGTGAAAGTGTGTGCAATGGTGAAGGCATAGAGACAAGAGCATAATTTTCAGCAAGTATATCTTTTTGTCATCTTTCTTCTTTCATGCATAGACATCTCATTTTTCAAGTTTCTCAAATTAAGCATGATACACGAAATGTCTTTGCGACAAAAAGAAGCTTATGCTCCTCCACAAGATAAAGCATGGGCTAAACATTCACAATGACAAATGTCTTTGACCCAATTGAAAAGAATATCATATCCTAGCATGATCTTAAGCAAGATATGGCCATTTCGGCTCAAACGAGACATGCAAAGGCATTTACTCATGGGTGAAAGAGTTTAAGTTCAGTTTGTCATTTTAATTCAAAAAGGAGACTATCTCAATAGTATATATATCAAAACCATCAAGAGCATAACCATCCATACAATCAATCCCTAGCCAGCCTGCCTAAACTCTAAAATGTAGCAAATTGTAGTAATCACTGCATATAGGAGAAGGTCTCCTAAGATATGAAACAAATGCAATATGATATATCACAAGATGCAAAGATGAAAACTATACATCAAAGATACAAAGATGGTACAATAGTATACATATGCTACAAGAGAAGCCTCCAAAACTCAGCTCAAAAAACCGCACACACACCAAGTTCTCATCGCAAGCGGGTGAAGGTAACTTGGTCAAGTGGCTTAGTGAAAATGTCTGCAAGCTGGTTTGGGGTAGAAACATGGGCAAGCTCGATATCTCCTTTCTCCACAAGATCTCTCAGGAAATGGTACCTCACTTCTATGTGTTTGGTTTTGGAATGAAGCACGGTATTTTTGGCTACGCTTATGGCACTAGTGCTATCACAAAGAAGCGGTACATGGGACATGTCTAAGCCAAAGTCTCTCAAGGTGTAGGTGATCCAAAGCAACTGGGAACAGCAGCTAGCAGCAGCAACATACTCGGCTTCTGTGGTGGATTGGGCTACACTAGACTGTTTGCGAGAAGACCAAGACACAAGAGACGAACCAAGAAACTGACACTGTCCAGAAGTAGACTTACGATCAACACGACACCCAGCAAAATCAGAATCAGAAAAACCATGGGGTGCAAGTGTGGAATCAGCAGAATACCAAAGACCCAGATCAGGAGTAAACTTAAGATACCTGAAAATCCGTTTGACGGCCTGACGATGTGAAGTCCTCGGTGAAGCCTGAAAAGGAGTGCACAGACACACGCTGAACTGTATGTCCGGCCTCGTTGCCGTCAAGTAGAGAAGGGAGCCGATCATGCTCTGGTACTCCTTCTGGTCCACTGGTTCCCCGTCCTCTCATCCACATCCAATGCTGTAGTCATACTCTTTGGTGTAGTCATCGGCTTGGAGTCGCTCATGTTGAATTTCTTGAGAATGTACTTCGTGTACTTGCTTTGGTGCACGAATGTCCCGTCCTTGGTTTGTTTGATCTGTAGCACGAGAAAGAACTACAACTCTCCCATCATCGACATCTCAAATTCCCTGCTAATATCCTCTGCAAACTTGGCAACAAGACTGTGAGAAGAGCCACCAAAAATGATATCATCCACGTAAATCTGAACGATTAAGAGATCATTGCCATTTCTCAACAAGAAGAGCGTCTTATCAACCTTCCCCATCACAAACCCCTTGCTAAGCAAGAACCCCCTCAACCTACCATACCACGCTCTGGGTGCTTGCTTTAGGCCATATAAAGCTCGGTGGAGTTTGTACACTCGGTGTGGGTATCTCTCATTCTCAAAACCCGGGGGCTGCCTCACATACACTTCTTCCTCGATCACCCCATTCAGAAAGACACTCTTCACGTCCATTTGGTACAATTTGAATCCTTTAGCAACAGAGAATGCTAGAAGAATTTGAATTGCCTCCAAACGGGCAACAGGAGCAAAGGCCTCCTCATAATCTATCCCCTCCTGCTGCGAAAACCGCTGAGCAACCAACCTCGCTTTGTTTCTCACAATCTCACCACCCTCATCCCTCTTGTTTTTGAACACCCACTTGGTTCCTATAGGATGGCAATTTGGAGGTGGTTCTACTAACTCCTACAATTGGTTTCTCTCAAAGTTTTCAAGCTCTTCATGCATGGCATTGACCCAATCTGAATCAGATAAAGCGTGTCCAACATTTTTGGGCTCGAAAGACGCAACAAAAGCAGAATGAGCAAAATGAGAGATGATCTGTGACCTCGACCGTGTAGTGCATTCATCCAAGTTCCCGATGATCTTCGATGTAGGATGATTCTTCTGTAGCAGCCGGGGAGCTTCTCGTCTCGAGATTGCCTCCCCCTCAACATCAGCTTCCACTTGAACTCGATCATGTGCGCGACTTGACGAAGGTGTAGCAGAAGGACCGTCGTCGAACGTCGTGGTAGTAGTGGAAGTAGAAGGTACAAGCTCTCCACACGGTGCATGATTCTCCTCATCATCCTCTTCGTCAAGTGTTCTTCCTCAAAGATAGACTGTCCCAACTCGTCATCACCTGCACACTCAAAGACAGAGGAGCTACACGGAATGGTCTCGTCGAAAGTGACTTCGCAAGTCTCCATGATTTGGTTAGTCTCAAGATTGAGCACACGATATGCTCGAGAATGATTAGCATAACCAAGAAAAATTCCATCCATCGAACGAGACTCAAACTTGTCCAAATTTCCTTTCTTAAGAATGAAACACTTGCAACCGAAAACCCGAAAGTGACTCACACGTGGGGAACGACCATGGAAAAGCTCATAGCAGGTTTTCTTCTTGAAAGCACGAAGGAAAATCCGATTTGAAACATGACAAGCTATGTTCACCGCCTCAGCCCAATATTTCCTAGTAGTCCTATGCTCATCTAGCATCGTCCTGGCCATCTCACAAAGCGTCCGATTCTTTCTTTCAACAACTCCAGTTTGGCAAGCAACATATGGCGAAGAGTATTGATGTTCGAGACCAAGATCACGACAAAAGGCATCAAAACGAGTGTTCTTAAATTCCGTACCATTGTCACTGCGTATAGCTCTCATGGCACCACCATTACTCTCGTTTTTCAACCTCAAAATCAGATCTCGAACAAAATCAAATGTCTCATCCTTCGACGCCAAAAAGAACACCCAAGCGTACCGAGAGAGGTCATCCACAACCGCAAGAACATACCACTTCCCACCAACTGAACGAACGCGAGCGGGACCAACCAAGTCCATATGCAAAAGCTCCCCTGGACGTTCAGTCATAACATCTTTCAAAGGTGGATGGGAAGCAGCAACCGTCTTACCATGCCGGCAAGGTGCACAAACCAAGTCTTTCTCAAACTTGAGCTTGGGCAATCCTCGGATAAGGTCAAGAGCACTCAAGCATGTGAGTAAACCAAAGCTCACATGACCCAATCTCCTATGCCACTTCCAAAGCTCAGAAGAAGTATCAGCGATCAAACACCGTGAAGGACCAAAAGATCGAGAAAAATCAGCACGAAAAATCTGTCCCTCGGGAATGATCATACACACAAGGTCACCTCGAGAATCAAGAATTCGAGAATCGCCACTCTTAAACCCAACCTCATAACCCTCATCAAGAAGCTGAGAAACTGAAACCAAATTAAATCCAAGATTCTTGACAAGAGCAACCCGCTTCAACATAAAACTGTCACTCACCTGAATAGCACCCTCAGACAACACTCTACCTCTACCCTTATCCCCGAAAGTGATGTAATGCCTGGACACCACCGGGGTGAGACTGGAGAACCACTTCCTATTACCTATCATATGTCTCGAGCAGCCAGAATCCATCAACCAAAAGTTCTCCAAGCCTCCCACCTGCACGATCAAAAGGGAGAACGAGAATGAGCGAATGACTCGACACTAGGGTTAGCACAAAACGTGTCAAACCAGTGTCGAGCCATTTGCTCAAAATAGGGGTTAGCAAAATCAACTCTACCACGTGAAACCCTCTCGTCTCTCACCATCGGACCTCTAGCACCACGCGGGGGAAAACGTGGCCTAGACTCTCTCCTAGCCTTAAAGCTACGGTCAAACCTCCCTGAACTAAACTGACCACGAGCAGGAGGCCTCCTAGTAAAACCACTACGAGCTGGAACACCACGACTACCCAACGAAGGAACTGTACGCACAAAGGCCTCTCCTCTAGGCAAGGGTGAACGAGACACTAGGCACACTACGGGAAGAGTAGTACCTGTCCCTGTTCCCCATTTCCTTCTCTCGTCTCACCTCCCTTTTCTTCCTCCAGCAAAACTCCTCAAGGTGTCCATCCCTTCCACAATGCTCACAACGGAAGCGGACTGGCTTTGGCTTTGGGGTTTCTCTCGGCTCTCTCTTCTGGTAAACCCCACTACTTACAAAGGTCACTCTCTTTTGGAAGTTGTTTGTCTTTGGAGGAAACTTGGGAGCATCTGGAGTGGTGTCAAGCTTGTTCAACAGGTGGTTGGGTTTAGGTGTGAAGCTGTTCTTTGGTGGAGCTTTCTCTGGTGGTGTTGGGGTGTTTGTGGTGGAACTGGTTTGCTCTCTCTCTTTCTCACCACTACACCCACCTGCTTTGTCACAACCCAGACCACGACCATCAGCTCTCTTAAAACCAGCAATCAACATCTTAAGCTGAGGCTCGCGAACCGATAACCAACCCAAACACTGTCGCAGCTCATCATTCTCATCTTGCAGACGATCAATACATTGTTTTAGCTCAACATTCTTCAAAGCGACAACATCACAAGCTGAACAGGAATTTGCAATAGGAGATTTCAATTGAGCTTCAAGCGAACTGATCATGGTACGAGTTTCAAGCAACTGAGCATGTAAAGCAGGACAAGAAGTACAAGCACCTAGCAAAAAAGATCTAGACTTCAACTCAGCAAGCTCAACCCTAACACTTTCTAGTTCATCAAGGCATGTCATGTGTTTGTCCTTAAGAGCTACCAGATCAGCAAGATGCACATCATAAAATGAGCATTCAATTTCATCAGACACGAGAGGAGCATCTTTCAGTACACCAATCTCAGACTCAAGCTCAACTATTCTCTTTCTAGACTCACCAAACAAAGACTCAAAATCCATCGCCTTCTTTCCAGTCTCAGAAAGTAAGGCCTCAAGCTCAGCTACTCTTTCCTTAGACTCTCCTAACAAAGACCTAAACTCTCTCTTCTCCTTGTTGGTCTTCCTAAGCACATCATCCCAATTATCGACCAACTGCTCTAGCCTAGCAATCTCCTTACGCAAAGAGGTGGGATCGGTCAATACCTCATCCTCGGAGTTGGAGTCGGAGTCGTCCTTGCTCTTCACGGAGTCGTGCGCCATGGTGCAGTAGTCGACGGCAGCGAAGGAGATGCCGTTGAAGTTGCAGTTCACGTTCTTCTTCTCCTTGCGGTGGCTGCGATCTTCATCTTCACTGCTCGAGCTTAACGACGTGTTGGTGGAGCTTGTGTCGATGTCGCTCGCATCTGCCACCATCGCTCGAGATCGGTTCTTCTTGTGTCCACCGTGCTTGTTCTTTGACCTTCTCTCTTCCTTGTTCTTGTGCTTGGAGCGGTACTCGTCCTTGGAATGGTGCTTGTGGTCATCTCGCGGGCGATGCTTGCGGTTGTAGTCGTTCTTGATCTCCTCGGGTCACTCGGCGATGAAGTGACCCATCTTCCCGCATCTGTAGCACGTACTCCCGGCACGCCTCGAACCCTTCTGGTTCTGGTACATCCGCTCGAACCTCCTCGTGAGCAACTCGAGATCCTCCTCGCTCAGCACCTCATATTCCTCATCTGGAAGAGACATAAGAGAAGACAAAGCAAAGTGTCTGGAAGTATCAGCATGTTCATAACCAGAGCCACCGACTAGAGCCAGACTATGGGGATCAGTCGGACTCTTAGCCTTGGCAAGCAGCTATCTATCAACCTCAGAAGACTTCAACTTCGAGAAAAGCTCATCAACAGACAAAGTTTCATAGTTAGCCGACTCCATGATCGCCTCAACCTTGGCACCCCACACGGATCTATCAAGTGCTTGTAAGAGCTTGATAGCTCTGTCATGATCCGAGTATGGCAGTACGGTAATGTTGGCTTCCATGTTGTTGACTATGGAAGTGAAGCGCTGAAACAAAGCATCAACAGACTCTCCAGGCAAGTGACTGAAATTCTCATACTCTCTGCGATACATCGAGAAAAGCCTAGCCTTCACATGGCTATCACCACCGTGGGCTTCTGCCAGATCTGGCTAGCTAGGTCCTCGCCCATAACTCGCTCAAACTCCTCGGTCGACAAAGCACGAAACAAGTAGTCGACAGCTGTAGCGTTTGCCTCAAACTTATCTTTCGCATCCTGGGTATCTAAGTTGGTGGGATTGACATAGTGTTCATCATTGGTCACATCCCACAACAACTTTCCTTTGCCTCGCAAGAAAGCGCCCATACGCGCGACCCAATTCGGATAGTTCTTCCCATCGAAGTGCGGAGGCCCGGAACCCCGATCTTGGTACGCCATCTTTGGATCTTAGACTGGTTAGATTCGCAAAGACCCGTAACCGGCTCTGATACCAATTGAAGGACCAATTAGGCGACCAGAGAGGGGGGAGTGAATGGGAGCCGATAAAATTTCTTTCTCAAATCCGGCTTTTCCCAAATCAACTTCAAGCCAACCAAACGATCTAGCCAAGATCACATAGCTACTGAGAATCTACTGACCCTAGGAACTAGATCAAAGCAGCCGAAAAAGAATCGAACAAATCGAGCACAAGACGTGGCCTCAACAGGAAGAGTTCAGCGAAAATTGCAGGGGTCGTTTGATCCGACCGCACATGAAAAGCACCGGTCGGATTGATCGCCTATGCTCCGACCGTGACTGAGGGAAAACAACAGGTCAAATCAGTGAAAATTACACAGGTCAATTGATCCGATCGGTCATGGAAAGGGTCTATCGGATTGATCGCGTATGCTCCGACCGTTGTTGAAAGAAAACAACCGGTCGATTGATCCGACCTGTACAAGAGCCACCGATCGGATCAATACGTCAACTGTCGAGTCACTGAACTCACTTTTCTCTCAAAGTGATCGGATGATCCGACCGAGAGTCGATCGGAGCATTCAATCGAAATATCGACCTTCTACCAGAGAGTTTGCAAGGCTGCGAAAGCAAGCGATCGATTAATCCGACCGAGCCAGGAAGAACAGATCGGATCGATAGATTGACACAGAGAAAACTGTCAACTCGAGATTGTAAGGCTGCGAAGTCCTAGCGGCCGATTGATCCGACCCAGTCAAGGAAAACCGATCGGATCAATAGATCGACGCAGCGAAAAGGTCAACTCGAGAATGGATCTCCCAAACGACTTGGAGTCTTGAGACAAGATTTTGGGTAGATGATATACACCTCAAGGAGAGGCTATGCCCCAAAGATCTTGGCCTGAAACCTCCTAGAACTCCTGGAATCACAGATCTCGTGAAGAACACCAAGAACTCGAGTTCATCCCAAAAACTTCAAATCCAAAGCGATTCCCGGCGTTTGGGGGCAAGAGATCACCAGCAAAAGAGTCACAAGGCACTCATACGTGAATCCCCCAAAGAAATCCGAGAGAAAACGCCCAAGGAAGTGAAGAACGAAAATCACCCAAAAATAGCTCCGAAAATAACTCCAAAAATAAGAAAAAGAAAAGGAGCTCGTGGATTCAAATCATGGCACAAAGATGAGCAGCACAAACTCAATCAACCAACCATGAATTCACCTATACAAACTAAGAATAATTCGAAATAGTTCTAGGTGGAAGGGATGAAAGGGAAATACAAGTCCAAAGGTGAAGCGTCCCCACTTAAGCAGAGACTAAATGTGATACAAATATCAGTCCCAGGAGGCTGATACACATTTCTTCCACAGATGGTTCAGTCATCGTGCGACCTCAAAGGGGCACGGTACTCGATACAAACGATAATAGAAACCAAAAGTACAACAATACATAACCAGAGATAGACTACGACTGGATCTAGCCCTATCTCGACGAGGAACAGCGGAAGCATCTTGGAAGGAACCACACCACAGGCAACGTCGGGTGCGGACACGACCTCTACTCGAACTCTTCAGGGACAAAGTCCGGATCCTCCTCTGTTGCAATAAAATAGGGGTGAGTACAAACGTACTCAACAAGCCCAACCCCGTCCACGGAGGGAAAATATAAAGATCATGCATAGGGTAAATCAAGGATACGGCTAAGGTTTAGTTTGCGTAAAAGCTAGATTTTATGCAAGGGTTTATTTTAAACAGGATTTCGTAAAAGCAGTTTTTAATATCAAGAGGGTTGATCCTCCACAAAGGATCCACATTTTATGCTACCGGACTCCCTGTCCGCCGTAGCTCACGGCACACCTGCCGGACACTTTCCAAAACACTCACACCAAAAGAACCCACCATTTCCCAACACTAGTTTCAGGCCCAAGCCGTGACTCATCCAATACCGTGGATACGGCTATTCGAATAGATTTTAACTCTGCAGAGGTTGTACACTTAACCCACCCCAACGGTTTCCGCAACACGAACATCGAAATGTCGGCGCGGACCTGTCAAAGCCATTACCACACCTTAGCTAAGCCGGACTAGCCAATATGGAAGCAACCAAGGGGTCCATGTCCTCCCAACGAGGCATGACCGGGACGTAACTCACATAGATCGTACTCCTGCTCCTTGTTCTCCCATTGCTCTCAGCTCACCCATTGGCTACCCGACCAACTAGTGGGATTTATGCTAAGCCGTTGCCACATACAACGGTAGGGCGGTAGCACTAAACTGGGCCAGGCTAGATGACAATCAACTCGGTCCTTAAAATAATGACAAGATGGATATCTCCACATCCCGCTCTGCCACACAGGCATGAGCTCACCAGCTTGGTGTTTCACACAGAACACACCATCCATCCCATCGGTTTCACCATTATTACATTTTCACCAAAAGTCACCCTTTTCTTTTAAACACTCACACCATTCTTTATTTTAAAACACATGAGTATTTGCAATATGATAGTGATAAGAGTAACATGTCCTAAGCGTTTCTAACAGCGGCTATCATCCAAACAGAGCAAGTCATATTTAATGATAGCTTAGGTGATCAAGGAATATTCATAGCAATCAAGGAGTGGCTATCCAACCGGGTCTTGCAATAAAATAATGCATTTTATAAACAGGCCAATAGGTTGTGTTTGTAAAACATAGGATAAATATGCATCAAAGGACGGGATTGAACTTGCCGTCTTCGAAGTCGTCCGGAAGTGCCTGCTCGCGGTACGGGTCCTCGGGCTCCGGCTCGTGGTACTCGCCTGCTTACTCCGGCTCGGGGTACGGTCCTCCGAACTCCTCGCGGGGCTGCTCCTCGTTCACTCCGTGGTCTACGGTACACACACAAGCAAGCATTCATTAAAATAAAAGAAAAGAAAAACGAAAAAGGATTTTTAAATGAGCTCGGAAAGGAGAATTAGGAAATAAATCATGGAAAGATTATTTTTATGAGATTTTTGTATAGCTCGGCCGGAATATATGTGGAGATGCCGTGGTCGAATTTGGGGAGAAACGGGTGAAGTTTGGCGCATGAAATGACGCGTCAAACAATTGTTTTAGGGGTGGTTTAAGGAGCTAGGGGCGGATTTGCAAGGATTAAAAGGTATAAGGACTTTGAATAAAATATTTATAACTGGGAAGGGCTTATTTGTGAATATTCATAACTGAGAAAGGACCCATTTGTAATATTGTAAAAAGATAGGGTGGATTTAGAATGGACAGGGACCCTTTTGTAATTATTTTAAAGGGGTTAAGGGTCACTTTGAAAGAGTTAAAGGGCGCCAGGGGGTTTTCTGGAAAGAGCATATGGTGGGAGGGTTCTTTTGGGATTTGTAAAGAACGGAGGGGGTTATGGGCAAAAAATGCCCTTCTTCTTCTCTGTTTCAAATGAAACAGAGGGGGGGGGGGGGCGACGGGAGGCGGCTGGCGGCGGCGCTCGCCGGCGCTGCGAGGCGCGGCGGCGGCCGAGAAGCGGCGGGGGAGGGAGAGGGAGGCGAGTGGGATCGATTCCACCCCTCACCTCGAACTGTGGTGGCGTGTGGGGCAGATCACGGCGGCGGCGGCGGGCAGGAAAGGGGGCGGCGGCCGGCGGTGCGATTGGGGGCGGCGGCGGCTCGAATTGGAGTGGGGAGAGGCTCAGGAGTTGGTGGAGAGGGCGCTGGCGCTGGTGGGCATGCCAGGGCGAGCTCGGTCGGCTTTTATAGGCGGCGGCGCAGAGAGCTTGGCCGGGCGGCCATGGGGGGCCGGCGGGGTTCGCGGCGGCGGTGTGGCCGCGACGGGACAGCACGGCGGCGTCGCCTTGCGGCCGTACGCGTGCGGCGCGGCACAGGGCGGCGCTGTGGCGGGGCCGAGGCGGTGGGCGGCACGGCAGCGGTGGGGGCGGCGGTCTGGCCGGCGCGGCAGTGCCGGCGCTGTGCCGTGCGTCGCGGCGGCGCAGCGAGGGAGGTGGGGGCGCGGCGCACTGGCGAGGAGCAGTGGCGGTGGGGCTTGGCGCTGTGGCGCCAGTGGAGGTGGGGCACGGCGGTGGCAGGGAGGGTGGCGCGTCGGGCGGCAGCAGGAAGAAGGAGGGAGAGGAAGAAGGAAGAAGGAGAAGAAGAAAAAGAAAGAAGGAAAAAGGAAAAGAAAGGGAAGAAAAGAAAAGAGAGGAAGAAGAAAAGAGAAAAAGAAAAGAGAAAAGGAAAAGGAGAAAGGGAGAAGGAAAAAGGGGAAGATTTTTACGGTGCTGTTCACGGGATCGATCGAGCACACGCGCACGGAAATCGAAAAGATGTGGCCGGGCTTCACGGGATTATGCCGGGACGGCGGATTTGATAGGAAAAACTTCCGAGCTCTGAACGGAAAAGATTTGAAATAAATTTTTGACGAGCGATTTGTTTTGGTAAATTTTTCTGGATGTTACAAAAGGAAAACCAAAGAGATAACTAGAGAGGATGCAAAGAGATGGCAGCCACCAACCCCTAGGAGGTCTATTATATAGTCAAGTGGTGGTGCTCTAAAGACTAAACTACCCCTAAGTGACACATACCCCTCAGGGGCAAATTTGACATTTGGTTTCATATATTTTCCGGCTGGGACACCTTCCACCGCAAGCTAGCTTCCCTCCAACGCAAGCCTTGCGGTCACGCCGCATGTCCTCCGGATCGAAGCTCCTCGACGCCGAACTTGGGCCTGGCTGGTCACCTTGGCCCAGCTGCCCAGACTTCGCCTCGTCGAGTCCTCGGCCTTGATTTTGAGGCCCAAACCAAGGGAAACCGTCCACCAATGATTTTGTGGCCAAATCACTAAACCCCGCGTGCAAGCATCGGTTGTGAGCCGCTACGTTGCACCGGCTTCTCGTCCGCATACGAGCTTCGGTTGTGAGCCGCTACCTCGCACCGGAACCACGTCCCCTCGCTCGTTCTTGCACCATGTGAACCGCACTTGATCCATCTGGCCACCGGGTCCCTCGAACCAAGCCTACTTGTCTCTCCGCTCCTCGGAGGCCGCCATGGCTAAGACCTTTCGCGCCTGTTCTTCACCTGCACCAATGCAATCAAGCCGCATTCTACACCTGCAATACTTGAGCCAAGGGAAACGTCAATCCACACCACGTTGTCAATCACTCATCACACCAGGAAGCGACCATCCACCGGTCCTCGGACAGACCGCGTCCTCACACTTGATGTGTGGTCATACTAGAAGTGAAATCTCCCGAAGGAATTTATCCCAGTGAGAATGTGCACATAATGAATACTCACACATGGGAAAGCGGAAATTAGGAGAAATAACCTGAAGTTATCAACCAGAAGTTAAGTTTACTTGTCGTAAACATAATGCTATGTGTGGTATATCCCGGGTATTTAATAATATACTCACCATAGCAAATGACTGGATCATTAATTTAAAATCTACGGGGACGCCTGTTGCTTTTGGATTAAATGAACTTGTCAAATAAATTTAATGAAATCTCCATAGAACTCCGAATGAAGGCCATGAAGGTCAAATAGCTCACAAACTATGAAGTGATCATCATGAAGATGAATGTCTAACACTATAAACGCGCACAATATTTTGTGTTAGGAAAGCAGATTCTAATTGACTATACCGTAGTCTTATCCTGAAGATATGGGAGAAAAGAATAAATGTCGACAACATTACCTCTATCATTGCAAATATTTCTCTAATGAGAATATGGATCCACGAATAAAGTCCATGGCAGAGTCGCATGACGCGCTCATATCGGGTCAATGAAAGAATGCAATTGAGGTTAAACCATTAAGAATATACTTAGAACCTGCAAGTTCAAGTTACATAAGTCATTATGGAATAATGATATGGTGAAATGAAATGGTTTATCGGTCTTTCAAAAGACTAACAAACTCCCATTATGTATGAATGAATATTCTGCTACTTATCTGGCAAATGGAAAGAATAAAATAAATATTATGCAGTTTATTGGTGAATTTGGATAATCCATAGGTGATCCTTGAAGGAATCATCATTCCTCGAAGGAATTAAAATTAAATCTCATACCAAGTAATTAATGTCTAAGGTAGATAATATTTCTGAATGAATATTAAAATCTCTATAAGAGCTAAATCCTGAAAGGAAATAAAGTCGTAGAATGACTTATTGTGAATAACACTTTTCAAATATTTAGTTCATAGAAGAATTTAAATTTAAAGGATTGTGTGAATCACTTCTCTCATGCATAAGAGAATTTCTCATATAAGAGAAATAATATTCTTGAAGAATTAAAATTTTTTGAAGGATTTATTAGTCATTTCCTGAATGAACACCAATAATCTTGAAGATATGAATTAACTTTATACATACCCAAATAAATTAAGAATGAAGTGAACATCATATGGTCCTGAATGTACCATTTAAGCACTTGTGCATAGCTATCTAGTATTGATAGTAAGTATTTTCACATACCACAGAGGGATATTGCTGATTGGCGATTTGAATTATCCCCTCAAATGCCAAAGTGAAGACTGATTTATCTATAGTGAAATAAGCCATCTTTGAAGATCTAGTGAATAGATCATTGGTTATAAACTAGAATCCACTTAGATAGAGTTGCTATCATTTCAAATTTGAATATTGAAGTTTGAAATCAAATATCTAGAAGATATGTGAATTGAAACTTATTAGCCCCATATTCCTTTGAAAGGATAAAGTTTATTTTGTGTTGCACAATTAATAAGTGGTTATTAATGCTTGAAGCATTGCTCTTTATCATAGTTAAGTCTTTGAAGGACTAATTATTGTACTCGTACACATTTATGTAGAATGTAACTAAGACATTATTGAACACTGAAGTTTAAAGGATGTCGTCATGAGGGGAGCATATTTTTAATCATGTTGTTACTCAAAAGGAATCAACTTGATGATTAATTTTCGAATTTACCGTGAAGGTTTACCACTTTATTATTTAAGATCATGAAGATTATTAGTGCAAGAATCATGACGTTCATGCATAAATCTTGAAGATTCATCACTATTCATAAAGAATAGTAAATATAGAATTGTGTATAACCGGAAGGTTTAATGTTGTACTCTTTTTTTTCCTTTGTGAGTTTTTACTTGAAGGTTTCTCACATAAGATTTTTGATGTGGCAACATGTGCAATACAATTGCGGTTGATATGTACTCTTTTCTCTAAGAACCGTTTTTTCCAATGGGTTTTCGGATGGAGTTTTTGATAAGGCATATGCATTCGCGGTAATCGCTCAAGGGGGAGTGTTGTAAAACAACCGGACTTTCCAAGAAGGAAAGGAGGACTAGAAGTCCTAGTCCTTGTCCGGTTGCTTGTGGGCTCTTACCATAATCTCTAGCCTAAGTTCAGACTATATAATCGGAGGAGCACCCCCCATTGTAATACATCGATTTGAGGAATAAAGAGGAGCTCCACCTATATTGTCTCTTGTCTACTTATATTTATGTTCTTGTGCTTGTCGTGAGAGGCGTGAGAGGGAGAAGATCTGACCCTTAGACGACGGGTTTCGCAACAACTACCACCGTACCGCATCTGCGCTGATGCGAGTGCAGAAGTTGTTCCGTGCGTGTGATTTTAGTTGGCTCCAATCACAAGCGTTTCGCCCAGCTGGCCGCTTGCCAGCACGAGTGTGACACGGGGAGCAGAACGCTAACCACGATTTAAGCGTGTTGGGCCTTCCGCCCTTCCGGGGCCAGCTCAAAGGCCACGGTGGTCTAGGGCTCTAGGCCCAACATGCAATGTATCTTGATTTTTCTTCTGAAACATTATAAACCAATTAAGCTCATCCACTACGAGTTATTTGATACCATCTGAAATATTTCTCCAATAACAAAGGGCACGTGGTTTTATGCCTGACGAATACATCATGGAGAAACCACAACTGGGTCTATGACGTAAAGGTTAATCTATACTTATAAAGGACGACTAAATTTTCGTTTCGTCCGTCGTCATCTATAACCTATACCGTCGGATTTTATGACGATCGAACGCTCTAGATTAATTTAAAGAGTCAATGTTGACTGCATCTCACCTTTGAGCCTACACCGTCAGATTTTACGATGATCGAACGCTTTAGATTAATCTCAAGTGTCTATGTAGACTATATCTTTAAATTAGTAATTTTTTAAAAAACACGTGCCTGTGGCACGTGCCCTTCTGCTAGTATAGAACTAAAGAGCTTTTAAATATCCTCTTACAGAAAGTGGTAATATAAGCTGCATACTGCAGACTCCATCGATGTCTAGAATGTCCCGTATTTATGGACAGACACATTGCAAGATAGAAATATATAAAAACCAAACAAAAGCTTTTTTTTAGGCACATTGCAAGATAACAGAGACAGAACATAATGTATATTATGATCATCATATCCAATGTCTTCATTTTTGTTTTCAGAATATGATACTGATCAGATCAATGATATATCCCCTATTCCTCCTTGCTGTGGATCTCTACCAGCCTGAATGAGGTTGCTCCTAGCAAGTCCCAACATAACAATGGACTGTCGTCTTCAATCTTACGGAAGCCATGCTTAGCTAAATTATTTAGTGCTCTTCACTGAACTACTAGCCTGCCACAAAAGTGCAACACGATAGAAAACCTGACCCCGTGCTATGCATTCTTCCTTCCTTTTTATAACGTGACACTTTCGACATAGTGTTTATGAAAACGCTCAGAAACTATTGAAAATTCTCATTATCATTTCCTAATAATATTTTCGTCAGAAAACAAAACAGAAAGGATAGTGACAACGAATAAACCTGTACATCGGAAATGGAGTCATGGGATCGAAAAATGTTGATTTCGCTCGAAATTGGTTAGTCAATTCAAAAGCTATACAAGCATGAGTTTGCATAAGAGAACAATTTCAACAGCTAATATGTTATTCATTTGAGAAATTTTAGAATGCTTAAAAATAATGAGAGTCATCCATTCCGAGAAATCGGACGGTAGAAACAAAGAGAGTACCTAGAGGTACCTAAACAGAGGTACCCAAAAGTATCAAATTCATACCAAAATAGGAAAGGTACATCCCGGTACCTCTCGGTACTTCCTGGTACCTTTACCAAATGGGAAAGGTACTTCCCGGTACCTGTTGGTACTTTACAAGCATTGTAAAATAACTCCATTCATTTATAAACTAGTTATGCAAATGTAACAAAAGAAAAGACGGAGGGTGATATCTAGGCGTGGGGGCTCTTGGGTCGAAACACTGATAAACGTATACTCATATAGGGCATGTACACCCCATCGGTTTGCCCCGTCTATATGATCCAACTTTTGCAGATTTCCCCCCGCCTTGGCCTGGAGACGGGCTACCTGTCGCCTCGCGAGGCGACGCCGCGGTCCCATTCTCCCAGGCGGAGAAGACGGGCGCGCTTTGGTTGTACGCCCCCGTCGTCGTGAGGCGACGACACTCGGGATCCCGAGCGTGGCGCGCACGCAGGAGTACCTCGCGCCAAATCCCAGCCATGCCCGGCCGAAGGAGCAACCGCGGGGAAGAGGCAGCCATCGGCGAGCACGGCGGCGCGGGCCCCAAGGAGGAGGAGGGAGCGCAGCGGCTGCAGCGGCCACGGGCGTCGGTGGGGAGGAGGAGAGCTCGCCCACGCCCTTGCACTGCCGCTGCACGGCTGACTGCGTAGCTGCGTGTGAGAGGAACAGCAGCGGCGGAGTCGGCCGCAACGGTGGCGGGCTGCCGGCCTGCCGCTGCCGGTTCCTTCCCGCGTGTTCTCCTGCTTGCATGCAGTGACCCTGCCCCCATGGGGATGACCTGAGGTTCGGATAGCAGAAAAAATAGCATCCGCAAGAACTTCAATCCCCAGCTGTACAGGCCATGGCCGGCTTCAAGAACGGGTGGAGAATGGAGCTGGTGGAGTGGGGAAGGTTCGGGCTGAGGCGATTTGGATTCTATGTAGGGGATGTGGAGGAATCGATTGGCAAAGTTGCATAGCTCAGCATGGTACGTTCTGCTCGAGGAAGAAGAAAGTAACGGAGGAGAGAGAGAGTTGACCAGCTGAAATCTGCTAAGTCTGGAAGACAGCGTGAAGGGCCATGTTGGAGTTCATTTTTGAGTTGTTTTTGTGTATGAGATTTCAGTGAGAACATGTCTAGACGAATTTTTGATGTGCAAAGGCTTGATTTGAACCCTTACGCAAGTTGAAAAGAGAAGTTTTCATATTTGAAATTGAGCTCGAATTGGGTTAAATGGAACTGATCGGGCCGATCTGAAATTTCTGAATGGCAATTGTCTGCAGAACATTTTGAGCAGGTTTTTGGCTCAGCCTTCAGAGCTTGGATTCGAGACTTTGATTCAGTTTTTGGTCTAGTGCCAATAACCAAAGTTGCACCTCAATAGTTCTTCTCAAAGTTTGGTTAAAGGTTTGGACAGAGTTTGAATTGGGATTTGAGCGGAATTTGGATCGGCGAGTGGTTTTAAGAGGAAAAGAAAGAGAGGAACAGAGGGGCAGCGCTGCCACGCAATTGCTTGCCGCCGATGGCATACACAAATACCCACACAATGGCATAAACAAATAGATTTGTAGTTATCTTACCTACATGTAAAGCATTAAATAGTTTAGAGATGGACACTCTGTTTATGGGTTGTATAAGTTGTATTTATATCTGTCTGTATGCTAAAATCGAGGTTCCGTAGATGACCGGCCGTATGTGGGTTGTACATGCCCATACAGCTCTAAAACCTTTTTATTGTAGGGGCAGTTACACTGTCCACCATATTATATGGAAAAAGCAGAGTATATTTGGTTGTTTCATGTAAAATAAACTTGCTACGCCAACACTGAAGAGTCCTCCAAATCCCGCTGCAAGGAAACGGCACGTAAATTCCTCCCTGTTGTCCTCGGATGCAGTGATTAAGAATTTATGATTAGTCCCCTTGACCAGGGATTGAAGGGCACTCCGTTTGCTCAGCTGCATGCCACAAATGATGGAGGACTTTAGCTAGAAATTAATGCGGAGGACATAATTTATGAAATAAACAAAACCGGCCTTATTGTTGCATCTATTCAGAAAAAGTAATGCTCTCTCACCACTGCCGGCGCAAGTGCTTGGAGTTTCTCCTGCGAGGATGCCGCTGACAAAAACCAGTAAAACGAGGAGGACGAGAAGCAGCTGAGCGGATTTGGAGTTGTTCTTTGCCATTTTCACTCACAAGTGCTATGTGCTTTCTACGTTTGGAGAAATGGAGAGGCGAGCTATGCCCAAGAATTCGTGGGTGCTCGACTGCTCGATGCTTGAATGCCATACCTGTCCCAGAACAACATATATAAGCCGTAAGACACGAGCGGATTTTTCTCTGAATCTTGCAAACGGTTAGCGGTGCGTCAAGTCAAGCACAGACCGCTACTGTACTGGACCAACGACTGACATGGAAGTATCGTAGAAGCTAAGACACGAGTCATCCGAATGAGAACGCACGTTGACTGACTCATTGTAGAAATATCGTGGAAGTTTAAAAGGACTCATTGACTGCCAAATGACGACTGATTATCTAGTCTAGTCATCTTTGTCGGCATTCATTGGAGGACCAAGTGGCCAAGTGTGTTGAGCATCGGACCCACCTTTACCTGTGCATGTGGTCCGAAAAAAGAACATTGGAATGAAGTCATGATTGATTGAGGCCGTGTTTAGTTGATGAAAATTTTTTGTGAAAAGATTTCGGGTATTGATTTTACCAATTTAGAAGTAGTAAATGTAGACAAAAAAGGTGGAAAGTTATATGGATAAGTTGGAAATCTCGAGACGAATCTAACGATGGTAATTAGAGGGTAATTAATCCATAATTAGCGGATGGTTACTGTAGCATTACCATTGCAAATCATGGATTAAGTAGGCTCATTAGATCCGTCTCGCGATTTACGGCCTATCCATATAACTTTTCACCTTTTCCGTCTGCATTTAATACTCCATGCATCTAAGATTCTTCTTTGATGCGATGGGTGAAAAGATTTTGAGTGGGAACTAAACACGGGCTGAGGATGGTGATGCCTGGTGGGTAAGGAACTCGGTCTGGAGTAGCTTGCATCAAAGCATGAGGAAAGCATACTAGTGCTGATTCAAAACATTGACATTCAAATCTTTAACATCACTAGAAGATTGTCTAGTAGCATGCCCTGACGACATCGACACTTATTAGTAACGGGCAATAATAATGCACGTTACCGATAGCTTTGTTTGTAATGGGATGTGTTTTCCTATTACATATCTAGCGTTACCTTTTGTTTAGATAGTGGATAGAGTTCTGGCTTTAGCATTGTGCTTGTGAGTGAGAAGAATCAGTCCAAAATTTTACATGTAGTAGCAAACTACTACACCCACAAAGAGTTTAAGACATATGTAAATGACTCAAACACCAATTCCCAAACTAAATGACCATCCATTTGAGCCGAAGAAGAGCAATGCCGTTGCCATCTCCCGGGTCTGGCATGCTCAATTGAAGAGTAGACTTTGCTGCAACTTGGTCTAAAATAGGGGCCAATATGTTTCCTCTGAATGTATAATACCTGCAAGAAACTTTTTGGTCTACGTTTATAAAAATCAACTCATTTCTAATTATCCATAGCGCCCAACATAAAGTTGCAGGCCCCGTCAGTAAATATAGATTTAGCTTATTCACCCTATTTAGTCCATTGAGAGAACATTAGAAATATGGCGCGCCTTTGGCACGCTTGTAGGACCCGTGAATCATGTATAAAGATGGAATGAGGACATCGAAATACCAGATGGACATAGTAAGGTTAATCATTTACCAAACCTTGGAATGAATTAGATAGAGCAGAACTGATGTGAAGGAGGTTCAATTGTAAGTCTTGAAATAATTTGGGAAGTTTGTCTTCTTTATGTCAACTGAAAAAGAGAGTAACCTCTCCAGCAAAATGGAAGTAAAATAACATCAACTGAGAAGGTATCGAATCAACTACCTCTGCTACAGCTTTTCTTATCATTACTAAGTAAATCTGAATGAAAGATAAACATGATTTAGGCCAGGAATGAGAAGCATGTTTCTGAGTGACACAATTTTTTAATATCACTATAAATAGTCTCTGAGAAAAGGTGTATCATCATCTTTTAATTTACATGTCAGCCAAATCTGAGTTCATCCTTAACCAGGTTTTTTCTCAAACATTTTCAGAGCATGCTCTGTACACAGCACATGCTGAAGGACTAGTTCAAACGTTATAATTTTTTTGAAAATTTTGCTTAACCTGTACAAATTGCGCTATTTCATTAGAAAACTAACCAACAGTAAAGGTGTTCTGTATAGCTCTACACTGCGTCCGCTAAGTTGAACGGCTGGGATGTAAAAGAATTATATCTATGCACCTCAGGTCCAGGCTTCAATTCTGAATTTGTAGAATCGATAGAGCAAAGCTATTTGTATTCGGAGTGCATATACTGCTCGAGCTTGTACGGAGTGTTACAGAGAACTTCTGATCACCCGTGCATTCGTAGTCAATGTGGAGAAAAGCAATTAGCAAGAGAAACGACAAAAGGATGCACACACTACTAAAAATCATTTTCGGAGACGATTTTTTTCCATTAACGGAGACGGTTTTTGCAACCGTCTCTAAGCTGGGGTCTCTGTTAATCAGACATGAACGGTTAATCATTCCAGCCGAAAATAAAAATGCCAAAAAAATGCAAAAAAAAATAATTGAGGGAGGCCCCCACTAGCTAGCCATCTATCACACTTTTTTCGCAAAAATTTGACACTACACGGCTGACGGGATTTGAACCCACAACCTCACCCTCACGTTTGTCTCGCTCTACCACTACACCACACTCTTTCATGTGTTCATACTCTGCTTTGATTCCTTTCATATTATACAAAACCAAGTGTAAATTGTGTTTTTGAAGTTTTAAACGAAGTCAAATGAAAACGTTGTCAACTACTGGTTTTAACTTTTCGAGATCTACAACTTGCATATAGGTCATTTCTCCATCCGAGGTCTTTTGCGAAATTTGAATTTCAAATTTGAGAACATTCAAATGTATTTTTTGTGGACAAGATGATTTCAAATGAAAAAGTTGCAAACTACAAAGTTTCTTAACTTTTTGAGGTCTATAACTTTCATATTGGTCATTTCTCTATCCAAAATCGTTTGAAAAATTCAAATTTAAAATTTGAGAATGGATTTACGGAGACGGTTACATTCCTTTAAGGAGCGCGGTAACATTTGACCGTCTCCTAAAATCGATGAACGGAGGCGGTTATTGTAACACAACCGTCTCTGTTAATGGTCGATTGATGGAGACGGTTGTGTTACAATAACCGCCTCCGTTAATCGATTTTAGGAGGCGGACGAAATGTAACCGCCTCCTAAAATGAATGTAACCGCCTCCGTTAATCACTCACATTAACAAAGACGGTTATTTTTTGTAAACGTCTCGCAAAATGTTTTGGCAGTGTCTCCTAAAATGTTTTTTGTGGTAGTGGCAGCTGTAGTGCAATAAGAAAGAGATAGGGCCGCATGCCCGCATCCCAAATTCCCAACTCACCATCCACGAGCGCTGCATTTCTTCGGAGCATGCAGAGCGAGGCCTGGGCTTTCGTCGATGTATACGGGAGTCGGGAGCTGATTGGCCGCCTAGGACTTTCTAACCTGCCGGTCCTCCGCTACTCAAATTGCCCAATCGCGGTGCCAAGCTGCACGACACGCTTGCCGCGCGTTAGGTCCGGCAACAGTTGAGCAGAGGCAAGGACGCAGCGAGGAAGAGGATGCAGCAAGGAGGCATATGCGGCATGGAGGATGGCCGCGGCGGATGGGAGGACGAGCACCGGGGAAGAAGAGATAGGGACAAGGAGGCAGATGCGCTAGGAACAGAAGGCTGTCAGACTATGCGGGTTGGGATGGGAGAGGTGTCGCGACGGGTCGACGTGGATATCCACAACGAGCTGGGAATGCACGTACCAGCTCAAGAATGGAAAGATACGAGTCATATTTGTTGATGGAGATGGATCAAATACTAAAGGACGTGGCCAAAGGGAGGCCCCCCTCCATTTAGTCTTACGTGGAGGCCCTTCCCAAAATAGAAATATTCCCATTTTAGGAAAGTCTATCTTCGTAATGCAGATAATGGCAAATTACTTTCTTTGTGATGCATATTTATGATAAATTCCATCCTACGACATGTAATTTGTGAACCTGACATTTGTACTGTATGAATTGTTGTCAAATAGCAAGCCCACGGACTAAAGAAAAAATAACTTGCATGTCCATGAAAAGTAATACCCAACACATGTGAACTAAGTTTAAAAAAGAACATGTGAACTCTCGATACACAGCGGCAACTACAGCCTAGGCACTGTTGCGATGCGTTGCTGGTGAAGCCTAGACGACAAGATCCAGAGACGAAAAAAATATAAGAAGAACATGGAGATCCTTGTCCAGGTATAGATCCTAGTCATCTAAACACAAATGGCTTTTTACATTATTCACCAGATATGGTGCAAAACTAGAAAGAAACTAGCATGAACCATCTCAGGAGTGTGCTTGATTACCTTATCAGTGTTATGCTTGCATCTGGACAGATAAAACACTCCATTATCCTGATAGTCAATTTTAGATAAAGATGTTGTAACTAATTTATCCATCTCACGCTTAGTGTTTGCCAGCAAACTACAGCCGGATCGGATCTATATTATGTGACCATGACATTGGAGTTCTGATCCCTCGCATACACTTTGAAGTTTTGAATCAATCTTCTGCGCTTTTCAGTTGGCAAAGCTCTACAAATCTACACAAAAACTGGATACAGACAGATCAGAACTTGTAGGCCTAACGTGTTTTGTTTTGCAGCTGCTTGGTTGTTGGTCAGTAGATATGCTTGTTAGGCTAAATAAGATGCGAAATAAGTGACCCAACTAGAAGTATAAATATGTATACATGATATATACTCAGTTTTTGGGCACAAGTGTTGGGTAAAAAATGATGCACCATAAAACTACAACTGGCAAACATAGAAAAAAGAAAAGAAGCTTCCTGTTTGTATCAAACGAGGACCATGTTATTGCCTATACAATGTAAACAGTAATTAGATACTACCTCCGGTCTCTATTTAGTCTTACCCCGACAACCCTCCTCACTGAAAAAAGAAAAAAAGCTTCCTGTTTGTATCAAACGAGGACCATGCCTCACTGAAAAAAAGAGAGTCCAGTACTCATGCTGTGAGTACTGGGGGGATAATAAACACACAGAAATAAGTTAAGCTAATGGTGCCATAGCACAAAAAAATATGCCCCATACCTCTAAATGAATCCATATCCTGAACAACATGACCTAAAACTTAATAACTTAATAATAGTACCCATATTTTTAGCTGAAACAATTGCATTCAGATTCACAAAATCAGAAAAAATGGAATTGGTCATGTACTCATGGCTACTAACTAGTAGAAGTGACTGAAAATAGGTTAGATGATGATTACTACATTGTTACTTTGTTCGTTTGTAAAATTAACTGGAAGCTACTTCCATGCATATGGTGTTTACAACATTGTTACTTTTGTTGACTGAATCACTAAATTCAAAGCTACTTTATGCAGAAACATAACTATGCATGAGAAAAAAATAGTTTGGTAGGAACCTGACAACAATTCTATAAGATAAGAATTTGTGCAGTTAACTAGAACATAACTTGAAGCTCTCAACAGACTCAAGAAGAACACATATGCCCTGAGTGCCCTAAATTGAAGCTATCATGGCCCTAAGAAACAGGACACGACTTACTGAGGATGAGAAACTCTAACGGAGTCTATATCCTAAAGACTAGGACCTCAAATATACTAACAGAGTTAACTAAATCAACATGAAACTATTTAGAGTTGAAAACATAAAAAACAGTGAAAGTAGACATAAAAAAAAACACTGAAACCAGGATGTTCTCTATAAGCACAAGTAATCTAGCACCTTGCAAAAGCAGGCAAGCAGCAGAGTGTCTCAGATCCAAGCAAAAGCATGGGAAGCATCAGTCATATCCAAGCAGAAAATACAAAGGGCAGAGCATATACGAGGAAAAAAGCTGCTGTATAACCATGGGCTGACCATATCCACGAAAACTATAAGGGCAGAGCATATCCAAGGAAAAAAGAGTAGAGGCCTATAGGGGAGAGTGGAACAGGAAGTGGTATCTATGTATGGTGAGCTTGCTTAGGTCCTTATGGGTGTTCTTGGTCAGGTCCTTGTCCTGAAACCCAAACAAAATCATCATGATGCACAGCCATATCAATATAGAGACAAGATTGATAAATAAAAAAGTTACTTTTGATTTAATGTTGAAAATTATTTGCTACTTGTAATACAATACAAACTGGTGATTAGTTACATAATCAGGCATGCTAAACCCCCTAAAACCCTAAAATTTATCTCGACCATGCTAACCACTCCCAACTCCACGCCCTCGCCAACCCCCACCACCCGGCTCCGGCGGCCTACGACCCCCTCCGCTACCACCACCCTAACCACTCCCAACTCCACGCCACTGCCGACCTCCCACCTCCAGCTCCGGCAAACTCAGGCCGCCTCCACCACCACCCTTCGCCTACAACCACGCTAACCTTTGCTTACTCCACGCCCCTGCCATGCTAACACATAAGTTGACGGCTTCTGTTGCTTACCCTATCTCATATAAAAAATACGTTACATTGTGTGTTTCAAAAACAGAGTTGCTTACTTCCTATGTATTGTGAATAGATTGCTAGCTACTAACTACGAAATGTTTGAAATGAGGGGCTAATTGCTTACAATAAAAAGTAAACCAAAGTTTAATTATTTCCAATATGTTTCAAAATAAGGTCCCCTTACTTCCTATCTCATGATAATAAATCATTAGTAACTTCTAATATCATATAAACTAGTAATTAGTTACTTATCATTAACAGAAAAAGATATGTGTACAGTATCAGAAGAATAGCGCAAACGAAATGAAACTTGCAACTTCAAAATCCATGATGGTGGGTGGTAACTGATCATTCCGATAATTTGTATTTCAACCTTAGGCAGACCGCAAACCAATTTGTTATAATGAGTACTCCCAGATCACTAAATGAGAGCTAAACAAACAAAATCAGGGACTCGTCCAATGCTGCTACTGCATATTCGTTAAGGGATGCTTTATAAAATATTTCCCTTATTTGAACCAAACAAATTCAGGATCTGTACTCGAGAACACTAGAAGAAACAATAATGCATAATTTAACTAATGTGAGAAACAAACAAAATTACAAATGCCAGATAGTACAAATTTGAGTCTGCACCAGATGGTAACCAAGCAAGATAGAGTAGAACGTCAACATGCATGATATGAAACTAGAATTTCAAGTAACCAAACATGGATCCATCCCAATCATTTCACGAACACCTCATATTCAAGGAAGCTAATGGCTCAAATTAGCAACAGAAGTGTATCAAACAGTAAGCACATCATAAGAGACAATGCCCAACCTGTGGCAAGGCGAGGTCGGTTGTAACACCCAAAAATCCATCACAAAAGAAATCATTGAAAAAAAAAGAAAAAAAGGAGTTTTGATTTCTTTAAGGATTTAGTAATGTAATCAATAAATCCTGGGCTACAAATATTCAAACAACATTTAAAAATAATTTTAGAATCAACAAGTGATTGATGCATCCATGCTGCTGCATTTATTTTGTAATGTTTGAATCCAAATTTATTTGAATTCACTTGTTTGAGTTCTCCTTTAATTAGAATAGGCTCTCTCTTTTTCTTCCAACCAAACCAGCCCACTCCTCCCTTTCAGCCCAGCAGCCAGCAGCAGCACCGCGGCCCATTTCCGCGCGCTCGGCCCACGCGGCCAGCCGGCCCAGCTCGGCCTGCGGCAGCCGGCGCCCGCGCCCACGCCCGCCGCGTCGAAGGCGCCCGCGCCCTTTCCGCCTTCGCCCCACGCCGCTGCCAGCCGGGCCCCACCCGTCATCCCCCTCCACCCGCTCGCGCCGCTCCCGGTCGCGCCGCCGCCACCTCTCCGCCTCCCCCGCGCCTGCTTAACTTGCCCCCCGGTTGCGCCGCGCCGCACCGGTAACCGCCGTCGCCTCCCCTCCCCAACCCGTAACGGCTCCCCCTTCATGAACCCACCATTCGCGCGCCATTAATGGCCGCCGAGCTCAACCCGCCGGTCGCTCTTTTCCCCACCCCTCGCGCCGCCTCTGCTCCCCTCCTCGCCCCTATATAAGACCCCACACCTCCGCCCGAGCCCTCTAATCATTTTCTCACTCGGAAACGCCACCAAAACGCGCCGGCCGGAGCTCGCCGGAGCTCACCGCCGCCCGTGCTCCTTCTTCGCAGCGTAAGCCGCCGCCGCCACTTAGATCCCCGGTGAGAACACCTCAGCCCGCTTCCCCGTCGCTCTAGCTTTCTCTAGGGCTAAGCCGCGTCGCAAACCGAGCCTCCTAGCTCGCGGCCGAGCCAACTCCGGCGAAGCGCCGCCATCTCCGCCGCCGCGCGCCGCTGCACCTCGCCGGATCGATCCCAGCCGCCCGCTCCCGATCCGACGGCTCAGATCAGATCCAAACCGGGTCAATACCGGTCAGCCCAGCCGCGTCCTGGCTCTTTTGCAAAAGAGTCCCTGTATTTCTCTGTTTTTGCAGCGCCGTCCAATCTAGTTCAAAATTATTTAGAAAAGAGCCCCTGGTTCTTTTGTTTTAGCCCCTGTCTTTCCGTTTAATCCTGTTAGCCGTCCTAGCCTTGTTCTTTTGCATGTTAGCCCTCCTGTTTTTATACGTAATTAGATTTTAGCCCTCGGTTTCTTCCTGTTTAGCCCCTGGAAACTAAGTTTTCTTACCAGCAGGTACCTAAACCTTGTTTAGCTCATATCTTAGTCGTTTTAATTCCGTTTGGAGCGATTTTTGCGCTCACGGAATCGTCTCTGCATAAGCAACAGTTTTATATGCTTGTTTTGTTCAGTTTATTATTTTTGGTGTACTGTTTCTTTTATTTATTGTATTGCTTGTGTGTTCGTGTAGAGAACGTGACCTTTGAAGAAGGACAAGAGCAACATTTTGAGGAGGACCAACAGCAGTTTGTGGAGGAAGGCAAGTGGCTTTCCCCCCTTCATATTCTTTTTATAACCCAGAAATGGCATCTTAATTCACCTTTACATTTACATATGTTTTGCATAAACATGACGGGTCCTATATTAAGGATTGCCTAGATTTTTATCCATACACCTTGTCAAACCGGGTTTTCCTTTATGTTGGGTAGAAATGCTAGTTGCTATATGGTTCATGGTGGTTTCTATTGAACAAATGTTAAACTTGATTTATTTATGTTGAACTTTGGTCATTGCAAGATCACTTATGTTAATCGGAACATGGAGAACCACCCGGGAAAACAGTGCATCCATAAGTGTCATATGGCTCTGACTTTGGCAATTAACCAAGTAAATTTAGTGCTTTATAATCTTACCTGAAAAGGGCAAGAGGGGTGGCATTGACGGGGTATAGCTCGGTCCTCTTGGGGTAGCAGCCTTTGTTAAGGTGCTGACCATTAGGGAGGGTTATGCTCTGCGGTGACTACAAACCTTAGCGGATTATTTTGTACTAAGTAGATTTGGCGAAAACCTCAATGTGAATCCGTAGCCATTCACCTCGGTAGTGTCTAAGGGCCTTGCAAACCCGGGCGACATGGGAAACACTACTTATGGTGAAAGTGTACAACCTCTGCAGAGTGTTTAAAACTGATATATCAGCCGTGCTCACGGTTAAGAGCGGCCTGGACCCTCACATGATAATTAAACTGGAAGATGAAAATAAATTGTGGTTTCTTTGGTTCTGAGATGTTATGGTTTTCTTTATCTTTAAGGGGTTGGTATAAACTTGTATCTAGTAAATAGGCGCTTGCTAATAAAATATGACCAACTAAAAATGCTAATCGCCATAAACCTTAGCCTTTCCTTGGAAACTTTGCATTTCCCCCACATGTTGAGTACCAACCATAAGTGTACTCACCCTTGCTCAAACTGCTATTCAGAAGAGTCGGATGTTGGGGAATTCTTCGATGACTTTGAGGATTTCTAAGGCAGGCGTTCACCAGTCAAGTGCTTGTGGGAGAAGTTTGCTGCAATTACGTTTTAAGTTATCGTTAAACGATTAAGACCTTCGAGTCTTCGTGAGAGTGTAATAAAGTTACTCTATCTATTCTTACGTTTTGAACACTGTCTTATGATATTATCACTTATGACGTCAACATATGTGTGTAAATGGATCCTGGCGCACATATGCTATGCATTCGGTTTTGTCCTCAAAATCGGGTGTGACAGAAGTGGTATCAGAGCTGTGTTGACTGCAGGACGCTAGCCTAGATAGAAATGGTCGAAATAAGGATTCATGATCTAGCAAGCCAATCAGCTTCAAAAACATTTCCTTATTTCCGCATAAAAATCTATTTTATTTGATTTATTTGTATCTCTTGTTTCAACTTATTTCTGAGTTTGCTTCTTAATCTGTCAGATGGCCAGGACTAAGAAGACTGCTCGCAAAAGCACCGGAGGACGTCAGGTTCGCATCGCCCCTCCTCAACCAGCTCCTCCTGCTTCCCCCATGGAGGAGGAACCAGCGGAGATGTACTTCTACGTTGAGATGGAGGATGGTCGCATTATGGAGATGGGACCAGACGGACAGCTGGTGACTCCAGTCGCATCGCCAACACCAGCTCCAGCATCACCCGTGCTAGTAGTGGAAGAAGCACCAGCACCACCTGCTGCTCCTGGTCCAAATGCTCCAGCACCTGCTGCCGCTGGAGGAGATCCGGATGATTCTGGAGATGATAGCAATGATGAAGACTGAAGATGAAGATGAAGATGGAGATGATGATGGTGACTCCAACACTGAGGATGACAACAACAACGACGTCCCCGACAACAACAATGATGCTAATGGCAATCAGGGTGATGATCCTCAGGAGATGGAGACGACTTGCGAGGTTATCACCTCGGTGGACGAGCATGGCTACTTCTCCGCTCTACTCGAGGAAGTGCTGCATGAGTTGGGCAGCACCGTGAGGCCGCTCTACATTACCCAGCGCGTCTCCGACCCTGTAGTCGACGACTACTACTTCACCCGCGTCCACATCCGGGAGCGCTTGGAGACTTCCGGAGGCTTCAGGTCTCGTTCGATGCACGACTCCAATACGCCTCATGGTACCTACGCTGCTTCCATCAGCGAAGCCGCCAGGCGGGCCCTATGGTCCATCTGCTATGCGCATCGTCTACAGCTGAGCATCACCGACTTCCGTCACCTTCCTCGTCGTCCCAGGGGCACTGATCAAACTAACATGATGATGGGAGAAGTTGAAGAAGACCACATCAACATCCTCACTCGTGTGACCGCTGCTTTGAACTCCGACCTTGAAGGAGCCACCGCGGAGCTTGCCCATACTCATGACCAGTTGCTGAAAGCCAATGCCAAGATTGCGCAGCTGGAGGCGCAACTTGCCGGACAGGAGCCATCCGAGAGCGCAGAGAAGGAGATTCCCTGCCCCGCTGCTTCGCTACCCCGCAAGAGGCTTCGCTATGGCACTCCTGGTTCCATCACCGGCATCCTAGGCTAGGCTCCTAGCTTAGCTATTTGAATAAGTTATCTCGTTAGAACCGTTCCTGCGAGGACGTGCGATGTTTTAATGTTTGCTGTTTGGACAAGTGCTTGATTTGGAGTTTTGTAATGACTGAGATGTTTTGTGGTGTGATGGCCGCAAATGCATCATGAAATAAAATAAGTTAAGTCTCTTAAGTTTAAATCTTAGTCCCTTTTCTTTCATCTTTCAAGCACGATGCAATTCTGTTCACGTCACCACTCAGACACAGCAGCACTGTTTGATTTTTACCCGAGGCTCCAGAACTCCGATCGACATGAAACCAATTGGGTTGGAATAAGAATTTAATAAGTTATTTTCTGGTAAAATATCAAGATTTTAGGACTCTCGGTTCGTGAGCTATGCACCCGTCTTTACAGTAATCAGAATCTGTCTTAGCAGCCTGACACAGTCAGCTTCTTCATTTTATATCTCGAGTTACAGACATTGGATTGAGGTGATTCAACTTGGGTTAGTTTCAGAATTTATGAACCCTGAATACACGATTTTTCGATATACTGTCTAAGAGTTACAACCGATTTAGCGAGGAAGACAGAATCTGTACAATCTGAACATTTGTCAATCTTTCAATCTTTGATTACTTATGCTACTTTACCCCTTTGTCTACACCGATCTGAGTCTTATGTTCCTAACAAATCAGATGGTGCACACCAGGTCTGGAGGAGGACAAGACGTTCCAAGTCAAAGGCGTGCACATATAATCAACCAGCAGATTCCAGCACTGCCACCTCCACCGAATCATCAAGCACCGCCTCACCAACCAGATCCAGCCATGGAACAATTCTTCGCAAACCAGGCAGCACTGTTGCAGAACCTCACTGCCGTTGTTCAGAATTTGCAAGCTCAGCAGAACCAGCAGCCACCAAATGCACCACTGCCGCCACCACCCCAGAGACAAGCACCGGGAATTTATGAGTCATCACCCTCCTACTTATTCTCACTCATCTGATCCCTTGGATGCCGATGACTGGCTAAAAATCATCACCAAGAAGATGGAACAGACACAGTGCACCGATCGTGAGAAGGTTTTGTATGCTTCAGGTCGTTTGGAAGGATCTACATCTGACTGGTGGGATGCTTTCACTGCTGCACATGCTGCTCCCGACACCATCACTTGGCAAGAATTCAGGACTGGTTTCCGCACATACCACATCCCAGCTGGTGTGATGAAGATCAAGCAGAGGGAATTTCTGGCCTTGACTCAGGGTAACATGACTGTTAGTGAGTATCGAGATAAATTCACTCAATTGTCTCGCTATTCACCGAATGAAGTTGACACTGATGAAAAGAGGCAGGAGCGTTTCCTGAATGGTCTGATAGGGCCGCTCAACTACCAATTGCAAAGCCACACCTTTCCAAACTTTCAGATGCTGCTGGACAAAGCCATTGGTTTGGAGAGCAAGCGTAAAGAACTTGGTGAGCAGAAGCGAAAGTTTCAGTCTCAGGGGCAATCTAGTGGCAATAGCCGCCCTCGCTATAACTCATCGCAGGGGTTTCAGAATCGCTTCGGAGGACAAGTGGAAACTATCAGCAAAATCAACAGGGTCAACGTTATTCTCAGCAATTCCAGCGTTTCAACCAATAGGCACAATGCACTCCCAACCAGCAGCAGAACCGGTCAGGCAACGCCACAGGTGCACCAGCACGGGCTAACAACCCAGTCACCCCTGTTGACCTAATGGCTGTTTCAAGTGTGGTGAAGTGGGGCATTATGCCAATAACTGCCCCAAGCGCAACCCTCAGGCTCCACAGAATCAGAGAAGCAATGCCCAGAGGTCTGTTCAGCCGTCTTCTCAAGCTCAAGGCAACAAGGGCCAACAAAACTTCGTGCGTGGGAGAGTGAACCACGTGACAGGCCGATACTACCCAGGAAGCTAAGGATTTTGTGCTCGGTACGTCCTCATCAACTCTGAACCTGTCTCCATTTTGTTTGATTCTGGAGCATCGCATTCGTTTATAACGGATCAATTTGTGGCAAAGCATGACATACCTAAACAACCAATGAGAAAGATGTTACTAGTTAATTCCCCGGGCGGCGAGATGAAAGCTAGTCATTTATGCCCGCGGGTCAATCCTAAAATTTTGGGGATAGATTTTTCCGTCCGACCTAGTGGTCTTAAAATCCAGTGGTATTGATGTGATTCTGGGAATGGATTGCTTAGCGGCATATGATGGAATTATTCAGTGTGCCAAAAAGTCAGTGTTACTAACCAGCCCTCAAGGGGACAAAATTGAATTTGTTGCTACTAGCTCATCTAAGGAAGAGGGTACAGTAAATCATCTAAAAGGAAAAGCGTTAGAAGATATCAAAATTGTCTGCGAATATTCAGATGTCTTTCCAGAAGATTTACCAGGTATGCCACCTGACCGCGATATCGAGTTCTCTGTTGAGCTTATACCCGACACTACACCCGTATCTAAAAGACCCTATAGAATGGATGTCAAAGATCTAGAAGAACTTAAAAACAAATAGAAGAGTTGTTACGTAAGGGTTTTAGCCGCCCTAGCTCGTCACCTTGGGGAGCGTCTGTTCTCTTCGTTGATAAAAAGGATGGCACCAGAAGGTTGTGTGTGGATTATAGAGCTCTCAACGATGTGACTATCAAAAATAAATACCCACTCCCTAGAATCGAAGATCTATTTGATCAAATGAGAGGTGCAAAAGTGTTCTCCAAAATTGATTTACGATCAGGCTATCACCAGTTAAAAATCCGAGCGGAATATATTCCGAAGACAGCATTCACTTCCAAATATGGTCTGTATGAGTTCCTTGTGATGTCCTTCGGGTTGACAAATGCTCTGGCGTACTTCATGTGTTTGATGAATAATATTTTTATGGAATACATCGACAAATTTGTGGTAGTTTTCATTGATGACATCTTGGTGTTCTCTAAGAGTGAAGAAGAACATGAGGAACACCTGAGATCAGTGCTACAGATGCTTCGGGAAAACCAATTGTACGCTAAATTTAGCAAATGTGATTTTTGGTTGAAAGAGGTTTCCTTTCTTGGACATGTTATCACCGATGGTGGAATCATGGTAGACTCGGGTAAAGTTCAAGATGTGTTGAACTGGAATCCGCCTCAGAATGTGCCTGAAATCAGGAGTTTTCTTGGATTAGCAGGTTACTACCGTAGGTTTATTGAGGGATTCTCAAAGATCGTAAAACCCCTCACCTCACTGTTGGAAAAAGGGAAAGAATTTAAGTGGGCTGCCGCATGCCAAGCTAGTTTTGAAGAACTAAAGAAAAGATTAACCACTGCTCCTGTGCTGATAATGCCTGATATCCACAAAGGATTTGACGTTTACTGTGATGCTTCACGTCTAGGGCTTGGATGTGTTTTGATGCAAGAAGGCAGAGTGGTAGCCTATGCCTCTAGACAATTGAGAAAACATGAGCAGAACTATCCTACTCACGATTTGGAGTTAGCTGCCGTAGTGCACGCATTAAAGATTTGGAGACATTACATGGTTGGTAACAAATGTCAGATCTTCACTGACCATAAGAGTTTGAAATATATCTTCACTCAAAAGGATCTGAATCTGAGACAACGCAGATGGCTAGAATTGATTAAAGATTATGATTTAAGTATTCAGTATCATCCTGGTAAGGCGAACGTTGTAGCGAATGCCTTGAGTCGAAAAAGTCAAGCTAATACGACCATAGCCAGATTGATACCTCAAGAATTTGTTGGGAAATGGAGCGACTCAACTTAGGAATTCTTGCCCAAACTGAAGTCATGACCATGGAAATTGAGCCTACCCTTGAACAAGAAATTAGAAAGGGACAATTGGCAGACGCCAAAATCAAAGAAATTAAAACCCTGATAAGTTTTGGAAAAGCTCCAGATTTCACTGAAGATGACCAAGGAACTATTTGGTTCAGAAAAAGAATTTGTATACCCGACATTGACCATCTTTGTGAGCTCATATTGAAGGAAGCACATGATTCAGACTATTTTATTCATCCAGGGAGTACTAAGATGTATCAGGATTTGAAAGAGAAATACTAGTGGTATGGGTTGAAAAGAGATGTATCTACTCACGTTGCTTTGTGTGACGTATGCCAGAGAGTAAAAGCAGAACACCAAAGACCAGTAGGTTTACTTCAACCATTGAAAATACCCGAGTGGAAGTGGGAAGAAATTGGTATGGATTTTATTGTGGGATTACCCCGCACTCGTGATGGCTACGACTCTATATGGGTTATTGTGGATAGGTTAACTAAGGTTGCTCACTTCATACCAGTCAAAACCACACATACAGGGGCCAAGTTAGCAGAACTGTATATGTCAAGGATTGTGTGTTTGCTTGGTGTTCCAAAGAAGATAGTATCTGATCAGGGCACTCAGTTCACGTCACGCTTCTGGCAAAAGTTACACGAATCGATGGATAGAAAGCTTAATTTCAGTTCCGCATATCATCCACAAACGGATGGTCAGACTGAAAGGATCAATCAAATCCTAGAAGATATGATGAGAGCCTGTGCATTAAAGCATAGTGGCAGTTGGGATAAAAGCTTGCCATACGCAGAGTTTTCTTATAACAATAGTTATCAAGCTAGTCTCAAGATGGCTCCATTTGAAGCTCTATACAGGAGAAAGTGTAGAACACCTTTGTATTGGAGTCAGACGGGAGAAAGTCAGGTTTTTTGGACTAGAGATTCTTCAAGAGGCCGAGAAACAGGTCCAAATGATCCGAGACAATCTTAGAACTGCACAGTCCGACGGAAGAGTTATGCTGACACTCGAAGGAGGGAATTGACATTTGAAGTTGGAGATTACGTGTATCTCAAGGTTTCACCTATCAGAGGTCTCCGAAGGTTCAAGGTTAAGGGAAAATTGTCACCGCGTTATATTGGTCCTTTTCAAATCTTGGAAAGGAAGGGTGAAGTGGCATATCAACTAGAATTGCCTGCTCGATTGTCAGATGTACATGATGTGTTTCACATCTCTCAGTTGAAAAAGTGTTTGAGGGTACCCGAAGAGCAATTACCTTTGGAAGAACTCAATGTGCAAGATGACTTGACCTATACGGAACATCCTATCAAGATATTAGAAAGAGTAAAGTGTACGGCCGGTCCCTAAACTATCGTGGGTGTGTCATCCCGGTCCATAAACTTTCAAATTGACCGTTTAGGTCCCCAAACTTGTTTGGTTGTGTCGTACCGGTCCCTAAACTTGCAAATCGCCTGTTTAGGTCCTCAAACT
This sequence comes from Urochloa ruziziensis, assembly GCA_015476505.1. Lineage (NCBI taxonomy): Eukaryota > Viridiplantae > Streptophyta > Magnoliopsida > Poales > Poaceae > Urochloa > Urochloa ruziziensis. The sequence goes on from CM027123.1 coordinate 18,689,599, forward strand.
TATTCCATTGTGTCATCCCGGTCCTAAACTTGATTTTGAGTCTTATCTCGGGTCAAAACAGGGCGATCTAAAAACTTTATAAAAAAATAATCATAATTTTTATATACGAACTCGAATCAAGACAAACTTTATATCAAAGATATAGCGCTCAATACGATCTACAACTTTGTAGTTGAAAAGTTTTTTATTTGAAGTCGTTTTATGTCCCAAAATTTAATTTTTAATTTTTAATTTCAAAAGCTATAAGCATACCAAAATATTTTTGGGACCCTAAACAATTTTAATTCAGAAACTTTTGAACTACAAAGTTGTAGATCGCGTCGAGGGCTACAATTTTGGTATAAAATTTGTCTTCGTTTGAATTCGTATGAAAAAGTTATGAATTGTTTTTGATATAAAGTTTTTAAATCACCCTCTTTTGACTCGGATGAGACTCGAAACCAAATTTGGGGACCGAGATGACACAAGTGAATAAGTTTAAGGACCTAAACGGATGATTTGCAAGTTTAAGGACCGGGATGACACAACCAAACAACTTTGAGGACCTAAACAGTCAATTTGAAAGTTTATGGACCGGGATGACACACCCGCGATAGTTTAGGGACCGGTCGTGCACTTTACTCTATTAGAAACATCCGAAAGTCACTAGAAGCAAAGTGGTCAGAATGTGCAAAGTTCAGTGGAGTCACCACTCCGAGGATGAGGCTACTTGGGAGAGAGAAGATGAGCTTATTGCAGAATTTCCTCAGTTGTTTCTCAATCCTTCCGAATCTCGAGGACGAGATTCTCTTTAAGGGGGTAGGATTTGTAACACCCAAAAATCCATCACAAAAGAAATCATTGAAAAAAAAGAAAAAAAAGGAGTTTTGATTTCTTTTAGGATTTAGTAATGTAATCAATAAATCTTGGGCTACAAATATTCAAACAACATTTAAAAATAATTTTAGAATCAATAAGTGATTGATGCATCCATGCTGCTGCATTTATTTGTAATGTTTGAATTCTAATTTATTTGAATTCACTTGTTTGAGTTCTCCTTTAATTAGAATAGGCTTTCTCTTTTTCTTCCAACCAAACCAGCCCACTCCTCCCTTTCAGCCTAGCAGCCAGCAGCAGCACCGCAGCCCATTTCCGCGTGCTCGGCCCACGCGGCCAGCCGGCCCAGCTCAGCCTGCGGCAGCCCGCTCCTGCGCCCACGCCCGCCGTGTCGAAGGCGCCCGCGCCCTTTCCGCCTTCGCCCTGCACCGCTGCCAGCCGGGCCCCACCCGTCATCCCCCTCCTCCCGGTCGCGCCACTCCCGGTCGCGCCGCCGCCACCTCTCCGCCTCCCCCGCGCCTGCTTAACTCGTCCCCCGGTTGCGCTACGCCGCACCGGTAACCGCCGTCGCCTCCCCTCCCCGACCCGTTACGGCTCCCCCTTCATGACCCCCCATTCGCGCGCCATTAATGGCCGCCGAGCTCAACCCGCTGGCCGCTCTTTTCCCCTCCCCTCGCGCCGCCTCCGCTCCCCTCCTCGCCCCTATATAAGACCCCACACCTCCGCCCGAGCCCCCTAATCATTTTCTCGCTCGGAAACGCCACCCAAACGCGCCGGCCGGAGCTCGCTGGAGCTCACCGCCGCCCGTGGTCCTTCTTCGTAGCGTAAGCCGCCGCCGCCGCTTTGATCCCCGGTGAGAACACCTCAGCCCGCTTCCCCGTCGCTCTAGCTTTCTCTAGGGCCAAGCCGCGTTGCAAACCGAGCCTCCTAGCTCGCGGCCGAGCCAACTCCGGCGAAGCGCCGCCGTCTCCGCCACCGCACCTCGCCGGATCGATCCCAGCCGCCCGCTCCCGATCTGACGGCTCAGATCAGATCCAAACCGGGTCAATACCGGTCAACTCAGCCGCGCCCTGGCTCTTTTGCAAAAGAGTCCCAGTATTTCTCTGTTTTTGCAGCCGTCCAACCTAGTTCAAAAGTATTTAGAAAAGAGCCCCTGGTTCTTTTGTTTTAGCCCCTGTCTTTCCGTTTAAACCTGTCAGCCGTCCTAGCCTTGTTCCTTTGCATGTTAGCCCTCCTGTTTTTATACATAATTAGCTTTTAGCCCTCGGTTTCTTCCTGCTTAGCCCCTGGAAACTAAGTTTTCTTACCAGCTGTTGGCACTCCTTAGCGTCACGTTTTAGCAACGCTCAAGAGCGCGTAGATATATGTCGTTGTATGCAAAATTAATTCTGCAAGTGCACAGAATATATCTCGTTGTAGCACTTCACCTCGGGAGTTACCCCAGGGTATCGTATTTATATTTCCGCAGGGAAGCAGATGGTTAAAGTGTATTGAAGAATGAAATGATATATCTTGCCAGAAATATCAAGCCACAAACCCAGGGGCACAAACTCTAGGTTTGGGTGGATAATGGTCAAGTTAATGACCGGATAGAAGGTCTGAAAGACCAGCGACACACAGAGCACCTATTTCTAAAGAAAAGGAAAGACGTTGGGAGAGACCGGACCTAGACTCTTTCTAACTCAGAGCAAAACACACTCTAGCCTTAGCCTAGACCCTAGCTTAGATACCGGGAACAGAGCTCGCTTCGACGCTTAGAACGGGAGAACCTCAGAACGGGGTGAGAGAGGGGGTTCTTCGGGCTCAGCACTACTGTTATGAATACACCCGAACGTGGTGGACTACGAAGGACGGACAGGGCTGTCACCACCTGCCGCCTACCACTGCAGTTCCGTGGGGTGCAACACACTTCCTAGTTAATCAACAAGCCAGACACCACGTCTGCACTCGATGATTAAGATTTCTCTTGAGGCCTGTCAAGAGAAATCCCCGTATTCCCTAAGGCATCTTACGGCCCGGTCAAGGCGAGCAAACCCGCGAGATAAAACCCAGTAGAGCTAAACTAAACTCTACACTAAAACTAAAGGGGAAAAGGACTTTGCTCTAAAGAGAGCAAGATCTTTACTCTAAAAGAAGAGCAAGAGAGAAATATAAAAGATAACTTAAGCTCTGAAATAAGAAAGTAATTATATAAATAAACTCTTCAAAAGAAGGAAAGGATACAAGAGCTTTACCAGAACTCCGAAGACTCCGAAGATCCGAGCTAAGCTCGACTCGACTCTACTCCCAACTCTAATCCTAATCTAAGAAATGAAAAAGATACTAGAGCTCCCTTCAAGTAAAGACATGAGATATGTGGTGTGTGTCTTCCCAAGGTGAATGAGCTTCCTTTTATAGCCTCCAGGGGGCGGATGTCAGCGTCATTAGCACGCCAAGGCTCTACTTAAGCTTCACGCGAAGGAGGAGACGTGGCGGCCACAGAGGGAGGCCGGTCGGCCTGGGCTAGGCCGGCCGGCCTGGCCTTGGTGCCACTTGGCACCGTCCTCTGCAGGAACGGTCCTGATGCTCTCCCAAAGTCGGTAACAGTTGCGTTTAGTTGAAGCTTGTCCGAGAATCCTAGGTTGTGGGCCCTTCAATCCATGTGCTTTCACCTCTAGGCCTTCCGGGTCCTTGGATCAAACCGATGTTGTTTGCACGGTGCTTGATCATCTTGGGCACTTGGCATGGCTTGTGGATCAATGACGTGGCCAGACCTGGCCAGGGGAGGCCGGTCGGCCTGGGCTAGGCCGGCCGGCCTGGCTCTGTGCCAGGTTTGGCCCTTGTTTCTCCTGGTTCATCCTGCAAGCACAACTCATCCAAAACTTGTGGAATTTGTCAATAAAAATACTTTTATGCATGGAGTATGGTATGATCATCCTCATTTTACCGAAATGTTGACGGTCACTACGGGGTTATAATGGCCGTCAACACGCCCCCAAGCTTAGACTCTTGCTCGTCCTCGAGCAAGGCTAAAACTCTAGGTTCGGTAGGCCAGGAGTTGCTTCAATGTGTATACTCTTAAAGTACCCTGTGCTTAAGCCAAAACTCAACGAATCACTTGAATAAGTTGGCATAAAAGAGAACTCATACCATGGTTCCACGTGGGGCTGCATTGATTCACGTTTTGGGCTATTGAGAGCTTGAACGGTCATCTCTAAAGTATTTCCTGCAACTTTTCAGGTTCCATCTCGGAGATATGAATTTTTCTAAAGATGGTTCATTCTTTCCCCGATGGTACTCTCGAGTCACTCAAGGTGTTTAATCCTCACTCTTGGTCGGGATTGACCAATGTTTCCCTACACTATGGCTGAAGTGGAGTTGTGGGTAGGGGAAGAGTGGCATACCTTGGTTACTTCTGTTGTCGAGTCGAAGAGTGGTCCGCGAGCGATGGTACTCGTCAAATTCCGGTCTTTGGAATTCATGGGGTTTCGAATGGAGAGGGAGAAGGTGTGATGCTCAAAGGTCTTTGGACTCCTTATTATTTCTCTCTCTCATATTTTTGAGATGTTTCTTCTCTCTATTTTTTCAGATGGAGCATTTGTCTCTATTTTTTTTCGAATACATCTCTTCTCTTACTTTGGTAACAGAGAGGGATTCAGCTTTGTATGGAGTAATTGAGGACCTTTTGGGGTGAGCTTTATGATGAGGTGAGTGTATGTCATCGACGGTGGACGTCAACCCCGGAGCGGGACTTTGACTAGTCGGACATTTTGAGGCTGAGGTGGATGGGAAGACCGGTAAATCTCAAGTACCTTCTGCAAGCGGACTTCACCATTCGACAAGACTCAAAGCAACTCAAGATAGCATATGCTAGTTTCAACAAATATATAACTGTTTAGGCTCTGGATAGGACATGTAAACCATCGAGGAAGATTCACCATGTAACATTTTATAAAAACTTCCGAGAGGTTCCTTACTAAGCATGCAGTTATACCTCGAAACAAACCATATCAAAACTCACAATAACTTAAACGATGAATAAGTGCTCTTGCTCCCACAGTTTTATCATGACGGATCCTTAAATGCCAACGAACTCAAATACTCAAGAGTAAAGGATTAAGCACGAGGCACTTAGAGGGCATAAACAGAGCAACTATTCATCATTCCAGAGGTTCTCAACCATAGTTCCATACATAAAGACATCCTTTGGAGCTTTTATTTTATTTATTATGTTTTTTTATTTTTTTATTTTTTAGCATTTTATCATGGCATGGCAAGGCAAGGCAACGGCAACGGCAAGGCAAGGCATCGGTAAGGCAACGGCAACGACAAGGCAATGGTAAGGCAAACGGCAACGGCAAGGCAAACGGCAACGGCAAGGCAATGGCAAGGCAAACGGCAAGGCAACGGCGACAGCTTTCGAACATACCTGAGACTCCCCCAAGCTTCGATGAAGCTCACTGGTAGTACTGGTTGGGGTCGTAGTGCATGTAGTCGAAGAAGCCGTGATGTCGGTCTGGAGGGATGTGGTCATCCCCCAGTTCTGCTGCGTGAGATCGGTGTTGTGTGCAACTGCATCTCTGAGTTGCCGTTGTTGCAGCGTCATCATCTCCATCCTAGTATTAAGATCAGCGATCCCCCGGGAGACCGGGTTCTCGTAGTCATACCTGGCGGAGGCGGATGGTCCGACCTGCGGGCCGTATCCTGCCGTTCCTTGGTGGTAGTCGAATGCCTCCTCAAAGTTCATGTTGGCTGTGGGGTTCTCTGTCGGCTGCTGGTAGTCGTACTCGGGCTGAGGCGCGGTAGAAGTTCCGGCTTCATCATCATGCCTGGCTCGCCTACCACGTGTTGTAAGGCCTGCTACACTGTGGCGGCGGGTTCCCTCCTTCTGAGCTGCATGGTTAGACTACTCGCTGATCTCAGCGACAAAGCTGGGCATGGAAGCTCAACTTCGTCGATGAAACCAGGATAACACATGAAAAGAGTATGGCCAGGGCCCTCGCGCATCAAGTGACCCTGGATGAAATGGTCTAAACCAATGCAAGACTTATATTCTTGTGTGGCGGGAAGGAAGGTGACTTGAGCGCCCTGCAAAGCACCAACATGGGTGGCAATGCGGGTGACTAGCGAGGTTATGTCAATTGTGGCTCGGCCACTGACTAATCTCTGCCAGTTATCAAGCATGCTCATGACCGGAGAAAAACGAATTTTCTTGACCATGGCATAAAGGCACTCTAAATCAGGCAAGAGGCAAAGACGCAAATCAGCGCGCGGGTGGACCACCATAGCGATCCACTTCGCCAGGAAATGAAGAGTGGGGTTTTGGATGGCGGTGATGCTATTCTTCCCCGAGAATGGCTCCCCTGTGATGCTATCCCACCATGCGGCACGGTTGTACCGGTGGTTAGTCACCAACAGGTTGGCATCAATGATGCATCTCTTGTTGAAACCAAGAGCCTCACTGAGTTGTTTCGGGGTCAAAATAAAATCCTCATTGAAAAATCGAAAGCAAATGTTTGTCTCGTTGGGACGAACTTCGATTTTCATACTCATCAAAAACTCCATAGTAAGAAAGTGCGAACCTGTTTCCGTGACGGGGTAGAAGTTTTGCCATCCGGCATTGTTGAATGCCCGTTCCATGTCTCCTCCGAGACCGGTCTTGATCAGCAGCATGGGGTCGAAGTACTTGGCGTGTGTGAAGTAGCGGCTCTGGAGCTGGTCCAGCACCGTTCTCTCGTCTTCGGTCCGAGCAACGATGTGCTCGATCCGAGTCATGATCCTGATGCGGAGCCTGTTCCTCGGCACCTCCTCCTCCTGGGACTCTGTGTCGTGTCGAGTTGAGTCGACAGACATAGTATCCCGGGAAGTAGATGATCCCCGAGAGCGGTGAGAGCTCGAAGAGGTGAGCTTGGTCATGACTCCACGTGACTTAGTCCACATGATTCCTGCAAAAGGTTAGTCTCACAATACCCGAAGGAAATCAGGGGTTAGACAGTCAGAGGTTAGGCGTTCTTGTGGGAGATTAATCACCACAACTCGGTTAGTCGTTCTTGTGGGGTAAGAACCACCACAAACGTTCTCGTTCAACCGGCAGAGGTTTGTTCTCACAAGAATTCAAGAATGGATTTTAGCAGAATTTCCTTGTGGTTTAAACTCTAACCTTACTTAGAGAATTTCGAAATTCAAGCGAGGGAGAAGGGAAACGCTCAGGATGCACGCATACCTGTGCTTGGGGCGTCTTCCTCCTGAGCTGGGCACCGGTATTTATAGAGGCGCAGCAGGGGGAGGCCGGCCGGCCTGAGGCAGGCCGATCGGCCTGCACATGGCGCCGGTCGTCCCCATCCCATGCGTCGGTGGTCACTGCCCTGTGCTTGGTGCTCTGGTAGGTGAGGATGGGACAACAACGGTGGCGAGAGGCCAGCCGGCCTGGCTGGGGCCGTTCGGCCTGGTGTTGTGCCAAATTTTCTCCATCCTCTCGTGTCGTGTCCTCCCACATGTTCTTGTTCCTTGCTTGCTGTGATCTGGCCACTGAAATTGACAAGTGGGGCCGGCCGGCCTAGGTGGGGCCGGCCGGCCTGAAGTTTGGCCGAAATTTTTCTTTTTTTATATGCTACCTAATGCACAAATGAAATATGAATGCAAGCTTCGAAAATTAAACATGCTGTGATGAATGAAAAGAATTGAAATGAAAAACCTATTCTATATGCAATGCAAAGATACGTACCATATACCTTATGGCGAGGGCTCGAGTTTTTCGTCCTGAGCGGAACTCTCCGAATCCTTGTTCGGGACTGCTTTTACCCGCCATTCCTTCGGACTGGACGGGACTTGGATTCAACCTCCTTATCGCGCTTTGCTTGCTCCTCCAGCGCTTTGGTTCTCGATATCCTTCGCCGTGCATGATAGCGATCATGCCTCTTCTTTTCCTTGGAGGCGAAGGCTTCCACCATCTTCATGAGCGTTTCTACGCTCGGCATCTTGGACTTCGGGGCATGACTTCTTCGACCATATTGACTTGATGGGGGATCTCCTTAGGACGGAAAGAGAAACTCTCGGTCCCTCCGTTAATCCTCAGTTGAATGGTCCCACGTCCCACGTCAATGTTTGCATTCGCAGTACTTAAGAACGGTCTCCCAAGGAATGAGAGAGTTCGTTGCTCCGGCTTCCATATCTAGGACGATGAAATCCACAGGGATGAAGAAATCCCTGATCTTGACCGGAACATTTTCTGCGACTCCATGGGGGTAGCGGATCGATTGATCCGCTAGCTGCAAACACATGGGTGTAGAGACAAGCGATATATGTTTAAGGTGGTCAAAGACTACCTTGGGCATTACGCTGACGCTCGCCCCCAAGTCACATAGGGCGTTGTCGAAGTCATGGCCTCCGATTGAGCATGATATTGTGGGGCAGCCAGGATCTTTCTTCTTAAGGTGGGGCCCGAGTATAGCAGAGCTGCATTCCTCGGTCAGCTGTACCGTCTCCCTTGTGGGTAGAGTCCGCTTGTTGCTAAGTATATCCTTGATGTACTTGGCATATGTCGGGACCTGCAAAGCGTCAAGTAGTGGTATATTGATGTATACCTTCTTGATTACCTCGACGAACTTGTCGAATTGTTCGTCGGCCACGGGTCTTCTCCTCCGTTCTGGGAACGGGAGGAAAGTGGGATCTCGGCTGTAGCTTGAGGCTTGTGGTGCCTCGTTCCCCTCCTTTGAGACAGGGGTGGTTTCCTCGTCGTCTTCCTCTTCGGCGGCCACCTCGGTTTGGCTAGCTTCCTTCTGTCGGGTACCTGCATCCTGTGGATTGTGTGGATCCCGCGTGGACTTGCCAGTCCGCGTGGTCACCGCACTAACATTTTCCTTGAAAGGAACCTCCGGTTGCCCGGGTAACTTTCCCGCATTTGGGTTAGGACAGGATGCAGCCAGCTGAGCCACTTGAGTTTCAATCATTTTATTGAAGCTCAGCTGGTTCTTAACGACAGAATTGAAAGCTTCTATCTGGGAGGCCATCGACTCCATAACTTTATCATTAGCAAGAAATTTCTTGCTAATGCTATCGTTAATTTGTTTTTGGCCATACCAGATGTCCTTTAGCGACGGTTGAAAACCGTTGTTAGAGCCATTACCTTGCTGTTGGCCGAAGGGGAAATTGGGCTTGGAATTCCAACCTTGTTGAGGACGGAAGCCTGAATTGTTGTTATTTCCAATGAAGTAGGCTTCTTCTTGTGTCGTCGGGCAAGTGTCGCCCGAGTGTCCTGCTTCTCCACACGTTTCACACGTGATTCTCTCCTCCATGATCTGATTCATCTCCTTGCCAGGAGATTCCATCTTCTTCAAGAGAAGGTCCATCTTAGCGGCCAGCATATCAACGGAGTCAATTTGATGTACTCCCTTGCGGGGAGCTTGTCTTTCTCCTATCCAGCTCTGGTGAGTGGATATTTTCTCGATTAGCGCCTTCGCTGCGTCTACATCCAACGAGAGGAAAGCTCCTCCCGCGGCTGCATCCAACATCTCTTGCGATCGTCGGCTCAGGCTGTGGAAGAAGTTCTGGGTAATCAGCCAGTCTTCCACACCATGGTGGGGGCAGGCTGCAATATACTCTTGCAGTCGCTCCCAAGCTTCGGGAATTGTTTCTCCGTCTAGCTGCTGAAAGCTAGTGATTTTTCCTCGGAGGGCATTGGTCTTGCCCACCGGAAAGTACTTGGCCAGAAATGCATCTGCGCAAGTCTGCCAGCGTCCTTCGAATGATGCCTTGTTGGCGTAAAACCACTCCTTTGCTTTCCCAAGCAAGGAGAATGGGAAGAGTTGAAGGCGGATGTTGTTGATCGGTGTGCCATTGGGGTTGATAGTACTGCACACCTCCAGAAAATTCCGAAGGTGAGCGTTCGCATCCTCAATCGCCTTTCCGCAGAAAGGGCTGGCCTGAACCATGTTTACCAGGCCAGTTCTCAGCTCAAATGCACCTTCCTGTGCGTTTGACAGTCCCGGGAAGTTGCTGCTTGACGGGGCTGAGAACTCACGGAGCGTCTTCTTAGCTTGAGCCATAATCTCTGGAGACTCTAGGGCTGAAGAAAACGACGAATCTGATTCGGACTCGGAGTCGGATGACGACTCGAGTATATTGCTTGAGCTGAGTGAAATCTGAGGAGGTACGATTCTCTTTCGCACTACTCTTCCAATGCGATCTGGATTTGGATCAAAGTTTGATGGTAGGTTGAAACCAGTCATGCACTACCCTGCAAAACACATCAAAAATAGACGAATGTTGCAGTGGTGAGGTCACTAAGGTTAGTGGTTTGGTAAATCTGTAAAGATAATCAAATGATTCAACAATAACTTTAGCCAATTGCTTCCCCGGCAACGGCGCCAGAAATGCTTGTTGGCACTCCTTAGCGTCACGTTTTAGCAACGCTCAAGAGCGCGTAGATATATGTCGTTGTATGCAAAATTAATTCTGCAAGCGCACAGAATATATCTCGTTGTAGCACTTCACCTCGGGAGTTACCCCAGGGTATCGTATTTATATTTCCGCAGGGAAGCAGATGGTTAAAGTGTATTGAAGAATGAAATGATATATCTTGCCAGAAATATCAAGCCACAAACCCAGGGGCACAAACTCTAGGTTTGGGTGGATAATGGTCAAGTTAATGACCGGATAGAAGGTCTGAAAGACCAGCGACACACGGAGCACCTATTTCTAAAGAAAAGGAAAGACGTTGGGAGAGACCGGACCTAGACTCTTTCTAACTCAGAGCAAAAGGCACTCTAGCCTTAGCCTAGACCCTAGCTTAGATACCGGGAACAGAGCTCGCTTCGACGGCTTAGAACGGGAGAACCTCAGAACGGGGTGAGAGAGGGGGTTCTCGGGCTCAGCACTACTGTTATGAATACACCCGAACGTGGTGGACTACGAAGGACGGACAGGGCTGTCACCACCTGCCGCCTACCACTGCAGTTCCGTGGGGTGCAACACACTTCCTAGTTAATCAACAAGCCAGACACCACGTCTGCACTCGATGATTAAGATTTCTCTTGAGGCCTGTCAAGAGAAATCCCCGTCTTCCCTAAGGCGTCTTACGGCCCGGTCAAGGCGAGCAAACCCGCGAGATAAAACCCGGTAGAGCTAAACTAAACTCTACACTAAAACTAAAGGGGAAAAGGACTTTGCTCTAAAGAGAGAAAGATCTTTACTCTAAAGAAGAGCAAGAGAGAAATATAAAAGATAACTTAAGCTCTGAAATAAGAAAGTAATTATATAAATAAACTCTTCAAAAGAAGGAAAGGATACAAGAGCTTTACCAGAACTCCGAAGACTCCGAAGATCCGAGCTAAGCTCGACTCGACTCTACTCCCAACTCTAATCCTAATCTAAGAAATGAAAAAGATACTAGAGCTCCCTTCAAGTAAAGACATGAGATATGTGGTGTGTGTCTTCCCAAGGTGAATGAGCTTCCTTTTATAGCCTCCAGGGGGTGGATGTCAGCGTCATTAGCACGCCAAGGCTCTGCTTAAGCTTCACGCGAAGGAGGAGACGTGGCGGCCACAGAGGGAGGCCGGTCGGCCTGGGCTAGGCCGGCCGGCCTGGCCCTGGTGCCACTTGGCACCGTCCTCTGCAGGAACGGTCCTGATGCTCTCCCAAGGTCGGTAACAGTTGCGTTTAGTTGAAGCTTGTCCGAGAATCCTAGGATTGTGGGCCCTTCAATCCATGTGCTTTCACCTCTAGGCCTTCCAGGTCCTTGGATCAAACCGACGTTGTTTGCACGGTGCTTGATCATCCTGGGCACTTGGCATGGCTTGTGGATCAATGACGTGGCCAGACCTGGCCAGGGGAGGCCGGTCGGCCTGGGCTAGGCCGGCCGGCCTGGCTCTGTGCCAGGTTTGGCCCTTGTTTCTCCTGGTTCATCCTGCAAGCACAACTCATCCGAAACTTGTGGAATTTGTCAATAAAAATACTTTTATGCATGGAGTATGGTATGATCATCCTGATTTTACCGAAATGTTGACGGTCACTACGGGGTTATAATGGCCGTCGACACCAGCAGGTCCCTAAACCTTGTTTAGCTCATATCTTAGCCGTTTTAATTCCGTTTTGAGCGATTTTTGCGCTCACGGAATCGTCTCTGCATAAGCAACAGTTTTATATGCTTGTTTTGTTCAGTTTATTATTTTTGGTGTACTGTTTCTTTTATTTATTGTATTGCTTGTGTGTTCGTGTAGAGAACGTGACCTTTGAAGAAGGACAAGAGCAACATTTTGAGGAGGACCAACAACAGTTTGTGGAGGAAGGCAAGTGGCTTTCCCCCCTTCATATTCTTTAAATAACCCAGAAATGGCATCTTAATTCACCTTTACGTTTACATATGTTTTGCATAAACATGACGGATCCTATATTAAGGATTGCCTAGATTTTTATCCATACACCTTGTCAAACCGGGTTTTCCTTTATGTTGGGTAGAAATGCTAGTTGCTATATGGTTCATGGTGGTTTCTTTTGAACAAATGTTAAATTTGATTTATTTATGTTGAACTTTGGTAATTGCAAGATCACTTATGTTAATCGGAACATGGAGAACCACCCGGGAAAGCAGTGCATCCATAAGTGTCATATGACTCTTACTTTGGCAATTAACCAAGTAATTTTAGTGCTTTATAATCTTACCTGAAAAGGGCAAGAGGGGTGGCATTGACGGGGTATAGCCCGGTCCTCTTGGGGTAGCAGCCTTTGTTAAGGTGCTGACCATTAGGGAGGGTTATGCTCTGCGGTGACTAGAAACCTTAGCGGATTATTTTGTACTAAGTAGATTTGGCGAAAACCTCAATGTGAATCCCTAGCCATTCACCTCGGTAGTGTCTAAGGGCCTTGCAAACCAGGGCGACATCGGAAACACTACTTATGGTGAAAGTGTACAACCTCTGCAGAGTGTTTAAAACTGATATATCAGCCGTGCTCACGGTTAAGAGCGGCCTGGACCCTCACATGATAATTAAACTGGAAGATGAAAATAAATTGTGGTTTCTTTCGTTCTGAGATGTTGGTTTTTCTTTATCTTTAAGGGGTTGGTATAAACTTGTATCTAGTAAATAGGCGCTTGCTAATAAAATATGACCAACTAAAAATGCTAATCGCCATAAACCTTAGCCTTTCCTTTGAAACTTTGCATTTCCCCACATGTTGAGTACCAACCATAAGTGTACTCACCCTTGCTCAAACTGCTATTCAGAAGAGTCGGATGTTGGGGAATTCTTCGATGACTTTGAGGATTTCTAAGGCAGGCGTTCACCAGTCAAGTGCTTGTGGGAGAAGCTTGCTGCAATTACGTTTTAACTTATCGTTAAACGATTAAGACCTTCGAGTCTTGCGTGAGAGTGTAATAAAGTTACTCTATCTATTCTTACGTTTTGAACACTGTCTTATGATATTTTCACTTATGACGTCAACATATGTGTGTAAATGGATCCTGGCGCACGTATGCTATGCATTCGGTTTTGTCCTCAAAATCGGGTGTGACATCGGTCGCACGGGCACAGGAACCGATCAACATCAGTCGCGTCCCCCCGTTTCCGCGAGCGCGGTCCGCGCGTTCGATCTAAAACGGACGTTGATGGTCAGGGGTCTTGGGATAAGCTTAAGTAGAAATCCATCTCGGAATAGATTTTGTGATAAAGTAATAGCACCCTCATTCACTATCTGACTGATTGCAACATTCTTTTGACAGTTATAGGATCTGAAATGTCAACTTTGTGGTTCAACACAACACACATCAGACCAGTGTGATAATAGATTGGGGGTAAGAAATAGAAAGAAAAGGCTTGTGCAGAGGGATGGGAATGCCAAGATTCCTATTATTAGTTTCTGTAACTTAGTACACACCATTTTGTTAGTTCGTAGAGGACAAATGCTACATCCTCATGTAACATATTAATTTCTGTGCTTCATATTAGTTGTAACTTATTACTTCCCATGAGCAAGAAATATATGCAAGTTACTTCCTCGGCAGATAAAGAGGTTGAGAAATTACTTCCTGGGCAGCTAAAAAATGTTAATGGTACTTTATTTATTAACTTATTGATTAGTTATTAGTTCTACACATTTCTATCAGTATTGAGTGCTTTAGTTACCCTAAGCAGCTAAAAACACACAATTTCTGCACAAAGGTAATGCTAAGAAATAGAAAGTAAAAAAGACAGCAAAAAGTATAGAGTACTAGGCGTTTGCATAGGAGAAAAGGATAGCAAAAGGCACTGGTCATGTACTCGGCCACTAACTAGTAGAAATGACTGAAAATAGGTTAGTTCATGATCTGCGAGAGAGTTGAGCAGATTAGAGGCAAATTATTTCTTGAACAGTTAGTCTAGCTTTGTAGAGACCCAGGGCCCTGCCTGGCAGTTAAATAACCTGGTAGAGGGAGTTGCCTGGTGAGCAAAGTAGCAGACTTTAATCATCGGGACTAGTAGTCACAACGACTTTAATCTGCTATGGCTAATACATTACATGGCTAGTGCATGTACGCTAGACATATTATCAACCTAATCATCGGGACTACTAGTCACAACGATTTTAATTTGCTATGGAATCAGACCTGTGTTGATGACACTTCCTGCCGTGTCAGCACGCCAACGGTACCAGCTGCAGACCTGCAGTGTACAAATAGGACAGAGAAATCCATCGGCCAAACACCCAAGTGGAATTATCACAACCATGGAAATTTATGTCCACATACAGCAGGGTTAGAGTTCCACTACTACTGATAGCTACTAAATTTGCTTTACCACGGCAAGATTGAGAAGTCTGCGTATTCAGTCAGTAATTGTTACTTCTATGGAAAAAGGCATCTACTCCAACACATGTAGATCGTGTAACACATGTATGGCATCTGCTCCAACACATGCTTACAATATTATGTAAATTAAAGTTTAATTACTTCCTATATGTTTCAAATCAGTGCTTGCTTACTTCCTATCTCATGTCAGTAAACTGTTAGTTATTCTAATATCTTAATCATTCATAGAAAAAAGATATACATACAGTACCAGATAAATCAGCAATGCCACAACTGTATTTCATGATTCCGTAAGTCGTATTAAGTACTGGATCTGCAAACTCTTCCACTAGGTACAATGCGGCAGTGCCATGGAAATGCCAATGACTAGACCTAGACACAGACCTCAGCATTGTTAAAACCATTTCATGATTCCATAAGTCGTATTAAGTACTGGATCTGCAAACTTTTCCACTAGGTACAATGCGGTAGTGCCGTGGAAATACCAATGGCTATACATAGACACAGACCTTAGCATTGTTAAACCCAGATCCAGTCCTTAGGACTGCATGAAACCAAACTAAATCCCAGGTGAATTGCTGCCACGCTAAAGGAATGAAACAAAAGTAGGATATCTACAAGGACAAGGGGCGAGATTGAGATGCAGCATAGCTTCTGACGCTACTGAACTTGAAATTCATACCAAGCACAAGCGCAATCCCAACAGTTGCAAAATTAAACTACGAAACCTAGGTCAAAACTAGCCATACGCAAGCAATGGTATCGACCTTTCTAGACTAAGATCTTGACGCGGATCCGAACGAAGATACGCATACAGAGGTAGAGCATCAGATCACGGGGATGAGGAAGAGAAGGGGAGGGAGGGGGCACTTACGTTGCAGCAGCCGTATTGGAGGAAGATGCTGCCGCCTAGTCTGCTCGCGCGGCCCCGTGCTCGCCCACGCCGCCTGCCTCTCTAGCGCCACCACCAGAGCCAGGCGCATCGACCGGCAAGGTCGGTCGCCGCACGAGCGAGCTCATACTCCAACAATAGCAACAAAAAAGGGGTCACATAGTAAGCTACTGAAAAAATATATTTAGTTACATTGAATTATTTAGTTACTAAAAAATATGGTAAGCTACTTTTTATTTCATGTAGAATTATTTTGTTACTTGTAATCATAGACGAGCAACTGAATAGTTACTTCATCAGTAGCATAAATATGTTTAGGGCATAAAATTCAATCTGTCAAACGAGAAAAAAGATGCACAGTTACAGAAAATGCAGGATGATTTAGTACTTAATGTACTAGAAACTGATTTAAAAACATAAATAAGACCATGCTAATGCACAACACTAAGTGTGACCATGAACCAAGCATATCCTGTCTTGGCTTATTGTTGTATCTGTAACTTTTTTAAACCTATGTATAGACCATGAACCAACCTATGTATAGAGCTCAGAAATATGGCCAGCATACCAGTCAATACCAGGCTAAAAAAATATGGCCTGCAGTAGACATCTAAAGTTGTCCCATGTGCTGATCAACCAAAGGGACACAAGACTGCAAGAGAGACACGGGAACAAAAAGACACACACGTGTAGGGTTGTCATCAATCTCAATATCAAAGTGGACCTTGTGGGTGTCCTTAATCAAGTTGCTTGGCCTGAAACCCAAATGAAATGTTCATGACGCACATCCATATAGATATAAACTACTAAATTCTTGGATCCGCATCTAACAGAAATCAGACACAAACACATAGTAATCACATCACATCCACATATTAATCAGACACAAACACATATGAAAAACAAAAAAAAAGGAATGAGTTACATTATAATTTGTAGATTAGGAAAATATTATGCAAACTTGAAACTAAACCCACTAAGATCAGGTAAATGGAGTGCACTAAACCTTGTAGCGCACAGGCATCCAAACTGAGATTGCTCAGAGCTTATCCTAATAGACTTGAACTGAGCAAAATAAGACTGACACAACTAATAGAACTGACATACTAATTGAGCACTTGGACAGGGATAGATAGTATAAATGTAAGGTGAACAAGAAAACAGCTAGTTTCTGAAAAACAAGCACTACGGGAAAAACGACTATCAGTACCGGTCAAGAAGGTCTCGTTAGTACCGGTTCTGGAACCGGTACTAACGTTAGTCGTTCGAGACTAAAGTGGCAGTCTTTTAGTACCGGTTCTGGTACTAAACTGCGTGCGCTGCCCGCCACCCCGGGGAGGCAGTTTAGTACCGGTTGGTAATACCAACCGGTACTAAACTGTTTTTTCTCTTTTATTTTATTTTATTTCTAATGCGTATTCCGTATCGTATCCGTTCTAATGCGTATTCGTATCGTATCCGTTCTAATGCGTATTCGTATCGTATCCGTATAATGCGTATTCGTATCGTTTCCGTTACAATGCGTATTCGTATCGTATCCGTTCTAATGCGCTTGCGTATAAAGTAATATTACGTTACAATAATATATAATCTACATGTACTTAGTTAGCTTTCTAAAAAGTATTACATATATATACAACTTTTCAAGTGTTTCGATTAAAGAAAAACCAATTAAGCTAATCTTTCTTCTTCTTCTTCTTTTGGAACTCCTCTTCCTCCTCGTTAATTGAGAAAATACCTAACAACATTACTAATATTGCAACATTTCATTAATTATTAGTTAAAAAGGTATTAGTAATAATTAAAAAGTTGGAAAAATCTATTAAACAACATTACATATATATAATCAAATTTTTAAAAAAATCCATTACATAACATTAAATATAGTTAAAAAGATACGGAATATTGTCACAAAAAACATGCTCATTATCTAGGTATCTAGGGTATGAACTCACTACTAAAAGCTACCATCTAATTAAGGTCATGATTCTATTTAGCTCAAATCATTCTACAAATACCAAAATCCTTCTCATTCACAATTTTTCAAATTTCTCTAAGTATAGAGCATAAAAATAAGCACAAGTACCGTCAATTAACAGAGAATGAAGTTGCTAACCTTTTGGCGCACTTATATAGGAGAAATCCACAAATTATGGAAAACTTGGGCAAAAACTCCCCCCTCTATGGCGCCATGAGTGAGAGACCAAGCTCTCTGCAGAAATGAGCTCGGGCTCGGGGAGGAAGAAGCCTGCCGCGGTATTATACCCAGCACGTTAGTACCGGCTGGTAACACCAGCCGGTACTAACGTGCCTCTAGCCGTTGCGGCCCGACCCCCGAGGCGCACGTTAGTACCGGTTGGTGTTACCAACCGGTACTAATGTGCTCCACGAAGTACTGTGCTTACAAACCGGTACTAAATTCAGCATTTAGTACCGGTTATAACACAACCGGTACTAACGTACCAGGGACCAAAGGTCGTTTCTCTAGTAGTGAAGAATGGCATGCCTGAAGCTGATAGTAATTATTAAGGATGGTCAAAATACCTGATGATACGCCAATGTAGAGTAAAGGGGTCAGTGAGGGGGGGGGGGGGGGGTCAGTGAAGGGTTTGAAAGAAGCATGATTCAGCAAAACAGCACCTGCAAAAAAATGGAGGGGGCAAAAAGTAAGCTGCTGGAAACATGTTTAGTTAATTTTCTATATATCAAAAAATATGAAGTTACTTTTGATTAAATCCAGATAATCATTTGTTACTTGTAACATAATACAAACAGATGATTAGTTACTTAAACATGCACATATAAATGTTTCTGATTAATTCTTTGAGACGTCTATCCTCACATTCTTCAATGTTATCAATTGCAAGCCACCTCACATGCAAATGCACATTAAAATGGTTGAATGAATGCATAGAGCATAGAATACATCAGAGGACTACAAATAATAAAGAGGACTACAAAGAATAAAGGGGATACAAAAGAAGCTGTTCAAAAACATGTGTAAGTACTTTCAACATCTAAAAAACAAAAAAAAATAGTTAATGATAAATCAACAGATATACTAACAAGCTTAGATCACATGATTAGTTCATGCAATTTGCTAATTAGTACTACGCGTACGTGAGAGGAAATGGTGTGATTAATTACTAATTAGTACTACGCGTACGTGAGAAGAAATGGGAGTGATTAGTTCGTGCAATTAAGTAATGTTCAAATGTAACAGACGCTTACCAGCAGCAGCATGTAGTATTGCAGCAGACACATGCATGCGTCTGTGTCTGCGAAAAAGAGAGTTGTGGTTTCTGGGCTTGAGCCATAGCTGGCTCAACATGTGCCGGGCCGTAAATGGGAGGAAGGAACCCACAGCTATGTAGAATTTTCTTCTGAATTTATCCCATTTTGTTCTCAAAATCCTAGTGGCCAGCTACTACCTCTCCTGCTCCTACAGTCCTACTAGTACTACGGATACTAGCGTTTGAGCAAG
This sequence comes from Urochloa ruziziensis, assembly GCA_015476505.1. Taxonomy (NCBI): domain Eukaryota; kingdom Viridiplantae; phylum Streptophyta; class Magnoliopsida; order Poales; family Poaceae; genus Urochloa; species Urochloa ruziziensis. Next base: position 18,708,550 of record CM027123.1, read on the forward strand.
TGACTGAAAAAAAGGAGCAAAAATCCAGGTAAACCAGTGTCATGGAAAAGTGAAAGCCAGCAGGGTGCGGCTAGAAGCAAATATTTGCACGCGCAAGTTGTCAGTCATGAGCCACTGTTCATTTCATTGTTCAAGCATCAGTGCATCACCAACAAACGACGAAGCAAATGCTCTAACCAAACCATTGACAACTATATCAACCACACAGGCACAGAACCACATTAACCATTGGCAATTACGGCATCACACATTGCCACATACATGCAGTAGCAAACAAGCCAAGGATGTTAAACAGCAGAGCTTCTGAAGAGTTCAGCCATCACGCAAGCAAAGGATGACACTACTACATACATTCCCAGCAAATCTAGCTTGCCGCAGAACATTGCAGCCAAAGACCCATAGCAACTACCAGTACTAGACCGACTTCTGTAAGGCATAATATAGATCCTTAAACCTAGATGTGCCAAGGTAGTCATCATAAATATATGTGTAGGATCTAGATGTGCCAAGGTAGTCATCATAAATATATGTGTTTAAGACATAAAAAACGCAGTCTACATAGTGAGGCTTGACATAGAGATTACATACAGTAAACTAGACCCCTAACCCTAGATGTGCCAAGGTAGTCATCATAAATCGGAATAACATGCAGATTACATGGTAATAAAATGGATCTGCAAATAACAGATTACATCAAAATAACAGAAGGGATCTGGAGATTTGGTACCTGTAAAGAGTGCTCGTTGGAGGAGAGGATGCAACAGATCCACCAACTTGTCAGGAGAAGATGAAGAGGAAAGCGAAGAGGAAGCTGCTTCGGTGTCAAACCCTGCGTAACAGACGCATGTAGTCAGATTCGTAGATGAACACGAGGAGGAGGGAGAGAAAGGATATGGGGATTCAGTACCTGGAAACACTGCTCGCTGGAGGAGAGGAAGGCAACTGATCCACCACCTTGTCGGGAGAAGATGAAGAGGAACACGAAGAGGGAGCTGCTTTAGCGCGCCGCCTTGTTGCCGGCTCCAAACCCCACCTCTTCGCCGGCTTTCGCGTGCAGCCTCGTCGCCAACTCCGCGCCGCCGACTGGCACTACTAGATTTTAGGGCTAATGCCACATAGCTCATTGCAACAACACAAAATATGTTGCATTACATAGGTGTTGTTGCAACTATTTTGTAATTTCGTTGCAAATGATTGATGCATTTGCAACCATTGAAATATGGTTGTAAGTAGCTCATAATTTGGCAACATTTATTTTTTGTTGTTATAATTTATATTTTTGTTGCAATATGTAACGGTTATTGCTACCAAATTCAAAGTGGTTGTGAGTAGTAATTGATATTACTACAAGTTTGTTGCGTTGCATTAAATCCTCAGGTGTGTTGCAATACATTTCTCTATATTGCAACAAAAAACTTAGCGGTTGCATAAAGATGATGCTATTGCCACAGATTGTTTTTGTTGGTATATTGTAGTTTAATTTGTTGCAATAAATTAGTTTTTTGCAACAAAATCTCTTTGGTGGCATCATACCATCAAGGCCGTGGTTCGATTCTACTATGTGCCTTAAATTTATTCCATTATTTTTTTGTTACCATCCCTTTAAAAATCAATGACACAAAAAAATAGGTATTTTCTAATGTTATTATGGTAAGCATGAGGTTCTATATCAATGACCCAGCTCCTCGGCTACCCTCCCCCTCCGCCATGTCACCCGGCCGCCCTTAGCCCCTCCGCCACGTCACCCGACCGCCTGCGGAAGCTCCTCGGCCACGTCACCGCCCGCCCTCGCCAGCTCCTCGGCCACGTCACTCGGCCGCCCCCGACCCCCTCCGCTATGCCACATAAGGCCACCCGCGCCACATCACGATTTCATGACCGACCTCATATTGTTAAAAAAAGATGGCCTATATGGGATTCGAACAGTCGACGCTGCAGCTGGTAGCCAAAGCAACTAATCACTAGGCCACTTGTTCTGTTGTGATTTCGTCCCGCAATGACATCCTTTATAATTTAATGAGTTAGCTAAAACATAATAATTATAAAGCTTGGGTCTGTAACAACAATCGAAGATATAGTACCAGTTCAATGGTTGTGCTTTGTTTGGACGGTCAAGACCGTGGTTCGATTCTAGTATGCGCCACAAATTTTTTCCATTATTTTTTTGTTACCATCCCTTTAAAATCAAGCATACAGTACTAGTTCAATGGTTGTGCCTGGCATGCCTTGGCTTTGAGTGCATGGGAGTCTCAGCTTTGTGTGTTGCAAGAGGGCTGTGGTTGGAGCTTTGAGTGCATGGTTAATTTTATTCTCAAAAAAAAAGAGTGCATGGTTAATTTTTTGGGTGGATGCTGAGATGGTTAATTTCCTGTTATTGAAGAGAGGGTTAGCTGAGGGCAAACACAACTTGTGTGTGCAGTTTGATACAAACAAGGTAGCAAGCAAAGCTGTCCATAATAACCTTTAAAAATCCTCATTATTATGCAATCCAATCACCGAACTCCTAATGACAAAAGCATGGTGGTCTTACAAGAAAGGAATGTGATCTAGCTATGGTTATACAAAGTGGCAAATTAACAACAGGCCGTATCAGAAAGCTGAAATTATATGAAAAATGCATCCTCCGGTTCTTCAGTATTTTTTATTCACAGGTGCTACGTATCCATCATCAATGTAGTCGTCGGTGGTGTCATCTTCTTCGTCGTCTGCTAACTCGCTTGCTGTTGGTTCGGGTACAGAATCAGCGTATGCCTTTTTAATAACAAAAGCATCACCAGTCACACCTTCAATACCTGATCTAGTCCAATTTGTCAACTCCTCATGTCTCTGTGATTCTATCATGCTTTCCACTCCGACGTCCAGTGAGTCAACATCAGTTTCTCCATCATCTTCTGGACATTCTGAGTCTGGAATGGCAAACACATTTCTTGGCTTCATCCTGATAACCGTGGACCAATTTGGTTTCTTGTAACCTTTCACATAAAACACCTGCTCAGCTTGTGTCCCCAAAATGTAAGGATCATTTAGATATCAGAATCGAGTCACATCAATATCGATAATCCCATACTGATCCCTTTTAAATCCTCTACCTTTGCTCTTACTAGCAGGAGGTACGTCGTACCAGTCACATTAAAAAAGGACTACTTCCTTTTGTGTTGGAAAATCAAGTGCGTAAATCTTTTTAACAACGCCATACCAGTCGATGTCGCCAGCACTACCATCACCTTTCACAACAACACCACTGTTTTGTGTACTCAGATTCTTCTCTATTTCAGCTGTTCTGAACAGAAAACCATTGATTAAGCATCTATTGAAAACACGTGCACGATGGTCTGGTCCTTGAGAAAGTGCATGTATCTCATCACTTGTTTTTCCTTCTGCGCATAGTTTTCTGATCTGCAAGCAGTATAAAAATTGTTTTACTTTTATTATAAATTATATGCATCAAATTGCTAGTATGGTGAGCTATAATTTATTAATTTCTACATTCACTGCAAAGCACAAGAATGTAACTTTGAATCACAAATAGGATATTCCATCTTGTTTGTGTACAGTTTATTTTACCCAAATGTGTGCTATGATGGGTTCTGATTTGATCCCCCACAATATGCTGAAACCAAGTATCTTATTTTGTTTCTGATGGTGTGTCTCTTGTGTGGCATTGAAGGACCGAAACGGCGACCAGAGAGGGGGGGAGTGAATGGGAGCCGATAAAAATTCTTTCCAAACAATCCGGCTATTCTCCTAAAACAACTCCGAAACCTCCGAGAGCAATCTTGCCAAGATCACGTAGCCACTGTCAAGCTACTGACCCTAGGAACAAGAAACAAGCAGCGGAACTCGAACCAATCGAAACGAACACCAAAACGACCCGAAACTCGGCTCGATCTAACACACCCAGGGGGGGCGGTTAAACCGGCCAGGGGGGGCGGTTAAACCGCCCGGGCCTGGGAACCTCGGGAGAAAGTCAAAACAAAAGTGGATCTCCCAAACCGCTTGAGCTCTTGAGGCGAGATTTTGGTCAGATGATCTAGACCTCCAGTGGAGTGTTTTCCCAAAAGATCTCGGCCTCTAACTCAGTACAACTCCCGGAATCGCAGATCTCGCGAAGAACACCATGACCTCGAGTTCATCCCGAAAATCTCAAAACCAGAGCGATTCTCGGCGTTTGGGGGCAAGGGATCACCAGCAAAAGAGGCACAAGGCACTCATACGTGAATCCCCCAAAGAAATCCGAGAGAAAACGCTCTAGAACAAGAAGAACGAAAATCCCCCAAAAATAGCTCCGAAAATACCCACGAAAATAGAAAAAGGAAAAGGAGCTCGGGAAATCAAATCATGGCACAAAGATGAGCAGCACAAACTCAATCACATAACCATGAATTCACCTATACAAACTAGGAATGATTCGAAGTAGTTCTAGGTGGAGGGGATGAAGGGGAAAACAAGTTCAAAGTAAAACCTAAAGAGATAACTAGAGAGATGACAGCCACCAGCCCTGAAGGGGCCTATTAGTAGTCCAAGTGGTGGTGTCCTAAAGACTAAACTACCCCTAAGTGATACATACCCCTCAGGGGCAAATTTGACATTTTGATCTCAGATATTTTCCGGCTCGGGCACCTTCCACTGCAAGCTAGCTTCCCTCCGACGCAAGCCTTGCAGTCACGCCGCGTGTCCTCCGGATCGAAGCTCCTCGACGCCGTTCTTGGGCCAGCCCAGGGGGGCGGTTAAACCGGCCCTGGGGGGCGGTTAAACCGCCCCTGTCAGCCCACACAGGCCCAGCTGCCCAAGTCCGCCTCGACGAGTCCTCGGTCCTTGGTTTTGAGGCCCAAACCAAGGGAAACCGTCCACCGATGATTTTGTGGCCAAATCACCAAACCCCGCGCGCAAACTTCGGTTGTTAGCCGCCACCTTGCGCCGGCTTCTCGTCCGCATACGAGCTTCGGTTGTGAGCCGCTACCTCGCACCGGAACCACGTCCCCTTGCTCGTTCTTGCCAGCATGTGAACCGCACTTGATCCACCGGCCATCGGGTCCCTCGAACCAAGCCTACTTGTCTCTCCGCTCCTCGGAGGCCGCCATGGCCAAGACCTTTCGCGCCTGTTCTTCACCTGCACCAATGCAACCAAGCCGCATTCTACACCTGCTATACTTGAGCCAAGGGAAACGTCAATCCACACCACGTTGTCAATCACTCATCACACCAGGAAGCGACCATCCACCGGTCCTCGGACACACTGGGTCCTCAATCTCCCCCTTGATGAGTGCATTGACAACACACACATAGTAACCAATTGATATAAAGAAACTATAAAAGAAATCGAAAACAAGACTCAAGCAAGTGACTAAAAGCAAGAACAAGCCGAGAACAAAGTCACTCTGCAAGAGAAAGCTCTAGAAACGCCGACCCTTCAAGAAGAAGCGAAAGGGCTCAACACCATCGGCAAAAGAGCAAAAGCACAAAGCACAAATCACAAACTTCAAATCCTCCAACTCACTTTTCAGGACTCTCAAAGCACTCCCCCTGCAAAGATGCAACTTCCCCTGAACAAGTGAACTTGTGCGTGCGAAAATCACTCGAAAATGGCTCAAATCTTCACAACTTGTGTGCTCTCAGCACAGGGGCGGTTAAACCGCCCAGGGGGGGCGGTTAAACCGCCCCTGGCAGATGACCAAAGTGAAAAGACCCAAAATTTCACAAATCAACTCGCAACGATGCCGTTCCAACTTGAAAACCTTCCAAATATGCCCAGCAAGATATTCTAATGATCAAACTCTCAGAAACTTCGCAAATTTTCAGAAAACCTCATTTGGGCAAAACTTTCACCCTCTCACACAATTTCGACAAATTCTAGAGCAAAAGCTTTCTTCTAAATTCAGCAGCGACTCCCCCTTGCCAAATGCTCCAGAAATTCTCCCCCTTGTTGACAATGCACACGTCAAGGCAAAAAATACAAAATGCAACTACAAGCTTCTCAAATATACAATGAGCAATACAAAATGCTACAAGTTAGAGAAGAGGCATACAAGCTAGTTCATCATGTCACACGGGCATTGCCATCAAGAAGGTGAAGACATATATCCAATTGACAAAGCCATGAGCAAATTGTGGATTTTTATCAAAAATGTCACCGCATGAGCAAAGTCCTAACCATGGATTGTTTAAGCAAAAATAAACTTCATCTCACCAAAATCATGAAAGGACAAGCATTCTTGACAAAAGATCATCATAAACGCCCAAGTTCTACCTCATGTCATGTCAAAGCACGGAGCCATGTGTTCACTTCTCATGGGAGACTTCTCCGGCAAACAACATGCAACCGCTTAGCACCCATGTGTGCAAGTGTGTGCAATGGTGAAAGCATAGAGACATGAGCATAATTTTCTGCAAATATATCTTTTACTCAACTTTCTTCTTTCATGCATAGACATCTCATTTTTCAAGTTTTTCAAATGAAGCATGGTACATGAAATGTCTTTGCGACAGAAAGAAGCTTATGCTCCTCCACAAGATAAAGCATGGGCTAAACATTTACAATGACAAAGGTCTTTGACCCATTTGAAAAGAATATCACACCCTAGCATGATCTTAAGCAAGATTTAGCTATTTCGGCTCAAACAAGACATGCAAAGGCATTTACTCATGGGTGAAGGAATTAAGTTCAGTTTGTCGTTTTAATTCGAAAAGAAGCTATCTCAATAGAATATATATCAAGACCATCAAGAGCATAGCCATCCATCCAATCAATCCCTAGCCAGCCTGCCTAAACTCTAAAATGTAGCAAGTTGTACCAGTCACTGCATATAGGAGAAGCTCATCCTAAGATATGATACAAAAGATGAAATCAAGATACAAAAGCAAGAGAAATATACATCAAGATACAAAGATGGTACACAAAATATACATATGCTACAAGAGAAGCCTCCAAAACTCAGCTCAGAAAACCGCACACACACCAAGTTCCCCTCGCAAGCGGGTGAAGGTAACTTGGTCAAGTGGCTTAGTGAAAATGTCTGCAAGCTGGTTTGGGTTGAAACGTGGGCAAGCTCAATATCTCCTTTCTCCACATGATCTCTCAGAAAGTGGTACCTCACTTCTATGTGTTTGGTTTTGGAATGAAGCACGGGATTTTTGGCTACGCTTATGGCACTGGTGCTATCACAAAGAAGTGGAACATGGGACATGTCTAAGCCAAAATCTCTCAAGGTGTATGTGATCCAAAGCAACTGAGAACAACAGCTAGCAGCAGCAACATACTCGGCTTCAGTGGTGGATTGGGCTACGCTAGACTGCTTGCGAGAAGACCAAGACACAAGAGACGATCCAAGAAACTGACACTGACCAGAAGTAGACTTGCGATCAACACGACATCCAGCAAAATCCGCATCAGAAAAACCATGAAGTGCAAGAGTGGAATCGGCAGAATACCAAAGACCCAGCTCAGGAGTAAACTTGAGATACCTGAAAATCCTCTTGACGGCCTGACGATGTGAAGTCCTCGGTGAAGCCTGAAAACGAGCGCACAGACACACGCTGAACTGTATGTCCGGCCTCGTCGCTGTCAAGTAGAGGAGGGAGCCGATCATGCTCCGGTACTCCTTCTGGTCCACTGGTTCTCCGTCCTCATCCGCATCCAAAGCTGTAGTCGTACTCATCGGCGTAGTCATCGGCTTGGAGTCGCTCATGTCGAATTTCTTGAGAATGTCCTTGGTGTACTTGCTTTGGTGCACAAATGTCCCATCCTTGGTTTGCTTGATCTGCAGCCCGAGAAAGAACTGCAACTCTCCCATCATCGACATCTCAAATTCCCTGCTCATATCGTCTGCAAACTTGGCAACAAGATCATGAGAAGAGCCACCAAAAATGATATCATCCACGAAAATCTGAACGATTAAAAGATCTTTGCCATTTCTCAGCAAGAAGAGCGTCTTATCAACCTTCCCCATCACAAACCCCTTGCTAAGCAAGAACCCTCTCAATCTACCATACCACGCTCTGGGTGCTTGCTTTAGGCCATATAAAGCTCGGTGGAGTTTGTACACTCGGTGTGGGTATCTCTCACTCTCAAAACCCGGGGGCTGCCTCACATACACTTCTTCCTCGATCACCCCATTCAAGAAGGCACTCTTCACATCCATTTGGTACAATTTGAACCCTTTAGCAACTGCAAATGCTAGAAGGATCCGAATTGCCTCCAAACGGGCAACAGGAGCAAATGTCTCCTCATAATCTATCCCCTCCTGCTGCGAAAACCCCTGAGCAACCAACCTCGCTTTGTTCCTCACAATCTCACCACTCTCATCCCTCTTGTTCTTATATACCCACTTGGTTCCTATGGGATGGCAATTTGGAGGTGGTTCTACTAACTCCCACACCTGATTTCTCTCAAAGTTTTCAAGCTCTTCATGCATGGCATTGACCCAATCGGAATCAGATAAAGCGTGTCCAACATTTTTGGGCTCAAAAGACGCGACAAAAGCAGAATGAGCATAATGAGAGATGTTCTGTGACCTCGACCGTGTAGTGCGTTCATCCATGTTCCCGATGATCTTCAAAGGTGGATGATCCCTCTGTACCAGCCGGGGAGCTTCTCGCCTCGAGATTGCCTCCCCGTCAACATCAGCTTCCACTTGAACTCGATCTGGAGCGCGACTCGACGAAGGTGTAGCAGAAGGGCCGTCGTCGAACGTCGTGGTAGTAGTGGAAGTAGAAGGTACACGATCTCCACACGGTGCCTGAAATTCCTCATCATCTTCATCATCAGGCTGTTCTTCCTGAAAGATGGGCTGTCCCAAATCATCATCACCTGCACACTCAAAAGCAGAAGAGCTACACGGAATGGTCTCGTCGAAAGTGACTTCGCAAGTCTCCATGATTTGGTTAGTTTCAAGATTGAGCACACGATATGCTCGAGAGTGATTAGCATAACCAAGAAAAATTCCATCCATCGAACGAGACTCAAACTTGTCCAAATTTCCTTTCTTCAAGATGAAACACTTGCAACCAAAAACCCGAAAGTGACTCACACGGGGGGAACGACCATGGAAAAGCTCATAGCAAGTTTTCTTCTTGAAAGCACAAAGGAAAATCCGATTCGAAACATAGCAAGCTGTGTTCACCGCTTCTGCCCAATACTTCCTAGGAGTCCTATGCTCATCTAGCATCGTCCTAGCCATCTCACAAAGTGTTCTATTCTTTCTCTCAACAACACCATTCTGACAAGCAACATATGGCGACGAGTATTGATGTTCAAGACCAAGATCACGACAGAAGGCATCAAAACGAGTGTTCTTAAATTCCGTACCATTGTCGCTACGAATAGCTCTCATGGCACCACCATTACTCTCGTTTTTCAACCTCAAAATCAGATCTCGAACAAAATCAAAAGTCTCATCCTTCGACGCCAGAAAGAACACCCACGCATACCGAGAAAAGTCATCAACAACCACAAGAACATACCACTTCCCACCAACTGAACGAACTCGAGCGGGGCCAACCAAATCCATGTGCAAAAGCTCCCCTGGACGCTCAGTCATAACATCTGTCAAAGGTGGGTGAGAAGCAGCAACCATCTTACCATGCCTACAAGGTGCACAAACCAAATCTTTCTCGAACTTGAGCTTGGGCAATCCTCGGATAAGGTCAAGAGCACTCAAGCGTGTGAGTAGATCAAAGCTCACATGACCCAATCTCCTATGCCACTTCCAAAGCTCAGAAGAAGTACCAGCGATCAAACATCGTGAAGGACCAAAAGATCGAGAAAAATCAGCACGAAAAATCTGTCCCTCAGGAATGATCATACACACAAGGTCACCTCGAGAATCAAGAATTTTCGAATCACCATGCTTAAAGCGAACCTCATAACCCTCATCAAGAAGCTGAGAAACTGAGAGCAAATTGAAACCAAGATTCTTGACAAGAGCAACTCGCTTCAACATGAAAGTGTCGCTCACCTGAATAGCACCCTCGGACAACACTCTACCTCTACCCTTATCCCCGAAAGTGATGTACTGCCTGGACACCACCGGGGTGAGACTGGAGAACCACTTACCATTACCTGTCATATGTCTCGAACAGCCAGAATCTATCAACCAAAAGTTCTCCAAGCCTCCCACCTGCACAATCAGAACCGAGAACGAGAATGAGCAAATGACTCGACACTGGGGTTAGCACAGAACGAGTCAAACCAGTGTCGGGCCATCTGCTCAAAAGAAGGGTTAGCAAAATCAGCTCTACTGCGTGACACCCTCTCGTCTCTCACCATCGGACCTCTAGCACCACGCGGGGGAAAACGTGGCCTAGACTCTCTCCTAGCCTCAAAGCTACGGTCGAACCTCCCTGAACCAAACTGACCGCGAAACGGAGGCCGCCTAGCAAACTCACGAACAACAGGAACACCACGACTAGCAACCACAGGAACTGTACGCACAAAAGCGTCGCCTCTCGGCCAGGGTGAACGAGACACAGGCACACTACGAGAAGAGTAGTACCTGTCCCTGTTCCCCACCTCCTTCTCTCTTCTCACCTCCCTCTTCTTCCTCCAACAAAACTCCTCAAGATGACCATCCCTTCCACAATGCTCACAATGGAAGCGGACTGGCTTTGGCTTTGGGGTTTCGCTCGGCTGTGCCCTCTCTCTCGGCTGGTAAACCCCACTCCTCACAAAGGTCACTCTCCTCTGAAAGTTCTCTGACTTAGGTGGAAACTTGGGAGGATCTGGAGTGGTGTCAAGCTTGTTCAGCAGGTGGTTTGGTTTGGGTGTGAAGGTGTTCTTAAGAATGGTTTTTGGTGGGTTTGTGGGAATGTTTGCGGTGGAGCTCTCTGGATCTCTCTCTTTCTCACCACTACTCTCACCAACCTTCTCAGAACCAAGACCACAACCATCAGCTCTCTTGAAACTCGCAATCAACATCTTGAGCTGAGGTTCACGACCAGACAACCAACCCAAACACTGTCTCAGCTCATCATTCTCATCTTCCAATCTATTCACACACTGTTCTAGCTCAACATTCTTTAAAGCAACAACATCACAAGCAGAACATGAATTCGCAATGGGTGATTTAAGTTGTGCTTCAAGTGAACTAATCATGGTGCGTGATTCAAGCAACTGAGCATGCAAAGCAGGACAAGAAGTACAAGCACCTAGCAAAGATGACCTAGACTTCAACTCAGCAAGCTCAACTCTAGCACTCTCTAGTTCATCCAAGCAGTTCATGTGTTTTTCCTTAAGCACAACAAGATCAGCAATATGCACATCACAGAACGAGCATTCTACCTCATCAGACACAAGAGGAGCATCTTTCAAAACAGCAATCTCAGACTCAAGCGAAGCTGCTCTCTCCCTAGACTCGCAAAGCAAAGACTCAAACTCCATGGCCTTCTTTCCAGTCTCAGAAAGCAAGGTCTCAAGCTCAGCCACTCTATCCTTGGACTCTCCTAGCAAAGACCTAAACTCTCTCTTCTCTTTGTTGGTCTTCCTAAGCACATCATCGCGGTTATCGACCAACTGCTCTAACCTAGCAATCTCCTGACGCAAAGAGGTGGGATCTGTCAATACCTCATCCTCGGAGTCGGAGTCGGAGTCGTCCTTGCTCTTCACGGAGTCGTGCGCCATGGTGCAGTAGTCGACGGCGGCGAAGGAGATGCCGTTGAAGTTGCGGTTCAAGCTCTTCTTCTCCTTACGGCGGCCGCGGTCTTCATCTTCACTGCTTGAGCTTGACGACGTGTTGGTGGAGCTTGTGTCGATGTCGCTCGCATCAGCCACCATCGCTCGAGATCTGTGCTTCTTGTGTCCACCGTGCTTGTTCTTGGATCTTCTCTCTTCCTTGTTCTTGTTCTTGGCGCGGTACTCGTCCTTGGGACGGTGCTTGTGGTCGTCTCGCGGGCGGTGCTTGCGGTTGTAGTCGTTCTTCATCTCCTCGGGGCACTCGGCGATGAAGTGGCCCATCTTCCCGCACCTGTAGCACGTACTCCCCGCACGCCTCGAACCCTTGCGGTTCTGGTACATCCGCTCGAACCTCCTCGTGAGCAACGCGAGATCCTCCTCGCTCAGCACCTCATACTCTTCATCTGGAAGGGACACAAGAGAAGACAAAGCAAAGTGTCTAGGAGTGTTAGCATGTCCATATCCAGAGCCACCGACTAGAGCCAGACTATGGGGATCAGTCGGACTCTTAGCCTTGGCAAGCAACTGCCTGTCAACCTCAGAAGACTTCAACTTCGAGAAAAGCTCATCAACAGAAAGAGTCTCATAGTTTGCCGACTCCATGATCGCCTCAACCTTGGCACCCCACACGGATCTATCAAGTGCTTGCAGGAGCTTGATAGCTCGGTCATGATCCGAGTATGGGAGCACGGTAATGTTGGCTTTCATATTGTTGACAATCGAAGTGAAACGCTGAAACAAAGCATCAACCGACTCTCCAGGCAAATGAGCAAAGTTCTCATACTCCCTCCTGTACATCGAGAAAAGCCTAGCCTTGACATGGCTATCACCACCGTGGGCTACCTTGAGCTTCTGCCAGATCTGGCTAGCTAGGTCCTCGCCCAAAACTCGCTCAAACTCCTCGGCGGACAAAGCACGGAACAAGTAGTCAACAGCTCGGGCATTCGCCTCAAATCTATCCTTTGCATCCTGGGCATCTAAGTTGGTGGGATTGACATAGTTTTCATCTTGCGTCACATCCCACAGCAACTTTCCTTTGCCTCGCAAGAAAGCGCCCATACGCGCAACCCAGTTCGGGTAGTTCTTCCCATCGAAGTGCGGAGGCCCGGAACCCCGATCTTGGTACGCCATCTTTGGATCTTAGACTGGTTAGAGTCGCAAAGACCCGTAACCGGCTCTGATACCAATTGAAGGACCGAAACGGCGACCAGAGAGGGGGGGAGTGAATGGGAGCCGATAAAAATTCTTTCCAAACAATCCGGCTATTCTCCCAAAACAACTTCGAAACCTCCGAGAGCAATCTTGCCAAGATCACGTAGCCACTGTCAAGCTACTGACCCTAGGAACAAGAAACAAGCAGCGGAACTCGAACCAATCGAAACGAACACCAAAACGACCCGAAACTCGGCTCGATCTAACACACCCAGGGGGGGCGGTTAAACCGGCCAGGGGGGCGGTTAAACCGCCCGGGCCTGGGAACCTCGGGAGAAAGTCAAAACAAAAGTGGATCTCCCAAACCGCTTGAGCTCTTGAGGCGAGATTTTGGTCAGATGATCTAGACCTCCAGTGGAGTGTTTTCCCAAAAGATCTCGGCCTCTAACTCAGTACAACTCCCGGAATCGCAGATCTCGCGAAGAACACCATGACCTCGAGTTCATCCCGAAAATCTCAAAACCAGAGCGATTCTCGGCGTTTGGGGGCAAGGGATCACCAGCAAAAGAGGCACAAGGCACTCATACGTGAATCCCCCAAAGAAATCCGAGAGAAAACGCTCTAGAACAAGAAGAACGAAAATCCCCCAAAAATAGCTCCGAAAATACCCACGAAAATAGAAAAAGGAAAAGGAGCTCGGGAAATCAAATCATGGCACAAAGATGAGCAGCACAAACTCAATCACATAACCATGAATTCACCTATACAAACTAGGAATGATTCGAAGTAGTTCTAGGTGGAGGGGATGAAGGGGAAAACAAGTTCAAAGTAAAACCTAAAGAGATAACTAGAGAGATGACAGCCACCAGCCCTGAAGGGGCCTATTAGTAGTCCAAGTGGTGGTGTCCTAAAGACTAAACTACCCCTAAGTGATACATACCCCTCAGGGGCAAATTTGACATTTTGATCTCAGATATTTTCCGGCTCGGGCACCTTCCACTGCAAGCTAGCTTCCCTCCGACGCAAGCCTTGCAGTCACGCCGCGTGTCCTCCGGATCGAAGCTCCTCGACGCCGTTCTTGGGCCAGCCCAGGGGGGGCGGTTAAACCGGCCCTAGGGGGCGGTTAAACCGCCCCTGTCAGCCCACACAGGCCCAGCTGCCCAAGTCTGCCTCGTCGAGTCCTCGGTCCTTGGTTTTGAGGCCCAAACCAAGGGAAACCGTCCACCGATGATTTTGTGGCCAAATCACCAAACCCCGCGCGCAAACTTCGGTTGTTAGCCGCCACCTTGCGCCGGCTTCTCGTCCGCATACGAGCTTCGGTTGTGAGCCGCTACCTCGCACCGGAACCACGTCCCCTTGCTCGTTCTTGCCAGCATGTGAACCGCACTTGATCCACCGGCCATCGGGTCCCTCGAACCAAGCCTACTTGTCTCTCCGCTCCTCGGAGGCCGCCATGGCCAAGACCTTTCGCGCCTGTTCTTCACCTGCACCAATGCAACCAAGCCGCATTCTACACCTGCAATACTTGAGCCAAGGGAAACGTCAATCCACACCACGTTGTCAATCACTCATCACACCAGGAAGCGACCATCCACCGGTCCTCGGACACACTGGGTCCTCAGGCATCTCAACTAAAACTTCTGAGTTATACAGATGCATATGAATTCTTTTTTTTAGCAGGATATTTGAACTTGGATCACATGGACTCGGATGCCTTCCATGGTCAACACAGTGAATTATGCAATGTCAAACAATATTTGTTGTAGCCTACATAGGATAGACATTGAAGTGTTGATCACCCCACACCATCTATCTATGAACTATTTTAATTCGAATAATGTATTGGGCACGTTTTTTCCTCATTTATTTCTTTTTGTAAAAAAGAATTACCATGCAAATATGTCTAGTTATGCTATTTGTGTTCCGATATTGATCTTTCTATTGCGAAAAAGCTAAATGCAACAGTTGTAGTTTGTTGCTATATGACAACCCTGCCACCAGTTTTGAATGATGCTACAACAGTTAATAACCTCAAACAATATTTTGTTGCAACATCGTTTCTTGCTTCTAAATATATCCCATTGCAGACCTTATTGTTGCCACCATACATAAACTTGTAGCAATATAATTTATTTCAACAAAACCATTTCTGTTGCTATATGATCAATTGCAACGTAATACATGTGTAGCAATATTCTCTAGCGCCATGATGTTGGCTGTGGCCATACAACGTGTTGCAACAGTGTTTTCTGTTACAAACCTTATTGTTACCACCATACATAAACCCGTGGCAATACAATTTATTTCAACAGAACCATTTCTGTTGCCATAGGATCAATTGCAACGTAATATATGCATGGCAATATTATCTATTGCCACAATGATGGTAGTGGCCATACAACGTGTTGCAACAATGTTAGTCTGTTGCAACTAGGTACTGTAGCAATGCCTACATGTGTGGCAATACATGTTGTTGCAATGACATCAGAAGTTGTAACAACTCTCTAATGCAATGCTTCACTGCATGGCAATTACAAGTATCGCAACATGACAAAAAAAAGTGTTGCAATGTACCTATTGCCTCGAAAGTTATTGCAACGGCTCGCAACAAAACTTCCTTTGTTGCCATTTCACCTATTGCAACTATATTTGGCCTATTGCTACGATTTTTGCACCGTTGCCATAAGCCTAATATCTAGTAGTGTGGTCACCGCGCGGAGAGGGGCTCCACCCTCCTCGTCGCCGACTCCGCGCCGCCGACCGGTCACTGCACGGAAAGGGGATCCACCCTCCTCGTCGCCGACTCCGCGTCGCCGCCTGGATCCAGTCACCACTGGCACTGAGTCGTCGCCTCCCCTATCCTCTCACCTCTCACGAGCAGGGCGAAATGGAAAACCAAAAGAGATTTGGACGGGGCAGCTGCGTCCGTTGAAGGCTGACAGGTGGACCGGATGAGGACAGAGGAGGGCAGGCGCGGCGTTCGGGCTGGGTGCGGGGGAAAAGAAGCGGGCTGGGCATGGGACGTCGGATCGGAAATGAACGGAGATGAGATGGGGCCTCGGGATATGCTTAAGTGGAGGCCAGTCTCAAGTTAGATTTTGTGAATACTAAATGTATAGCACTCTATAAAAAATTACAATAGTGAAAAGAAAAAAGAGATGGTTAATGGATTCACCAAAACTACAGAAACTGCAATATTTGTCTCCATTGCAGTTTCTCTTAGCTCGGTTATCTTTTGCTAAAACAATCTCTTTGTGTATGTACCACAAGAAGATCATAATCTTAAGTGATAATCCCATTTTGCTAAGGTTCTTGTGTGTCTCTCACTCTAGTGCCGACGAGACGTTTATACATAGATTGCACTGCAAGTGACCCACTTTTATGTAGGGACCAAATGAAAAATCTCTTCATTCACTAACGTTGACATCCACAATTTGATTCACCAGGTTGTGCCATTTCCATAGCTTTGCCTAAACAAACAATCTCCTGAAAGATATATTGAGGGTGTTGCATTAAAGACGTCAACCACTGTAGCATTGTTTTTTAGAACTATGTTCTACAAGTTAGGATACTGGGATTTTAATCCCCGGTTTCCAAGCCATACATTCTTTTTTAGAAGGGGGTGTGCCACGCGGCCGGGTGGGCTCTGGGCCGCACGACCCAGTGGATTTTCAGGCCCTCTAGACCCAGCTTTTCACAGGGTGCACTTCTTCAAAATATGAGCTTATGTTTCATCGGGTTTTGACAGAGATTCAACAGAAAATAAAACTAAAACCAAAAATATTTACAAACGTATCTCGTTTAACGTCAATAGGCTTGACGCTCCATATCATCCTCGAAAGAGTAGATGTCTATGTAGTGAAGCGGACGACGTCAGGTTCCAAGTATACCTTTAGTCTTTGTTCATTCACCACATATTGATCTCCTTTGATACCCATGATAGTTACAGCTCCCGTAAGTGACACTGAGTGCATGACATAAGTCCCGTCCCATTTGCTCTGCAACTTTCCTTTGCCAAATAGCTTGAATCTTGAATTATATAATAGGACCTTGTTTCCTTCTTTGAATTCCTTCCTTTGAAGTCTCTTGTCGTACCATCTTTTCACCCTTTCTTTGTCGATGCTCACACTATGATATGCCTTTAGCCTCATCTCTTCTAGCTCACTTATCTAAATTCTTCTATTAACTCTTGTGCAATCCACATCGAGATTCATTTCTCTTATTGCCCAATATGCTTTATGTTCTAATTCAACCGACAGATGTCACGTTTTTCCATAGATTAATTAATATGGGGTAATACATATGGGCGTTTTATGCGCTATAATATATGCCCACAATGCTCCATCAAGTCTCTTCGACCAATCCTTGCCTCCCTTGAGTACGGTCTTCTTGAGGATGTCCTTAATTTTCTTGTTCGAGGTTTCCGCTTGGCCATTTGTTTGTGGGTGATAAGCTGTAGAAACTCTATGCTCAACTCCCAATTTCATTAAGCATTTGCTAAAGTCCTTACCAATGAAATGTGATCCTCCATCACTTATCAAGATTCTTGGTACTCCATATCTAGGAAATATAATTGTCCTTATCATGTTAGTTGCTTCCACCCATTTTTACACGTAGTCAACCATCATTAGGATGTGTTCAAAAATGAAATCGATATGAGTTTACGAATGGTCCCATGAAATTTATGCCCCAAACGTCGAATAAATCAATTTGCAAATTATAATTCAGCGGTGTTGCGTCAGTCTGTGATATATTTACCGTCCTCTAACACTCTGAACAAGTTGCAGCAACCTTTGCATCCTATACCTTTGCTTGTGTTCTAAAGTGCCCATAATGTCCTCCATATTCAAGCGCGTGACATTTTCTACGTATTTCGTCTCGTTCTTCACGTGGTATGCATCTCCTTGGCACTCCATTTTCTATGTATCTATATAGGTATGGTGCATCCCAATATTATTTTTTCTTTTCAGCATCCACTCTTCTCTTTGAATTACTATCCAAGTGGTCCAAGGGCATCCCATTTAAGGCCCTAATAATGTTGCTCATCCAATTATTCATATCAAAGACTCGATATAGGTGGTCATCTCTCATTTTATCTTCAATAGGCTCAGGATCATTATCTTCATGATGCATCCTAGATAGGTGGTCCGCTACAACATTCTCCGACCCTTTCTTGTCTCCAATTTCCCTGTCAAATTCTTATAACAGGAGTATCCATCGGATTAATCGTGGCTTGGCATCTTTATTGCCTAGGAGGTACTTAATTGTAGCATAATCGGTGTAAATAATTACCTTTGAGTCCATAATGTATGATTTGAATTTTTTAAAAGCAAACACTACAGCGAGCAACTCCTTCTGTGTGTTGGTCAACCGGCCTCTATGAGATCCCTTTAGAACTGGGGAGTACAAATCCCCCACCCCAAGCCCGGAAACCCAAGCTCCAAAACCTTAACCCTAATCACTGACCTCGCCGGATCTCGCTTATGGTCAGCAATCATCTTCTCGAATTAGAGGAGAAAGCTCGTCCCGCCTCCTTCTCGGCTCCGGCAACGAGCTGAAGCCGCCCTCCACCGCGACCAACATTAATCCTGCCGTGGAATAATACTCAACTACAACCATCCATTTAAGGAAGGGAGCTGAGAGAGACGAAGAATGAGACCGAGAGAGAGACAAGGAACTGAGGATGGTACGGAGAGAAAGACGACAGACTAGAAGCAGCGAGGCCCGTAAAGGCCGTGTTTAGATTCAAGAAAATGGCCTCCTTTTCACGAAAAGTTATTCAACCAGAGAATCGTGTCAGTTTATTTCTTTCTCTATGCACGCTTCCATAAAAATAATACTTTTCCGTACTTTCCATCTTTTTTCTTATCTAAACACACCCAAAGATAAGGTTTGCACAGTGGGGTCTGCCTGGCTAGACTGCGCGTGCGTCGTGAACCGCGTGGCTGCCGCGCGTAAGTTTTTCTCGTACGGATTGTTGTAAACACACATACACATGTATTCACTATAAACTGCTCTGAACCTTTTCTCGTACGGATTGTTGTAATACTATTCATCATATTATATTGGAAAAAATATGCCACTACGCAAACATCAGCCCGACACACAACCAAGCACATGGAAAACAGAGTATATATAGTTGTTTCATGTAGTACTCCATAAACTTGCCAAGGGCTCTCCAAATTCCTCTGATCCCTATCATCTTTGGATGCAATTGTCATGATTAGTTCCCTTGATCAGGGTTCAGGGACTGACGGGCAGGATTCCTGCCTTGCTGCATGGCACATGATGAAGGGCTTGAGCTAGAAATTAATGCGGAATACGTAATTTATGGGGGAGAAAACTTGTGCACTCTTTGGTCAAAACGCAGATACACGTATACTCATAAACGGCTTTAAGCCTTTTTATTGCACGGGCAGTAGTACTGCCCATAATGTATTGAGAAAGTAGGCCACTATACAAACATCAGCACGACACACAAGCAAGCACCTGAAAAACAGAGTACATATAGATTGTTCCAAATCCCACTGCAAGGAAATGCACGTGAATTCCTCCTATCCTTGTCGTCCTTGGATACAGTGGTCATATCTAGTTATTTTGACCAGGGATTGGAGGGCAGGATTGCTGCTTAGCTGCATGACACAAATGATGAAGGGCAATAGCTAGAAATTAATTAAGGCGGAAGAGGGAAGACGTAATTTTGAAGCCAAAGCATGTGGATGTATTCAAGAAAAAGTAACAGTGCTTTTGCTTACGACTGTTGGCGCATGTACTTGGAGTACCGGCGAGGATGCCGCTAACAAAAGCCAGTACAACGACGAGGACGAGAACCAGCTGAGCGGAGGTCGAGAGGTTCCTTGCCATTGTTGCTGACAAGTGGTATGTGCTTTCCACGTTTGGATAGGCGAGGTATGGCCAAGAACCGGTGGGTGCTCGACTGCTCGATGCTTGAATGAAATACCAGTCCCACGGCATATATAATGCGTAGCCTCGTGCATCTAGAACCAGCGATCAATCATTGACTGGAAAATTGGTTATGTGTAAATGTGGACTAAGGAACTAGCCAGTGGACACAGGTAATTAGTAGTGTTAATCTCCCTTTCATGGCAAATGTTGTTTCTTAAAAAAGTCTAATAACTTGATCTGTGACACAAACAACCGGCATTCACTTATAGATAAGCATTCAGTTCTGCTTATCTGTTTTTCAGCCGTAGTGAGTTTATTCTATCTTCTTTTCTCAAATAAAATACTAATAAAACAGTCAAAAACAACCACAACCAAACTTATCTACCAACGGAGCTGGCCAATACTAGTTACTAAAAAAAAGATGGTGGGCAACAGGGGTTTAATACCCCAACTGAATAAAGGTGAAAAACATGATTCTGTCCCTAGTCGGTTAATTAGGCCCTCCCAAAGGAGACTAACCAGCTGCACTAGAGGCCACTTCTCTCCATAGTTATTAGCAGTTGGCAACCTTTGGTTCCAAACCCTTGCGGCACATTTGTGACATGTTTCGGTGGAATCTATTCCACATTAGCAGACTAGGGCTAATTTATAAGTTTTTTTTTACAATCATAACATCTCAGAGTTAATTATTTTATACGAAGCGAGAATATAAGTATAGTGTTATGAATATGCGGAGTTGTTCCACTTGAAAGTGAGAAGCATATATACTTTGGACACGGTGCTGAGTATTCCAAACCGTTAGTGGTATGTCAAAAACCAAGCACGCATGCCCTGAATGAGAACGCACGTGCCTTGCCCTGACTTCCGAAGTTACGCGAGTGCGAGTCACATCGAAGTGTCTTGGAAGTATCTTGGAAGTCAAGACAAGAGCCATCCGAATAAGAACGCACGTGCCTTGCCCTGACTTCCAGAGAGACAATTTTTTGGGTTTTCTCACAGGGGCCCAAATTCGAATTGGGTTCATGTATATTATTGCCAACTATGACTGGACCATAGTAGCTGCCCGTCTAGTCAAAAGTATAAGAATCCGTGGGCCAGCAGGTAGACATGTATGATATTTGTGAGAAGCTAAAGTCTCGTGGTTGTCCACACAACTGTGGATCGTTCAATCTTTTTTTGTTATATACTTATGGATCGTTCTGTTGAGGAGGGAAGGGAAGAAACATAGAGATGAAATCCCAGTTGAATGGTTAGTAGTAGAAGTTATGTGAGTTAGAACGCACGTGCTTTTGATGGTTCACAGCCCATACATTTGACTGACTTCTTGTAGAAGCAAGTAACGTGTGGAACTTTAGAGGGCAAATAAACATTTGATTTTTTTTTACTCTTCCTTTCACACTTTTTTTTCACTTGTCCTTTCTTTTTCATGATCAGCAAACACACATATGAGGGTGCGGATAACAACTGAAAATAGAGTACTGCGGAAGAACAACGATGGTGATAAGCAATTAGATGAATGCAACACACAAGATAATAGTACCACCAAAAGTGAAAGGGCCTCTAGCCTACTGGTTAGAGCACCTGAGTAGCACCCAGCAGACCCAGGTTCGACTCCCTGTCAGAGCGAATTAATGTGTCTAGAATAAAAAAATATACCAAAAATAGGTTGGGGCTTCCCTTGCCGACTTCGGTCAAAAAAAAATATTGTTGATGCAAAAAATTGGGACTTGACAGATGCGCGAACACACGAGCAAAGGCGTGTCCTTGAAACCCAGGGTGTGTCAGTCAATCTAACCTGTTGATTGACAAGGATGAAAATCGGATATTAAGAAACAACTAAGAAGCCAATTCTGCCGTCAGTGAAATCAGATGTGATAGGACCGATTCCGATATGCATTGAAACAGCTAGAGAGCCGATTCCGATACTCAAACAGCAATGAGCCGATTGAGAACAAAGTAATAAAAGACAACTATAAAAGTGATCTGATAAACCTTAGGATAACAACACTTAGAACAAGTTAAACAACTATTAGATGCAATCGGTGATGAAGCCTTTAACAGAGCCGATTAAATCAAGTTATAAGCTGGATAGGGGGTGATAAAAGCTAAAAATAACGAGAAAAACTTGTAGATTTAGCTGATACCGATAACTGTTGAATAAATCTAAATGAAGCAACAGCGATGCGCCCGGATGCTAAAGCTTAGATATTACTCGGTAAGGGTGGAACTTACAAGCAAGCCTTTGGGGATCGAAATCGCCTCGACTTGCCTAGAAGAACCTGAATCCACGCATGAGCCTTGGGGATCGAAATCGCCTCAACTCGCAAGAGAACCCAAAAAAGGAAAAAGCTTTGGCGAAGTCGCCGACTTAAAAGTAAAGTAGAGGTTTGTTGTATTGAATGTGTTTTATTTTTCTCACGAGCCTCAGGGTTTATATTTATACCCTGGAATTACAAACTCCTGGTCGATTACGACATAACTAAACTTGACGCGAAAGAAAGAAACTTCCTAAAGAGTACAAGCTACAGACTATTACCTAAAAGATACAAAACGGCCCACTCTTGGCCCAATTAAGCTCACGAAGCAACTATCCGAATCGGACATCGTCTGAGCTTGGATACTCTGATTCTGACTCTTGTCTTAGTCCTCTGATTTCGATTCAAAAACCGTCTTCCTCTTTCCTTCTTGATGCCGGTCTGAGACGTGTTGAAAAATGGCGTCAACACATGCCCCCAGTTTCGGGATAAGATGAATATATTGTCCCGAAATTCCTACCTTTTTGTTCTACTGCCATCCGGAGGGAAACCCTGATTTTTCACCATGCGAAATTCCATATCTACCCCTTTAGAGTAAGAGCATAAATAGAAAGCTTTTCCGCAGCCGTCGTCTTCACCCCGCCGCTTGCCATCCCTCATCGTCATCTTCTCGAACCAAGCTCTTCTCCGGCGAACTCCTGCGAATTCCTACTGACGTTTCCTGCCCAGCAATTTCCAAGACTTCCTTCACTCGTGTCGTCAATCAAGATGGCTTCTAGTTCATTGGCCTCCCAGGTAAGAAAACATCTCATCTTTGCTATTTATTTGTCCATGGATTTGAAGCTCTTAGATTTTCTTCCTATTTCTTTCCTCCCAAGCAAACCAGAACGACACTGTTGTTCCTTCGAAGGTCTCAGGATTCTTTTTCTTAGGGCCAATAGGAAACAAAGATCCCCTAGATTTCATCAATCTGGAAACCCAGCGCATTCCCATCAAATCCCTATCAGAAAATTCTCCCATTGGCAAAATCTGTTCAGGTCTTGACCCACCTTGGTTCCTGGTAGGAAGAATTGGTACATGAGAATGAGCAATAGCAAACACCCTGATTGGGAATCCCACAGCATCGGACAATGCATCACCCTCTCTTTGGCATATATGAAACGGAATGACCCCCTTCTGATATCTGCTTCTTATTTCTGGTCCAATGCTCTAAACGCATTCTTATTCGGCCACGGTCCGATATCCCCATCCCTAGCCGATGTGGTCATGCTGACTGGTCTTAATATTACTTCATCAGTCACCCCAGATAATCTCCCCAAAGTCACACAAAAGATCCAAACATCCAAAATCAAAGGATGGAAAGATTATATCACAACTTTCTCTAAGTCATCTGGGGATATAGATGAGAAAGAACATACTGCCTTCCTTATGATGTGGCTAGAGAAATACATCTTTGGTGGAAAGACAATCGGCCCTTCTTCAAAGTTTAATCAGCTGGCAGAATATTTGGCAGCAGGAAATCATTTTCCTTTAGGCAAGCTTCTTCTAGGGGCAGTACACAATCTTATGCATGAAGTATCTGTTCGCCTGAGGAATGATGGACCGATTACTTCCCTTGGAGGACCCTGGTGGTTCATAAACCTTTGGTTGAACCTCTATATGCAAAACACATTTCAAGCCGATATCTTCGGTAGCCAATTTCCATCGGATCAGACAGATGAAGAAGACAACGTCTTCCGCCAATGCCTTTCTTTTGGCGAAGCTGCTTTCTCAGTCGGTGGAGATAAAGCTAGTCCCGATCGGACAACATTATACTTCAAATGTTTTTACCATGGCTTTAATGATGACACTTTGATTTGATTTCCATAAAATGATCCCGAACACCACTTAAAATATCCGATCAACTTCCAATTCGATTTAGCTACCTCCGATGAATCGGAACCGCTTCTTAAAGAGATGATTCTTCCGAATATCCTTCATGTCTTGTCTCGTAGTACTTTCTCTTACGAGTTATACTGTCCCTCTGTGATAGCAAGACAATTAGGATTTGGTCAAGCTATACCCAAACTATACTTTGCTGATCAGCTCAAACCTCGTGAGATAGTTGAATCTGATCTAAACTTTCGTCGGGTGCTAAATCTGATCCCCCATATAAATACAACCGATTTCAAGTCATGGAAGCCAGCTCTAGCAAAGTCTCCATCACTCAAATCATGGTGGAAAGAATGGTCCAAGCACTTATTCTGCAAATCGGCAAATTATTACTGCCGTATCCTCGACCCAGACTTCGTCATCGATCCTCAGGTATTAAATTAATCTTAGCCCTTCTACCTGTAATCAGTCATAACCCCGATTTCTTTATCTTGACATGATGAAGACTTAACACCTCCGACCACAAGGAGAAGCGGTCGACCGATTGAGTATGCCCCTCCATCGGATGAACCTTACACCGGAGGTGATGCACCAACAATAAATGATGTTGCCAAAGGGAAACCATCGAAGCATGAGATCGGCAATACTTCAAAAACAGTTTCAAAGAAACCCAAGACAACATCAATTGATGTCTCAACGGCAGCTACAATGCTGGCCGATGCGATCCAGGAGACAATGCCTCAGTTTCGTCCGAACTCTCCGGCTTCATCAGCATCAAATCACCCTGCACCTGATCCGATCGGTAATACCAATAATCTGTTTCTGACATTTTATCAGACATTAATAAATTCTTTATTTTAACTGCTTAAACAATAATAGATCACCTCCAAGGAAAATCGGCCACTCCTAGCCGAATAAACAAGGAGGTTCGTCAACAAGAAATAGTTACTCCTCATCAGACGCCGGTAATTTTATTTCTTATCCTATTATTGTGCAACCGATTCCAATGTTGTTAATATCTCTTGTTTTAGCATGAATCGGCTGAAGCCTCCGAACCTGCCGTAGAGCCAACCCCGATATCATCAAGACAACCTACTCAATTTGAGGAAATAAATCTGAAACAGGTTATTCACTATCCTTTTATCCGATTCTTTATTTTTTTTCTTCTTTCAATCTAATAAAACTTCTTTCACTTTCAGGCTCAAGATTCAATCGACAACAGCTTCTTTGACTTTCGATTGGAGGTCTCTTAGACGAATAAGAAGTTCAATCATCTGGCAAGGGAACTCCACCAACTACTGTCGTTCATCCATCGGATGTCAACACCCCAGCACTCCCGAAAGATGTCCAGAGCAAGCTATCGGATCTACAAACTCTGCTAGAGCAAAACACTTCTACATTAGTTGAAAATGCTGAACCGATTTGGTTAATCCTTCATCAGCTTCGACCATATCTTAATCACGAGATCCAAGCTACCATCATCCCAGTGGCCTACATAGAAGGTAATCAAATCCGATTCCTCGAAGCCCAACAAAAAATATCCGATCATCAAAATCGGGAGTTGTTAATCAGAAAATCGGAAGCAAAGAGGGATGAAGCTCATGCCACTAAAGAAAAAATCCAACTCCTTGAATCGAGCCGTTCATCCATAGTGGCAAAGGTTCACGAATTGAAGGCTCGTAAAGTTGAATTGGCAAAAAAGCTTCGATCAGTCAGCCAAGATATTGAGGATGAAGAGAAAAAACTACAACAGCTTTCAGTTGTAATCGAAGATCTCAAAAAGACCCTTAAAACTCAAACTTCCGATGCCCTCAAGCTCCATAGAAGCATTCCGGCGCAAGAAGACCCGATCGAAGACTATCAACGCATCGTAAACGATGTAGATCAAACACGTCGTAATGCACTAGATGCAATCCGATCCCTTCTGTGATTCCCTGTAAAACATTTATGATCCTGTAATAAATACTTTGTATTATTGTAGATTCGGCCTTCTTTTATGTCATACATGACAACTTTGATCGATTAGCCAGTCTCTTTTTCTGAATAATATTTATTTCCACCTAACTTGGCTATCAGACCATCAATGTGAAATACCTTCATGCCAGTGTTGCATATCCCAAGGTCATTAATGAAATCATAAATTCCTTAGCCGAATTTCCCCTATAAATAGACGCATCGGCACTCTTCCCTCCATCACTACGAAGTTTATTCAAACACGAACTCCAAATCTTCGAAAGAAATGGCATCTTTTGAGCAGGTAAAAATCTTGTTCTAATTCTTTTTTCTCCTCAAAACATTTGGCATCATAGATTTCTTTTTATAATCACAGCGATTGGATTTAATCATCACATCCCTTCAAGTTGGGAATCCCTTGTCTGTCCATGACGAAGTTTTTCTTCAAGCTTATTCTGAAGAAATCAAAGGGAAGTTTCCAAATGAAATAATGCATGTTCTTCGTTCCATCAATTCCAATGCCCTGCCGCCTGGAGGAATTTTGAAAGTCTGCCGTCGAATCCAATTACATCAACTCTCTCTTCCTCTGCTCGAAGAACAACTCTTTCACATGGAATCAAGAGCAGACCTGAGAGAAAACTTGGAGCATCTCATAAACATTACTAGAAACAACAGAGATAACACTGCTAGAGCCCTTCAAGAACAAAGAAGACTTGAAGCTTCATATGAACAACAAGAAAGCTATCTGAGGGCGATAGAAATAATCCAAGAGTATCTGAACTCTTTGTATTTATTATATTTTTTGCACTAAGGGCGATATATGTCACATCGGCCATGTATCTGTCGATTTAAGATAAAATTGGTTTATAAGTATTTAAAACGTTGAACCTCCGAATCGCCTACCCTTTGTATGTTTGCTTTGAATAATTTCTGATCCGTAATCGGACAAAATCTCTTTGCTTTGTTTATCTATTAAGATAGATCCTCAGAACCGATTGCCTGAATCGGCTGTAAACCAAATCGGACATTCTCAAAAAATCAGAATCAATAGCTTGTCCTGATATGCATGTTACTTCATAGCTCCAAGGACTCGCCTGGGCTGTGGCAATGTTGAACAAAGCATCAGCCTTTACAACTTCCACCGTATCTCCGATCCATTGAACCACACATTGATGCATTGTAGAGGGAATGCAACAATTGGCATGAGTCCATTCTCGTCCCAAGAGCATATTGTACGAACTTTTGCCATTAATAATGAAGAAGGTAGTCGGCAAAGTTTTACTCCCGATCGTTAAATCAACACAAAGTGCCCCCCCCCCCCCCGGGCCGGAGAAGTTTTCCCTTCGAAATCTCTGAGCATTAAATCGGTCTTCATCAAATTGGTTTCTCCCTTGCCGAGTTTTCTTAACACGGCATATGGCATAAGATTAACCGATGCACCGCCATCGACTAGCATTTTCAGCATTGGAGTCCCATTAATATAACCTTTTAGAAACAACGGCTTTAAATGCTGTCGATCTTCTTCCTCAAGTTTCTCAAATGTAGCAGGCGCTGGTTCTAAGGCCAACTGAGCCAGACTTTCATCTACATCCGATTCTGCATCATCCTCTGATGCCATGAACTCCCTTGGTAAAATAAACGCCATAAGAACATCAGCCGCTGGAGTATCTTTTTGATCATGATCTTTGGCCTTCACTCGCCAAACCTGATTACGACCTGTTCTATTGTTAGCCTGGCGCTGTTCTTCTAATTCAATTTGTCTTAGCCTTTGAACACGCCTTTTTTGTGATTTAGTTAACCCTTCAGGACACCATTGAGGCTGAGGCTCCTTGAACCGATGGGACGGCCGATGATTACGAATCAGTTCTCTCTCGGGATCCCTTCGCATAATCTCTTCATCAAGAACCCGATCATTAGCCATGTCTTCAATATTAGCTCTTCCTCTCAATCAATCCATCACAT